>OZ024903.1:79507915-80085415 GCA_964017125.1 Flabesymbios commensalis
AGGTTTTCTCATAAAAGCGCCTTCGTGCAAACTGACCGTTTTAGAAAGAGCTATTTTAGTAGTATTGTTTACTTATGGAATTCTTTACTTATGGAATTCTCTATCACAAAATGTCAGAAGAGATGTAAACTTAGAATCATTTAAGTTAGACACGGGTCAAATCCTGCATGTCTATTTAAATAATAATTTTCAGGAAACGCAGTTAGGTTGTTACATATACATGTATTTAAGTTGTTTTAATAATAATTGTAGGCTACTTTTGAACGGAATTGCGACATTTTACATCGTTTCTTTATAAAAGAATTTATATCTATAAAAGATTTATATTTTTTATTTTATTAGGTGGATGACTGCCAGAAATTGTTTTAAGTAATACATGTTTAGATACCGTATATGCAATTTGTATGTTTTATTATTAGGCTATATTCAATCGAATACATCTTTAAGGTAGAGGTAAAAATATTATATCTACGTACACAAAAGTATATGCATCTATTGAATAAACTTATTTTATTACTAGTAGTAATAATAAAAAATACCGAATATAATTTTGATTTGCAATAAAGCCAAATTTTTTTTTAACTGTTTCAGTAGTTTTTTTCTAATTAATGTGCGAATTTTTATTATTATTTAAACTAAACAAATTCTGAGCATTCCCAGATTGAGATATAATTTGATCCGTTAGATTCCGATTTTTTCGCACGTCTCTACATGAGCACTAATGTGGGATAAATTGCACAACTTTAAACACTTTCCACAGGAAGATCATAACCGTTACACTAAAACTTATCTGCAAGGATACATCAGCGCGCATTGTCAGCTCAATATAAGATATTCCATGACATTGATCCAGAGTGTTACAATTTTATTTGCTATCGCCTGGACATATCTGAAATTCAAACCTAGCATGTGCATGGTTGGCTGTTTTTTATTAATAATTATCAATTTGAAGCCACATGACGTAGACCAGTAGGCCTACACACTTTTTTACATCTATATGTATAAGTTATCAGATTGATTTGTGACAATTGCATGACAAAACCAAGCGTGACACGTAATATTCCTGTTCTCGCTTTTTTGTTCGGACTGCTGAGAAATGCTTTCATCCCCTCACAGCATGTGGCAGTCATTAGAGGCTTCCCTGCAGTGTAGATAAACCACTTATGCCAGCACGATAAAATGATCTACCGTGTTTTAGTTGCTGAGAAAATGGAGGAGACGGATTTTGTCGAATTAAGATGATGCCATGGATACGAGCAAGCAATGTCTGCTGTCCCAGACACTAAAACCGCAAACTGAGTTTTAAAAAAATTATCATTATATAGTGATGCGCTCGAACATTCTCATATAAATGCTACAATATTTCGAATGAATTTTCTTTGATTTGTGTAATGTTCGGGTTACCACGCAAAGGTAGTATCGTTGGAAAATGTATTTAAAGTATTTGAATCGCGGCGAGTTCGCATGTATCACAGTGGACCTCACAATAGAGGACAAATCCACTGTGACATCATCGGGACATTTAGCTACACTACTGCATGGAACTATCTTGCCATTGGAATTTAACCAGTCTGATAACAGCTAACTTGTTTCTGTTGTAGAAAGATGAGCATATTTTACAGTCTCGGAAGTGGTATTTTCGTAAAAGAAAATAATTTACCGTAATCACTATTTTTATCGATGACGCTGTCATGAGGACGAAAACAAAAAGAAAACTGGATAAACTGTATAATATATGAGATGAGTGTTCAGAACAATTGATGTTTCACGTTGTCTACATACGTATCACGAAAACTCAGCTACAAAAATAATACATAACAGAATGTAGTGCTCTGCTATATTTGAATCACTCCCTTATTGAATAATTTATATGTAACATTACGTTATTATACCAAATAGACTGAGAAACAAAGACGTACTACCACTGTGAAGTAATATTCAATGCACCGGAACACAATGTACGTATGGTTCATACAGGCATATTAAAGCAAAATGACAAATACGTATATGTTGACAAGCGAGTTGAATACGTTAAGACCTGGAAATGAAACGCTGGATATAAACTTATTAGATTTTAACAATGCCAGTGATTATTCGGAGGTGGGCTATCTTCAGATGACAGAAGGCATAGTGGGGATCATTGCTATAATAGTGACGTCATTTGCCAATGGCGTTGTTTTATTCATCAACATTAAACAGTGGAGGAAGCCAGCGAACAGAAATGTTCCGCGTTTACTCCTCCTCTGTTTGACTTCAACAGATTTCATGGTTGGTATCTTGGCGAACCCATTCCGAGTCATTTCGTATTTCAATAACACTTGGATTTCAACGGAGGGAAGCTGTGCATTCTTTGTGATAGCTCAGACAAGTCTCATCACACTTTCCCAATGCATCAACGTCATGATGGGCATAGAAAGATACGCTTCCATACAGAAGCCATTTTCGTATGCCAAGCATGTAACTGTGCAACATTTCGTGGTGCTTCTAATAATAATGGTACCCTACCCTCTGTTGATGGGTGTTGGAGATGCCCTAACTAGGGAGCACGATAGTCATCATCTGCCATGTTTTCACTGGGAAACTGGGCGTCTATTGTCATTGGCATGGCTGTTATCATTGTGGATAATTACAGAGAAAAGTATTTTCATCTTGGTTTTGTCTTTGGCTAATATGTCCGTTCTGCGAGCTATCAGGGCACTGGAGCACAAGATGAAGGTATCCTGTCCGAGAAGTAAAGCTGAATACATGAGACAACAAGACCTTACGGTGGGAAAACACAGACAATTCTCCAGACAAGTCCTGGGAAACAATATTGTGTTCATCATATGTTGTTCTCCTTCAGTGGTGAGTAGTAGACATAACCAGAGAATCTTAACCAAGTGAATATTATCACTAAAAAATAATCTTGTGTAATGGGGGATCAACTTGACTTGATATTAATGATTGCTTTATTAACTGAGATGGGCAAGTCGCCACATGTGGCGACCGAAGCAAAATGTCTGCAATTATTTAAAATTGACCATACAAAACACCAAAAAGTAATGATTTGTGGCGACTGGGGTCCTTTCTCCTGCCCAAACCTGTATTTAATATTTATGAATATAGATCGGGATAGGCTAACTGGATTAAATCAGGATTTTAGGGTCCTCAAAGAGAAGTAGCTCCAAAGAGAGAAGGTATCTCTATTGAATAAGGGATTTTCATTTTAGCTTTTTAGTTTTCCCCTTATTTTTAAAGGCTGATCATATCTCAAGTTTCCAATATTTTTAAAATATGTTTTTTGTACCATAATCACCCACACAAGCACGTTGATTACATGTTTGATCATAACTATGTTTACCTTTCATAGATTCTGTACCAATTACCTTTGAAGGCGAGGAGGGTTTTAATTTTCATGTCAGTTGAATGGCGGATGAAAGCATTACTACATGTCGACTGATATTCATGCATGACTCAGGCTGAAATGCGGGCAATGTGTCCAGACTGGGTCGCCCTATAAACCTTTAAATGCTAAATTTGCTAATTAAATTGCATTTGCATAATGCTGCTTCAATGTAGGGCCAGTCTTGCAGACGTTATGCCCACCATTGAACCAACCTTGCGTGCTTAGTGTGGACAGTAGTATTTTTTTAAGTGCTGCATCTGACAATTAAAATAACATTTGTAATTCTATTAAACAAGAAACGTCGACCCAATGTTGTTTTAATATTGGGCCTGCATCACTGACAGTGATACAGCATTAAACCAACAGAGAGTCAAGTCTATGTGTTTACTGGGCACACTAAATGTGTCTCCATTTGACATCTGTCTACTCAAAAGTACAAAAACCAACTGCGCAAGTGTTTAAGTGCGCGCAAATGCGTAAGTGCGCCTTGCTCAAGTATGGAATACTTTGGCAAGTGCACAAATACATGTGCAAGTGCGCAAGTACGCAAGTGCGTAAGTACAGAAGTGTGCAAGGACGGAAGTGTGCAAGTGAGCAAATACTTGCGGAAGTGAGCAAATAGCCTAATTGCGCAAGTAGAAACCTTTCAAATATTACCGTATCCCCGCGCATAAACGTGCATGCACTTATAATTGAAAATCGCTTGTTTTAGGGATGTTCTAAAATTGATTTATGTTCGAATATAAGTGCATGCACTTGTTTTCGAAAACTAAGTGCACCCCTCTAAATAGGAATTGTGTCACCTTAAACGACAAGAAGAAATTAGTCTATTAAATCACATTATAAGAATCACCTCTGTAACACCCGCCCCCATTTAGCCGATTATTGTTAAGACGCCAGAATTATTGAAGTAAACTTTGCACTCATCTAAACAGATTCTTGTGGAGTACTATTTCCGCGAAGAAAAAATAATGCACAAGTAGGCGACAGCAGTTCACAAAGGGTGGGAGACTGGGGAGGCGTCATGTCAGTGGGGAGAGACTCCGTGGCTGGACAAGTGTTTAATCTCATTCAATGTGAACGTTATGTTTTTACAACAATGTTCATGTATTGAGCCCTCCTAGACAGAGGTGTGGACGCCACTGTTGACGATAGCTGTGACAATGCATCATGCACTATATGGAATGATGGCTGGCTGTTGAGACAGTAAAGATTTTTTGCGCCTGGCAACTAGACTTATATTTATATAGTAAATGAAAATATTTTGCGGTTTTCTTAAAATAAGGTTATATAATGCACATCTCGATGCTAAGATGGTGTATTAGGCTAACCCTTTCAGGTCTATCATGACGGGTATAAGTGCATCTTCAAATATAAGTGCATGTACCGTATCCCCGCGCATTAACGTGCATGCACTTATATTTGAAGATGCACTTAGTTTTCGAAAACAGGTGCATGCACTTATATTCGAACACAAAAAATATTGTAAGTAAAAGACATGCACTTATATTTGAACATAAAATTACCTTGATAATAAAGAAATGACAAATATTTTGAAATAATAAAATTAAATTGGTAATCTTATTTGTTTTGTAACATCAATTATAGTATGTATAACTTTATTAATACACCATCTATAACATCGAGATGTGCATTATATAACCTTATATCAAGAAAACAACTGCATGCACTTATATCCGAACATAAAACAATTTTAAAATATCCCTAAAACATGCAATTTTCACTTATAAGTGCATGCACGTTTATGCGCGGGGATACGGTACGTTTATGCGCGGGGATACGGTAAATTACATAAAACAGTTGTAATTCCGGCAAACACGTCGAAACCTCGATCCAATGGTGTTTTTATGCTGGGCCAGCGTCGCAGACAGTAATACAACATTCAGCAAACAGTATTTTCATTCATCTTAAGGGGGGGGGGGATTTCAGCCACAGTACTGTTCCCAAATAAGAATTAATGAAAAGAAAATGATAAAAAAATTCGCGTTTTTTTCTTTGTACAAAAGTCGAATTGTTGATCAAAATATTCCATGTGGTGAATTTATCCAAATTAAAATTATAACAAATAATAGGCTATCCCAGATGAGAAGGGAACGTTTTCATGACATTCATAATTGTCTCGGTCAGCGAATCTTTTTTTTGACGTTTCTGTTTATAAACCAAATTCTCATCGGATTCTTTTTCTAAATTATACAGTCCGCATTTGACATGTTTGACGCTGATTAGCACAACTGCCATCCGTTGCTTTGAAATCAAATGCGATATTTGAGGTTAATGGCAGCATTATACCAGATGTCTTTAACCCAATGCTAGCTTGTTGTAAAATAAGTTGTTTGATCCATATTGTCTGATCAAATATGTGGGCTCATTATACAGCTTCCATAAAGTTTCCATGTGTACGTGTTCCATCCATATCCGTATTACGTCCGTATCCGTATTCCGCCCGTATTTTTTTCCATTTCCATGTGCACGTATTCTGTCCGTATAATCCCGCTCATTCAGTTGGCGCCAATTTAGCAGACGGAAGGATTTTATTGTAGGGCCAAGGGAAAAATAATTTACTGAACATTTTGTATTGAAAATAATCATTTCTATTGCTGAATTCCTTTGATGTGTTGGTATATTTCAAAGAAATGCATCACTTGCATAGCTTATCTGACCGAAAAATATCTGCGAGTAACGTCTTAAATATACTCCACCTATTTTCTCTTCCGACAGCCAGCTGTGAATAATGGTTCAGTTTAATATTGCATTGAATTAAGTTCACGAATTAGTGGCTGACCAACGATGTTCAAACTGATGTGCAAGTTGTGTAGGGCCTACTTAGGGAGGACATGTCCTGCCAAAGATGGCCTAAAAAAGATGGACTGAAAAAAGGACATGGGTTTTGGCGCGACCACAACACGTGTATTATTGGGAAATACCCCGAGAATAACGTCATATCTTCAGATTTCCCCATCCGTATTCCGTCCGTATACGATCGATCGAGCGATCGGGAAATAGACGGACGGATACGGATGGAATACGGACTACATACGGACACACGAAATGAACCTTCCGTTTCATTATGAAAACGATTTTTACTTATTACGGATGGAATACGGCCGGAATACAGATACGGATGGAATACGGACACACGGAAACGTAGTTTTAATGTCTCGTAGAACAAAAATATTCATCTTTGCTCAAAAGCCATATATCATAAATCATTTGGCATGTTTTTAATTTAATAAATATGGCATACTCCAGCCCATTCAAAACATTCTGATCGAGGATTGATCTGATATAGTTTTACTTGTGTATTTTATCAAAATAATTTGTTATATAAACACTTTTTGGTCTCTAACTTGTTACAATATTATGTATTACACCTGTGTGTTTTATCAAATCAAGTCTCAAAGTGGGAATTGAGACAAAAATTCACATCGTCCACCACTCTAAGTGTGCGCATTTCAGCAAGTGTTTGAAATGATCCTGTCTATTTTTCCCATTATTGGTGTATTAGTATACAGTTTTGCATTCAAATATATGATATGCGTCATTTACAGTCATTTTGAAATTACCATTTGGTGCATTTTACAGGGGATAACCTTGTGCAACACATTATTACACTAAATAACTACTTTAATGCAAATATAACGGTTTAAATCTGATTATGATATATATGCCCAACAATGATTTGCTGATCACACTAAGATTTTAAAAACATTTTTTTTGTGAATATGTTTTAACAAGAAAATTATATGTTAGTTTACATATATTTTATTATTACGCAATAGAAGCGATACAAATTTATAATGCAAAGCTTCGTTCGGAAAAATGATAATTGTAATTATTTTACTTATCGACATAACATGCATGTAGTGAAATGAAACAAAGATATTATAGAAGTGAGATTGAGTATCTGTATAGATCAGCGCGTTGTACTACGTGAGTCAGGCGCAATATTAAAAAAATGTTCACTCCGACCGACAGAAAATATGCAAGTTTGCTTTCAGTCACAGTCTCCTTTTAGGAGAGCAACAAAATACCATATTGTTTTCTTTTGTTTAAATTTTGGGTTTTGAACCCAATGTTTAAAATATCCACTCGACGATCGAGACCGCCAGTAACGCGATCGCCTATAACCACATCAAGAATGGAAAAACAAGGATATTTCTCTGAAAGACCCAAGTAGGATCAGCAGGGTTCGAACACGGGATGCCGGCAAGAATGACGTGGCAGTCAGGCGCTCTACCAATACGCCACATTTCATGTCCTTAGTAAAATGAACCTGACTTTAAACATTATTCCAAATGTATAGTTTTTTGAATAAATTGCACAAGTCCCATAGTAAAAAATTACCTAGTATTTAAAGATTTAAAAATGTTCACTCCAACAGAAAATATGCAAGTGTGCTTTCAATTAATCTCATTCTGGGAGAGAAACAAAAGCAAAATACCATATATTTTTTCATTCGTTTATAATTTTACTTTATTTTGAACCCAACGTTTGTCCGTCAGAACAATAATATGTCAATTAAGAACATGCAAAGTTATTGTGAAAGATTATAGGCCTAACACTGTTTTAAAGTATGTCATAGCTATAGCATATGCCATACAATATCATATTTTCTGATGAAAACATGTATTATTGCCGTGTTATAAGATATATCTGTTTCAGATCCGGCTGTTCTGTAACCTCATACATGTGTGGACGTCGATCACAGCGGATTATTTCGCGTGGCGGATAATGTTGTCAAGCTCTATGATCAACCCTATAGCATACGGGATGCTGCGGCAGGGGACACGCGAGGCTATCAGCAATTACTGGGCACGATTTAAAGAGAGAGGACGCGTCCACCCATCTGATCCAAGCTGAGGATCTATAGTGTCGTGAGGTTGTCTCCCAGCAAGCACGTAACCTTGAACCAATGTTCATTTTTGGCGTGATGTTGAGCCAGCGCTGTAGACGGTGGACCCACAGCACGCCAGAGTTCAATGTCCTGTTTTCTGGGCACAAGACGCTGTAGGCCTACTAATTTTGGGGTTTATGTTGGACAGACGATGGGCCAACATCAAACCAACATGGGTCAGTGTCTGGTGTATAGTGTATCGACAATTTTACAAAACCATATTATGCGTGAATTGTGGAGCCATCCATCACATCATGGACAACACTGACTTTAAGTGGGACATCGGACTAATATATTTCATAAACACTCTAATAGGATAGTATATGTCCATTATAAGTAAACTGTCCAAAGAAAAGGCCTACGCCAAACAAAACATGCAGAGTGGAATTAGCGCTCAATGACAATATTTAACCCTTGAAAACATAGCAAGCTATGCTGATAAAAACTTCACCATTTTGTGGATATAATATTTGGGTCATTATGTGGGGTTTGCTTATGAAACCTCCCATTATTATTCAAAATTTGATAGGGATTTTATGTTATTTCCTACTACAAAGTGATCAATATTTTAAAATTATGATAACGGCATTAGTCTACATCGCAGTAATATTTTGTATGCCTACCTATATATTAGTAGTTTTGTTTGTTGTGGCAGACAGAATAAACAATTGAGCTGTGATGTAAGCCGTGGTAGATATACTTGCCACTCCCGCCAAACAGAAAAAAATATCCTATATTAATTGTTAGTAGAAGCAGCTGGGTCGTTGAATTATTTTCCTTGGTTGAATTGATCATGTTATACTGTGTTATGCAACCTATCAAGGATCGTGTCTGCTGACCACCTGAAAAATGCTAATCCCCACCGTTATTCAGTTGGTATTCAAATAGGTAGACCTCGACATTCGGACAAAACACGCAATGGTTTCACTGTAATGCCAACTGCTGGTAAATAAAATAGAAATGTGTGTCTCAGACTGGCCAATGAGTTCTGTCCATATTAGATTCCACAACTATTCCTATACAGTTATTCCATCATTAATATACCTAAATGTATAGTGCATACCTGGCTTGCACCGGATATATGCTTGCTTCGTGTACTTAAAAACCGGGCCTCGGAGGTCGGGAACTCCTTTCCTAGTTTCGGATTAAAATAAATTGATTTTGCTGTCATCAATGTCTAAAATTACCACTAGGCTTATATGGAATGTAATTTGTCATTATGTATCCCCAGTGCGGTATAATTATATAGGTATCACACAGACTAAACGATAGAGCGAAGATGTCGAGTGAAAAATCAGCCGCAATGAGTGGTTGATAGTCAATTGCTCGTCAAAGATAACGAAAATAGTCGTATTATATATTCTTAAATCTTTAGTAGTAATTAGGCACATCAGCCGTATTAAATAAGCATATCAACCGTGTAGTGTTGAATTAATCTTAAACCAATTTTAATGCAATTTTACAAGGACTATTTTCAAATAGGTTACTTGTGCGATAACCCCAAACATTTATTTTCTTTGTATTGTTTAAAAGTTAATCTCTATACCATGTAGTAAACGTCCCCCTAAAAATCCATTAAACTCATCTCAGAATTACATTACGTGTCAAGTGGTCCCACTTCTGAAATACCTGAAATTTGCAGGGTAGTGATCATTGTTAAAAAATGATTTACTTGTCTATTTGTCGCTAAAATTCTATACAAATATTTACAATGATTTAATCTAAACACATAATAATCATTAAGCCTAGGCATACTGACGTTGGTCTGAAATTATTTCTTATATGAACACATTGTTTTTTGAATATCATAAGCGATGCGCTAAATTATGGTAAATAAACAATATTGAGTTTGATTGACATGTTTTTATATTATAGTTATTGTATCTCATCTTATTTTAACCTGACGAAATGGATAAATTTCAAAGTTGTGTTAATGTTTCATTTAATGGTTCCGGCCCACATTGTTATTTACTACCACCGCAAACCATTTATTTTATATTGTTAAGTAGCACCAAGCAGTGTAATGATTTCACACAGTACACATTGAGGATTCCATCAGATCTGACATTTTTATTTGGTAGATTATCTTCAGCATTATTTGTCAAATATTATTTAAGTTTTGAATAAAAGGTTGAAACCTTGTGTAATTGATAAAATCAGCAATAGAAATCGCAAATTTACATGAAATAGTAGGGCCTACTGTTTACAAGTCATAAAACTACCAGTAAATACAAAACATTGAACTTTTGAGGCTCAAAGTTCAAACAGGGTCGGAGACGGTGGCCAGCTCAGCAAAAGTGTAAATCAATGTCCAGCTGTATAAAAAAAAAATGCTGTATGAAAAATTGCGATTATTTCAGTAGACTATGTTAGTGAAACTAGACCCCCTGGGGGTGTTGTGTGTAAAATTTGAAGACAATCGGACAAGTACTTTCAGAGATATGCTCCGGAAACGAATTGTTTACGGACGGCCCAACGGCCCAACGGCCCAACGCCGTAACATCATCATTTTCTCCTCTGCGACCTTGCGTATTGAATTCAGATTAAAAATATTTTACCCGTCCATTATCCACCTGGAAGTAACCCACATACCAGAAATTGTTATCCTAGCTTATTTTCTTACAAAGTTATAGGCAAAAGAAGAGGCAAAAAAAAACGGAGGTAGAATCCATAGCTCCCTCCGTCTCACCTACGGTGACGGCGGGAGCTAAAAAACAGTAGCCATAATTGAAGCTTCAAGAAACATAGGCCTATGTAATAAATTCTTATAAGAGTAGCGTTGAAACTTTTTCGCCTAACCATTTTATCCGGATTCTCATTAACGGCGGCGGTGAATGAATCCCGATGACGTCTCTGTCAATTCTCAATATTTATGAAATTTCACACGCACTATCTTATAGTTATGAATATTGCGAACACCATAAAACATTTAGTAGTTTTTAGTAGGTACCGGATAACCTGTCGCTTGCTCCTCTAGAGGCGTGTGGCCTACGTGACCATAATTACGAGCCCACCGTATCCTGTTTGCTGGGCCCTCGAGTTGCGACGTTGGTCCAGCATTAAACCAACATTGTTTTTATGTCTTCTTAGTAGAAATGCCCGCTAACAAAATTTCATTTGGGGAAAGATGACTGGGGAGGGATGTCATAATTGTAGGTGAGCGTATGACTAAAGTATATGGTTCTTGTTTTTTTCACCTTTATAAATTGTAGCGCAAGATGTTTATACCTCTGCAGTATAAATGCATGCATTTTTGCGAATATCTCAAATCTAAAAAACATTTGTGCTATTGCTACCAAGCTTCAAGGTCAATGGGCCAATGCCCCTCCTGCTCATCATTCTTGACAGTTAGACCGCGAAATGACGGGGGCGGGCGGGTGATAGCCCAGTAACGGACAGCACCATGTGGTAATTGAAATATCTATCGGCCTACCTATTTACATATTCACCTGGGGCCAGAATTCCACGCTGGTGTTGCACATTGCTGCATGTAGTCTTCCTGCTGAGGGGGGTCCTGTGTACAATTTTAGGTTCCCTGAGTTTCTATTAAAATTTGTTTAAGGGACCACCCCAGGATTAAAAAAAACTTGGGTAGACATGCTGGATCATGGTAGCAACTCAGGAAAACGATTTTCAAAATGGCCACCAGAAGCCATTCTGAAAAACCTATATGTCAATAATTTTTGCACCAGCTGGCCAATATGAATAATCAATATGTCCAGTATAAGGTTTTTTAGGGTGATGAATCGATTGGGAGGGGTTTTGAAATGACCTGAAATAAAGATCATGCGAAATTCAAAATGGCCGCCATTCTACTTCATCAAATGTTATTTTTTATTCACATCTTGATTTATAATTGACACATGTAGTCCATGGGCCAAAATTGGTCCTCATGCACCCCCACTACTCTCCATGAGTGGTACCATTTTGATCAGGGGACTCCTGTGAAAGAAATTAACGATGTTAACAGATTAGGGTGTTTCCCTAAAAAATAGGGCGCGATAAGGGTTTCGGCCATTTCTCAAATTGCCGCAACGAAAATCTAATTAGGAAAATATATCCAGTTCTTATTTACATAGAATCATAATTTTGGTGTCTACACCTATGTTTTCATGGTCAAAAAAACGAATGAAACCAGTGTTTATGGGTTTCATGTTTTTGGGTCAACGAATCGACTGCAACCATTGAATCATACTAGAGCAATACCATACGGTACATTTAAAAGAATCCACGATGAAATCCAACCAAAGCTTTTCGAATCACAATCTCTACGTGGATTTGTTTTAAATTAGCATTGTCATGGAAATATATATATCATATTCATCTTGTACTGAAGACATGCATAGTTAGAAAAACATCACTTCGTGTTTTTAAACTGCCATATATCTATAGCTATCTTCGGAAATCTTATAATAGGGTGAATATAATAATAATATTAATACTACTACTAATAATAATAATAATAGACTTTATTTATAGAGGGTAGACCATTTAGTATGTTGTACTAATTCGCAATGGGCCTTCTTTATACACATGCAATAGTACAATGATTTAAATATGTACAAAATTAATGGTAAAATATAATACAGACTATAATACGAAATATAATACAAACTATAATAGAATATATAAAATTTTATATGTAAATTTATACTGTAAAAACACAATGGCTATTTAAGAATATGTACATCATAAATGTAATATTTTTTTTATTTATATTAATAATCCAGTTATTGTTATACATAGTACATATTAACTAGAGATACCTGTAACGATAGAAAAATAAATTATTGCCATATTGTGTAAATATTTCTTCCCGCACCAAAATAACTACATAACTTATTATACAATGTTTCGTTGTAGTAAAACGACACTCTGGAAAGCGTGGAATTCTAATTTGTGTATTTAAGTACATATATCTGAAATATTGTTAAAAGCGTTTGATATGTTCTTAAAAGTACTAGGAATAGTACATTAAAATATACATTTTATTTTTATTATAGGATTTATATCACGATTATGATTGAGCGTACAACACAAAATAAAATAGCGAAGGATGATTAGTGGGACTATGGCATGAGAGACGTGGAGGATCTATAGCTCTGGCTCGAACGTATCAGCGAAAGCCGCCGTCCAAGATTCGAACCAGACCCAATGTTTAGTGATTACCATTATGATTATGTTTTAGAAAAAATGTTGTTGTACATATAACTGTTTGAAATTAGTTAGACTTAATTAGAGTTTCGAATATAAGGTGGTATCTTATTCCATATTTGTGTACCAAGATCCATAAAACTTTTACTATGGCTATGTGACACATGAATGTTATGGTTACTGGCAGCCCTTGTCTTATATTTGTGTACTTGCCTATTTAATTGAAATATTTCATTCATACCTTGATTACACATACCATTTAAACATTTGTACACTTGCACAGCTTGATGATAGCTAATTCTCTCTGGAATTGACATCCAGCGTTGATTTCTATATAGTACATGACTTGGGGTTGTATTTTGCCTATCAAGATTAATCTGGCAGATTTTTTTAGGAGTTTTTCCAGAGAAGTTACTAGTTTCATTGAACAATTTCCCCATACAACACAACAATAATCAATATGTGGCAAAATATAACTATTTACAAATAATTTCGTGGCATTCACTGGTAGGAATGATTTTATTTGCTGAAGAAGATAAAGGTTTTTTGTAATCTTGTTACGAATTGCTTAAATATGTTCATCCCAGCTCATAACATTATCGAAGTGAACTCCAAGCATTTTTGTTGTTGACAAATTTGGTATTATAGTATCATCGATATAGACATTGAGAGTTAAGGGCTGTTTTTTTTACTGGAAATGATGAATGTGTTACACTTTGGCAGGCTGAGAATCATGTCATTTTTTGAGGCACCAGTTAGATGCGGAGGTCCCAGAATCGGAGAGTGTATTTTCGATGTCTGCAATTCGTTTACCCGACGCTAATATGGTGGCGTCATCTGCATACAGCATTGTGTTGATTCGTTTATTAAATAGTAGCATATCATTGATATAAATTAAAAACAAAAGGGGACCTAGATCGATCCTTGTGGTACCCCGGAGTTGATTGTCTGTGGTTGTGATAATGTGCTCTTAACAGATACTCGTTGTGATCGGTTTTTAAGATAGGACTGAAACCAACAGATTGTATCAGCATTACAACGGTAAAGTTTCAATTTCTCTAATAGTAATGTGTGGTTAACGAGATCAAATGCTTTACTTAGATCGAACTGTAATAAAACAAATAAGTTATCAGTTTGGATAGCATTGTATATTTCTTCAGTGAGTGTAATTAGTGCAGTCTGACATGAATGATTTTTTCGAAACCCAAACTGTGTATCAAGCAGTAGCTTGTTGTCCTGGAGGAAGTCATATAAGCAAATAAAAACATATATACAGGTGTTTTTCTAAGATTTTTGAGAGAATCGGCAAAACTGAAATGGGTCTGTAATTAGAACAGTCATCTGTCTTTCCTTTTTTAAAGATCGGTGTCACTTTTGCCTCTTTCCATTTCTCTTGAAATGATTTAGTTTTGATGCTAAGGTTACAAATATAAGTGATTGAGTCAGCTATTGCTGGGGCAGCCAATTTAAGTGTATTAGCACCAATGCCATCCAATCCCGTCGATTTATACTTTGACATACTTCTTAACTGTTTTAGCATGAAATCTGTAGACATTTCTGGTAGCGCAAATAAAGTGTTCCCATTGACCTTCTCATTGACAATATTTTAAATATTTTCAGCTATGTCATCATGTAAATAGGTAGACCGCACAGGTGTATATTTTGAAGGAGCATTGGCATAAAACGAAGCATTAGCAATCTTAGACTCATTTGTGATAACCTCCCCGTCGATATTTATGCTATTTAGTGCTTTGAGCTGTTTATCAGGACAAACTTTCTTTAAATGGTTCCATAATATGGAGGGATTTCTTTTATTTGATTGGATGGCTTCCTGATAAAATTATTTTTTAGATGATCGTATCAGGTTAACGACTCGGTTCCACCATATTTTATACTGTATAAAGTTATGTCTTTTTTTCATGTAATCGCTTGTGTGAATTGCACATTTTATTTCTTTATTCATCCATTTGGGTTGTTGTGAACGTTTTACTCTTTTTTGTATAATAGGCATATGTTTGTCTAGGACATTATTATATAGTGTGCTCCATACGGCTAGACTCTCGTCTGGAGTAATACATTTTTTTATGTCTGTCCAGGAGCAGCTACACATATCTTCCATAAAGCAGTCTAGGTCAAAATTATTTAGGTTTCTATAAAACAATAGTCTGCCGTCCTTTCTCTCCTTGTATTTTGAGTACTTTCGGGTAATACATATGGGATAATGATCGCTAATTACATAGACGGGCGATTTGGATAATTTCTTTATTGTTATTGACATATGCATGATCAATTAAAGTTTTACTAGTGGAAGAAATTCTTGTAAAACTCGTGATTATTTGTGTTAAATTACAACTGTCTAGAATATTCAAGAGCTTTTTCGCATTGCTAGGTACATGTGTTTTATCCTTGTGATTTGCTAGGTCTATATTCATATCCCCCATTAATATTATTTCATTGAAATTTCCCGGAATTAAGTCTATATCTTTGTCAAATGTGTTGAGCCATTCTGAGTTTGAATTCGGAGGGCGGTAGAAGAAGCCTACAAGTATATTTTTTGAGGTTGCAAATTTAATTTCTAGCCAGATCATTCCTATAGTGGGATTTTCAAGATCGGTTCTTTTTTCATATGTTTTATCGTTTTGAATAAAGCAGAGCAAGCCTCCGCCGGCTTTTGCAATCCTATCTCTTCGTTCTGATTCGAAACCTTCATGATATAGTAGTATACAATTTAAGGGGTCTTTCAATCTTTATTTTTGAAGAAAAATAAGTCGCTTCATATATGTATACTAGGGTCAGATATTGAGGGTAAAGTCTATGTGATACACGTTTAAAATATCAGAGCTGATTTGAAAAAAAATAAAAATAAAATAAAATGTCAACTCAGCAACGAGTTATATATATATATTTGATCATTTTCAAATCTTAAAGATCATAAATTGCTTTGTATGATAGTTTAGTGATATAACACTTTTTGAAATAAAAATTGCTTAGACAGAACAGATTCTATTGTGAAAGTATGTAGTTGCTGAGTTGACATTATTGTTTCTGAGCTGACAAAACACGATAATTGGATGTGAACGTCATGTTTTAAACACATCTACGAGATCTCTCAACACTTGAGCCTCATTTTCTGATAAAAATTGGCTTATCATTATAAAGACAAAAAAAATGGGAACATAATAGGCCTAATGTGAAAATGTATTTCGAAGGCCATCGTACAATACATACATGCCAATATAATGAGGGTAAATTTTATTCAAAAATTTAACTAAGTGTTATTAAAATACTCTCTCACTCTAATTTAATCAAAAGCAGCTTCTTTTTAACTGCATTTTACATCGATGGAGTTAAAATTTCAGTTTTAATTACAATAATGAGACAGAAAGCAGGATTCAGTAAACTCAGCAACGTTTTTAACTCAGAAACGTTTTTTTACTGTTGTAGAAATGTCTACATAAGCGAATACTCTCTAAATCTAATTTAATTCAAAACAACTTTTTTAATTGCATTTTACATTTATAGAGTTAAATACATTAGTGAGACAGAAAGCTAAATTTAGTCAACTCAGCAAAGTTGAATACGGACAACATGAAACGATCTTTAATGTATTTATTATTTAGCGTTTCTGAGTTGACACAGAAATTAAAAACGCTTCAGGAGTGATTGTTTTGGTTATAAAATAGCAGTTCAAATTGAATGTTTACAAATATTTCACCTACCTCCAAATATTGGGACTTTGCATCTGTCTCTGCGTTTATCAAATTAAATGAATAGTATCACACCACAATTTGAGGAGTTTAGATAACCCTGGCGTTGCTGAGTTGACCGGTTTGAATGAGACAACTCAAAAGCCTCGGTAAATGTATCCTTGGCAACTTTTTATATTGAGTTCATGTCTGTTTATGAATAAATTCCGTTGTACATAACAAATGCGCTACAAAAGAACTCGGGGTTAAGTTATTTCCAAGAGATCTTCCATGTTAAAACAATCTATGCGTCAGGTGTTAGATATTGGGAGATATTGCATTTGTGTACAAATTATTTTGGCACATTGCATGTTGAATAAAAAATATTCGTTAGAGATATTGAATTATTTATTTTTCTCAGTTGCTCGTATTGCCTGTAAGACAACATTAAAAAAATTCGGAACCACACAATTTATAAATTCGTTCAGAATAGCCAAAAGACACTAAATGACCCTTAAATTGTGTATTCACCCAATAATGTATGTCCCTATTATCATTCCATTTGTGTGATAGCATAGCTCTCTGTGAACCGAGGAGGCTCTAGATAGGCAGTCTAATTTAACTACAGACAAGAATGAATACATACATGCATGATTACAGCGATATGCACACTCTTCTATCTGATCAATATTACGATAAATGTGCTGAAGCAGTTTTGACATTTCAATGCACTGGTGGTGCCACAGTATGTAATCATATGGAAATCTGCAAGGGCTGTGGAGTATTGTGCTGTGAAGTTTTTGTCCAGTGCACTCATACTAATGCACCCCTCCCGTGGCAATCCTGTTTTTCGTTCAACATGACTACCATCAACTGCATAAGATTATGTAGCTGATCAGCGTCTTTAGGCTATATAGAATATTTGTATATTCACAAGATATATTTTTATGAGTTATACTACACAACAAACGAAATATTTTGCAGCTACTTACTCAATAACAAAAAAAGTATCACAGGTTATCATTAATGTTATTCTAAATTTAAAGGAGCATGGATATAATAATGAGAATTCATAATAATTGATTATAATTTTTTTCTTTGTCTGTTTAATGGGAAAATACAGAAAGTATCACCATTCTAAGATTGGCACTACCCCCACAGCCCCTTACCTGGGGTGACTACCCACACAGCCCCTTACCTGGGGTGTGTGGTATAATGCTAATGTGTCATACATAACTGTACAACGAAGTTTTCATAATTTGTGACAAATTTACATTGAAATGGCCTAAAGATACTTGACATGGCCTTTATGCAGTACCACGATAGACCATAGCCCCAGGCCATTCCCACCTTCATTCCAAGCTATATGCATCCGTTTACATTTGAACATAAGCTAATGTTCCACATTCTGGCATGTGAGTCATTTTGATCATTCAGTTAGGCAATAAAGATAGTTCTACTAAGGAGTATAGGGCCTACCCAGGGTGGGGGGGGGGGGTGTTACCCGCCAAACATGCTGTTACTCCACACCCTTTAGATGTGTGTTTTAAACAGTTTAAATAATTATACATGGCCAAAAATGTGGTAACATAAATGTCATACTTCCCTGAATCACAAAATATGCTTGCAAAATCTCTTGCCCAAAACCCCTTATCGATCGAGTGAAGGAAAACAATCTCAGCAACCCACCACATGCCCTTTCACCCCACCCTAACGCCGCCGTCTCCGCCGCCGCCGCACGCAGCCTTCTGGCTACTACATCAACTCGGTGCAACAGATTGAATTCATACAAACATTACCCCCCCCCCCCGGCAATTTTTTTTACCCAAGGTCAAGGCCAAAGTCAAAGAATGAAAAAATCTTGTTAACGCGATAACTTGAAAAATAATTATTGTATCTCTCCAATTTTATATGTGGAGCTACCCATGCGTATGGAGATCACCTGATTAGATTTTCAGCTTTCCACCAATAATCAAAATGGCCGCCACCTGGCGACTAAATATTTTTTTCAATCTTTTTTTTAAATTCTTTTCAAACCTGGTATATGCCTATATAGATTTTCGGGGGCTATTTTCGAGTCTATTAGCATTGTCCGTTTTCATGTGAGACCGAAAACGAGGCTATGGCGATCATTTTGGTTTTATAAATTTTAATAAATCGTTCTTATTTCCAGTTAAATGCCTTGAAACCTGGCATATATAGGTTTTCATGGTCTGTGAGTCTTCTATTGACATTCTCCGTTTTTATGTGCGAACCAAACTAAGGATACATAGCGGCCATCTTGATTTTATCATTGATCTTCTATTATTGGCATAACGTATTGGAAGCAGTTGTGTTAGATTTGTGGACTTTTAGAGTCACTGCATCAGCCAAGGGGTGTTTGCACGGTATTTTTATCGTATTACGAAAACGTATTACGAAAACACTCTTAACAACCCACCATGCCCTATCACCCCACCCTCACGTCATCACCCGTAGGCCTACATCAATCATATCAAGGGGGTTGAACCTCCTTGATCATATCATGAATGGACTGCACTGTTTTTGTCGTATTACGATGTCACTTTTAAAATGATCATCAGTGCAAACAAGTGACGGTAAGCATTATTCTACTATACTATAATATTGCAAGTGATAAAAGTAGATTTTGTTAAAAAAATATTAAATTGACCTTGAAACGTCTTTGATGTGACCTTGGGACTACGCCGCTATACAGCCTATGATCCCAGTTCCCTCATAACCAATCATGTATACATAATATCTGTTTCTATCGGAGTGCAATAGGATTGTTGCATGTTGGCATTTTGGTAATTCATTGACATAACATACATTAATTCGCCACATGTCACGCACTCTTCTCCGTTATTCGGTTTCATCATATCGTTACCAGACAGACAATTCACCACGCCTTGCTGTAGCAAAGCAAATAGGTCTGCACCAATAATTACATTTGCTCAAATACATTATATGAAGTGTGCTGTGTGAGATCATTATATTTACCCGGTATATTTATTATGTCATCATCTCGGATATCAGTCCGTCTGTCCGTCGTCCATCTGGCCACATTTTTGTTTCCAGCGCAGATCTCGGAGACCCATGGGGCGATTTTCTTCATATTGCACATACACAAATCCCTTAGACGGTGTAGATGTGCCTTTTGGGGGTTATGACCTTTGACCTACATCTCTCGGTAAATTTTTAATATTGATGATATCTGTAAAAAAATGTGCGGTTTCAGGAAGGGATATGCCTTGAAAATTTCAATTCGATTAAAATGACCAACTATCGGCCATAGTTAACTTGAAAATGCCTGATATCTGGAAAACCGTGCCAGATAACTAAAACCATTACTAGAAAACAAAAATGGGCGATTTTAGGGAGCAATGTGTCCTGAAAAAAAACAACTTTTTTTTTAAATGGCTGATTTGGGGCCATTATTGACCCTAATATGCATATTATCGGAAAAACTGTGCCAGATAGCTAGACCATTAGTCCCGCTTTCCATGTCAGCAGAAACGTGCGCGAGTACACGCGCGAGGAAACGCGCACAGACATTAAAAACTAGTGCGAGTGTTTCCATGCTAGCGCGTTTCAGCGAGCGTCTTGGGGGTTCCAGTGGAATTCCACATGGCGTGACGTCATTCCCGCAAGCTTCAAAATGGAAAGTGGAAGTCTGGAACATGCAAATGTTACTCTGTTATAAGTATAGAATGCAGCGGAATCGACATCGCATAATGCAGATAGTTAGGGCCACCCACATATTCTGGGTGCGCGAAATTTTGAGGAGGAGAGAAGAAAAAGGTGCCTATCTGGTGAGGGAGCTACAGCTGGATCCCGAAAATCACCATCAATTGGCCTACTTCCGAATGTTGAATAACCTTTTGACTGCTAGTGTTCAAAATGAAATAAAAGAAACGATCCGCGGTATAGGCCCTAGGTTGATTCTGTTATACCACGCTATATGACGAGCTTGTCATACCGCGGTATATGACGATCTTGTTATACCGCGTAGGCCTATATGACGATCTTGGTATACCGCAGTAGCCTATTAATGATTCTGTATTCTGTAATCCGCGGTATGGACCAAGGTTGATTCTGTAATACCACATATGACGATCTTGTTATACAGCGGTATGACGATCTTGTTATACCGCGTAGGCCTATGACGATCCTGTTACACCCCGTGATGATGATTCTGTTATACTGCAGTATTTGAGCGGTATGTGATCATCATGCTACCGCGGTATAGAAATAGGCCATATTAGTTTTTATGCAAATAAATAGAATTATTTTAGTTAATTAAAGTGGACCACTATGCAATCATCATCGGTATGTGCTCATTTAAACGGAGGGGACTATTTAGCGCCAATAGCCTAATTCAGGAATGGCACGTAACGTTAGATCTTTTGATGATAGTTCCTGTTTTACAAATCGCCTGTGCGATGTTATGCTTGTGCAAGATCACAGCAAGGAGGACAATAACAATTTATTGCGTGTATGTAACCAATTTACTAAGTAGGCCTACACCTTTTCTTTATTCACCGCTGACACATTCCAGCGAACACGACACGTTGAAACGATGCTGTTTTAAAGTTGGCACAACGTCTTCGACGGTCGCCCAACATTAAACATCATTGTTTGAGCGTGTCGTGTTTGCTGGTGAACTGTTTGGCCGGCCGTCTCTGTACATTTAATTAAAATTAACAGTAGGCCACTGGAGCTTAACAGATCTCACATTGTGACGGCGAGTTATACCACATATCTTGCCCACTGTAATCTACAATGCCGGTGATTAAAGCACAATGCCGGGCCAATCTCACAAATACAAATACTTGTGCAAGCACGCAAAAATGCATTGTGACCTCATGAATGATACATTCTGGGAAGCGAGATAATTCCATCCTGCAGTCTTCAGAAGTATTAGTTCTCACTCAACAACAACTAGGTCTTCTGTCATGATGGATAATTCTAGCAAATCTCGTCGATTTTCAAAGCCTCGTGAATAATTGAATTATACGATACAAAGCCTACCTTCCATTATACCTGTCAATCAGTTTAAAGGATAGACCTACACCTAATTTTTGCACGCAATAGAGCAGCGTATGTGCTATTAAAACGTCTATAGGCCTACTACTAGTCTAATCACGCCTTGTGTGATCCCATAGCGTGCACAGGGTCGGTGTAGATCCTTTCCAACTGACATTCCGGCCTATTGCGCACTTCAATCTGTTCACTATACATGGAGTGTTTTCACGGAGCACAATACACGGAAAATACCCCACTGCGTGACGACACACTGGCTGGATGACTCTTTGATCGCGCGCGAGTGTCAAGACGTGCGCGTTTCAATCGATCCTGAATCGACTTTTTTTCCCGCGCGCGTTTAGCACGCGCGCTGAAACGCGTTTATGCAAACGGTACACATTGTTTGTATTAAAGTAACTTTCCAGTAGGCAGACACGCGCGCGTTTCTGCTCACATCGAAAGCGGGCCTTACTATAAAACAAAATGTTTGGTTTCAGGGAGGGATATGCCCTGAAAATGTCAACTTGATCAAATTCAAAATGGCCGAATTGCGTCTATTAATAGTATAAACATATTTTATTACCAATTGGAACAATGCAAAGTATTGCAATACAAGGTAACTCTTTATCATTGACTTTAATATATGTAATATACATGACAATCTGCGCTAGATGGGTATACCATTTACTGTAAAACAGGATGTGAGAGTCCAGGGAAAGATGCACTCTGAATTGTTTTTTATCACGCTGGCGAGACGGGGGATTACGGTGGCCGGCATTTTAAATTTGATCAAATTGAAAAATTTCAGGGCTATACCTCCCTGAATTGTTTTTATCACGCGGGCCGGGCGAGGGATTATGGTGGCTTTTTGTTTTGTATTTTACGAGAAAATACTAGCTTTTCCAGTATCATGTTTTTAATTTAAATGTTTCATGAATGACTTTATTTCCTCATATCGCACTCAAATGCCAGCTAGTGTTACCTAATGCATCTGTAACATAATTATTATTATTTTTGTCACTCGCCCTTTTTGGGATCATGTGTAATCTTCAGTGACTTTTCACTTTGCAACAAACTCATTAGGTTCAGCTCACAAAAAGGCATGTACTGGCTATATCATTTTCAATGGAATGAACATAAATCGGATTATACTAATCAGAACACCTTGCTAGTTTCGCTCAGTTGAATATATATTATGTATATCAAAACCTATGTTGATAGATGTAACAGAATTAGTCAACAATGCGAAACTGAAAAAGGTACATTGGAAATTCACATAACATCCCAAATCATAATTGAAGAGTTAGGCCTGTGGCGACCTTAATTGTAGATTTATCGTGACCGGGTTCGAGCCGGACGAAATCACTACCTGACGAGTTAGTACTTCCGCCCGGCTCACGCCACGTGTGGCCCGGCCGCATTCTTTCATGCTGAACTCGACCTCCACGGAAGATAGACGTGAGATTGCGTCGTCTGCAACCAGCCGCGTGGCTGAGTGGTCGCCCCTGCCGCACGAGACTTAGTAGCACAAATATCTGACAATGCCTGCATGATCATGGAATGAATAAAGAACGAATAGAAGGAATCATCTGTTTTAACTGAGTTTATACTACAAACCATCACTTGCTGACCGGGCAAGATTTTAACAAATAAGATTGGGCCTGAGGCGATGGTCGCGTCCGTTGACTTGTCACACACCCGACAATGTCAATGGTAATCCTCGCAACAAGTCTACGATCCTCAATGAATTGCGAGACATAGGGCATATCTATAATTATCCAGAGGCGGGTTTTCGCGTCGGCTAGGCCTACCTGTACCGCGTATACCTAAACCTCATGACTGATGAATTACTGTATGAATACTATAGACAAAAATTCGGCTTATATCTTTTGTCGCAGCCCATTTCTGGTTCAATGCCGTCAATTGTGTACGACGCTGGCTCAACACCACTGCAACACAGTCAACACTGACCGAACGCATGATTTTTCCACACCAGCGTCTACAGCAATCAATGGACGGCTAACCAATGTTGCTTCAATGTTGATCAAACGTGTCTGACGATGGCCCAGCAACAACCCAGCATTCTGTATAGGCCTACGTGTAGGTTACTTTGCGGCAATTCCTAGAGGGTTGACAATTTTTCATCCCCCTGGCCAGAAAGGCCACTACCCAGATATATTGGCCCAATTGTGAAATAATCTTGGGCCACCGTTTGCGACGCTGGGCCAACATTATCCCAACGAAAACCCTTGAAGCTCTTATTATAGACTCAACCACAAATATAATCGTGAATATTAGTACTTCCGAACACTTGTTAAAGACAAAAGTACTTAGTCTAAGGACCTGAAACGTTATATTCGACATGTTCATAAGGACTGGTGTACATAAATGTCAACCGTTTCCCACACACAGCACTCCCCTTTTCCCTGAATAGGACACAAACTCAGGCAAAATAAACCTAATAGTACCGGTCCTAATAACGTAGGCCTACTACAAGTAGAGTTAGAATACTAGAATCTAGTATTCTAACACTACTTGTATCTAGTAACTAGATACAATAAAATTAAGGGAATGTGTTACCTGCAACTGTTGGCACTCAGCAAGCACGAGCCATTAAACTAATGTCGACTAAACGCTGGCCCAACATTAAACCAACATTGGCTCAATGTCTCATATTTGCTGAGGGAGGATATTTACAATTTTGCTGATTGCCCTTTTTCACCCCTTTGTATTGAAAGTTTCACTTGTCAATTTCTTAATTTTGGGTTTCGAGATAGTAACAACAGTATACTATAACCTTGTTTACAACTTATATACAGACTACACGACGGATATGTAGTTAACGCTATTGCCTATCAAACCGGCATTCTGAGTTCAATCCTCACCGGCGGTAGGCCTATATATAATTATACAACATCGCAACGAAAGGAGGCCCGAAGTCATAGGTTACGTTCATGTCACTTTCAGTCATTAACATTAAAGCCCATTAAACAAGTTACGATCATTTTACCTTTTTATTGAGAAATGACTTAAAGTTGAGATAATATTTTCTACGTGAAACAGGCCTCTGGCAGGACTATGGTCTGCTCTTAATAAAATAATGACTTTAAGAGTTCTTGATAGCGCATAGTAACCTACTACATCATGCAATTATGTAGTGTGCATCACTGCACACCTCCGGCATTTACACTGTTATATATAATAGTATATGCCTGCAACCACGATGACGAAACGGTCCACCCGGGATTTCAGAAACCGAGCAAGTGATTCACACGGATCAATGATTCGCACGAATCAGTGTCCCTATTCTGTCGTGCAAAGACACTTATCTGCTTACTTTACAAGTGAGCAGATACTGTTTTCGCTTTTGCAAAGCAGTAATTGTGAATGGGTCGTCATAGGAGTATGTTTTCTTATTCGAGCAAATCATGGACCTTAGTAGGTATTTATATTACGACAGACCCCACTCCTGTGGGCGTTGACCATGCTGCGCATGCGTGCCATTGAATTGGAAGCACTCGATGTTTCACATACAATAACATGAAAATAAACAAAACGGAGGTTAGGGATGGTTGCTACGTTGACGTTTCTCCTAATTAACTAGAGAGACACATTATCCTTGACTATCAGTGGAAAGTCATATAGATTTCACTTCAGTTAGGACGTGGATGGTAACAATGCAACTTTAGACAGCGAACAATTAGAAATAGATGAGGCCAGAAATTGTTTCTCTGTACAAATTAGTATGAAATGAGATACTGCACTTCATTATTGACACTTAATGAATAGATGTTTCGTTTCAAGAGGTTACAAAATTCGCTGTCCGGATATCAGCCTTTACCTACCACTTTTTAGGGGAAAAATGGTGACCATGTTGGAAGGAATATCTCTCTGCCTAGTTGTCTGATATTGTGATATCGCACTGCCAAAGTATTTATCAGTGCTTGCCTCAATTAGAGTGCAATATAATAAAAATAATAATTAGGCCTATTGGCTCCACCGGGGGCATGTTGTTTCACTTAGCATATGTCCGTGTGAGCGTGCATATTTTATCACCATACGTATGGAGACTCAAACGAGCATGAACGAACTATCTATTAGCTATTCAACAACAAGTAGTTTTCGTGATCTGCTCCGGAAACGAAGGGCATGTCAAAACATCTAAGTATGTCATAGTACTGAACCAAAAGTACGTCGAAGTTCATATAGGCCCTACCCCAAAAGGCACAACTAGACCCCATAGAAGTGTTGTGTTGAAGACAATCGGACAAGTAGATCCTGAGATAGGCCTATGCTCTGGAAACGAAATGTTGACAGACAGCCCAACGCTGTAACATCATCATCCATTCAATCTCTTCTGTGTGTATTGAATTGAGATAAACAATATTTTAACTTGTCCTTTATTCACCTCGAAGTGACCCACATACCAAGTATTATTATCCTATGTTATTGTTTTAAACCGTTATAGGCGAAAGAAGATGTAAAAGACGAGACGGAGGCCGATTCCATAGCTCCCTTCGTCGCGTCTTCGTTGACGGCGGGAGCTAATTATGGCCGATAGTCGGCCATTTTAAATTTGATCGAGTTGAATTTTTCTGTAAATGGTATAGCTATCTGGCACGGTTTGCCTATCAGTTATATTAAAGTTAACTATGGCCGACGGTCGGCCATTTAAGTGGGTGAAATTGCATTATCCCATAAAACCCCAAAAGGCACACCTACACTCCCTATGGGATGTGTATGTGCAAAATTAAATAAACTCTTTTCAAAGGCGGCCTGACACCCGAGGCGACGCCATAACCCCCCTCCCCAACATAAACGGACGGGGGATAAAAAACGACATAAAACGACATTCACATTAGACAAAATGAAGTAATAAACTGATTGACGCACCCATGATATGCGAGTAGGGTGTAGGCCAACATGTATAGGCCTACATACCATACATACAGACAGTTTATTGTTCAACCATGCAAGACACCGTCCCGTGCGTATAAACAAATAGTCGCTCTACTGCCCACGCAAGTTAGGCCTATATAGGCTACCTAAACGTGTATACGATCCGACGAACTTAAGTTACTAACAATATATAAGTCAAGTACACTTAAAATAATGTACAATTATAATGTAAAATTATAAACATTCAAGGAAATACGGATTAACATTTGTGGATATATTTTTGGACACTGTCGTCTTTATACCTGAGGAGCTGTGGCTAACATATTATATGTTATATTATGATATACCATAGATATTTGTTCCTATATATGGTTTATACTGGCCATGCTGTCATGTGGGCGTTTCGTATCATACTCTACGCCATGATATACAGCAATATATAAAAAAGAACACATTTTAGTGAAAAATATCTGTAAAATAATTCGGATGAGTGCACATGATGACCTAAGAGCAAAGATGAGACTTGTTGAGGTATTTGTATTGCTCGTGAAAAGATCATAATATGTTAGCATTTCTGAGAATATCAGCGTTGCACAGACGAAATGTAAATTTGCACAGAAATCATCTTGGAACTGTCGGTACAAGACCTGGTCGTAGTCTCTTCATATTACTGATGTTGACTGAAGCTTCATTCTGTTTAATATCTAGAATGTTGGATAGATGGTAATCAGAGACCATGTATGATTGATAATTGAAAAAAGGACACAACATTCAAGTAGATTAGAAAGTAGCCTTTTACCTGAGTATATGAATAGCCGTCACATACTATATTATCAATTTCAGTAGCATTTAAGGTGGCTTGCAAACGTAGATATTTAAGGAATTAGCAAGACGATTGTTGAGATGCACTGGATGAGAAGATGTCACAAGTGGCTTACTTTACGGTCATTGATTGTATTGATGCTGGTGATGACTCTAAATCTGATAGTGATGTTTAATTCCCTACAACAATATGACTATAAACTTGGAGAAAAGCAGATACGACACATGATAGACCGTCAAAAATTGATGTCAGCTAATAACACAACAAATGAATTAGACGTGCTCAGAATGAAATTGCAAAAGCTGGAAGAGAGTATTTTCAGAGAGAAGGAGATTATTGAAAGACGAGACAAAATACTAGCCGTATTTGGGGATGGCAGGCAAAAGAATAGTACTAAAAGCCTGGATGACCAAGAATTCGATCTGACTAACCATCAGTTAACTGGAAGAGAGTTCCCTCTTCATCATCGGCATGTCTCGTTTATAGGAAAACGAAAACTTAACGAAGTGTTCCTAACAATCGGTATTCCAACCGTGTACCGCAGCTCTAACGGCTATGATTATCTCCGCCAAACAATAAATTCCTTTATCAACTCTACTAAAGAATCAGAGAAACATGATGTGGTGGTTCTAATATACGCTGCAGATACTGATATAGATCGAAGGCAGACTATTATTGACTTTGTGGCAAGCTCTTACAAAGACGAGTTGGCCAGCGGATTAATTTTATTGATGACTGTTGCTGAGGAGGCTTACCCGAGACTAACCAACCTGAAAAGGAATTTTAACGACACCCCAGAGAGAGTACGATGGCGTTCTAAGCAGGTGGTTGACGTTTCTTTTGTTTTCTACGTTGGTAGAAGCTTTAGTAAGTATTACATGCATATGGAAGATGATACAGTGGCATCTGATAACTATTTACAGCTCATCAAGGACTTCATCCAAGAACAGGTAGACCCATGGACGTGTCTCTCATTCTCTGAACTCTTTAGTATTGGTCGACTATTCAAGTCCATGGATGTGGATCGTATTGCCAAGTATCTCTTCATGTTTTACGATGAAATGCCTTTTGACTGGTTATTCAGCAATTATTTCTCATTGGTTGCAGAAGGCCCAATATATCGCATCCCAACGTTGTTTCAGAATATAGGATATGATTCCAGTTTGAGTGGTAAAAATATGTCAAGTGTAAAGGATAACTCGTTTATATCCAGTTTAAGGAAAAGGATTTCACCTCGTGGGTTTCCTCTTATAGTGTCCAATCCTCCAGCAGATGTGTTCTCCACCATTAGGATATTCCAGACGTACCTGCCGGCTTATGCTTACAGGGACCCAGGACCTTTCTTCTGGGGAGTTCATCCAAAGCAAAATGACACACTCACTATTGTGTTTCGCAAACCGGTGATAATACAGAACGTATATTTAGAGATGGGGCATCCCGACCATCCTAACGATGTGCTTCACCACGCTGTGCTGGAGACGTGTTACAGTATGTGGTCCATACCATCCATCATCAAGGGAGAGCCCTATTGCACAGGCTGCTTCACACTTGGTAACTTCACAGAGACACCTGGTAACACGCTGACCATGCAAGGTGTTGAGAAGAAAGTCCCTTTCACCAGCCGGTGCCTGAAATTAAGGGTAACGGAGAGTCAGGGTGAATGGGTGATTATCAACCAAGTGTTAGTTGTGCCTTATGTAGGCCCCCCACCCTGGATGCGGGCAACCACCACCGTCCCACCATCTCCCCCAAAGAAAGATCAACTTAGAACAATGAGGCAAGATCTACGACCACGTCGTGCCATCAAAAGGAAACACAATCGCTGACATGTGTCACAGTATTAAATTGCGTACCTCTAAACGGCTTATTATAATTTCCTGTAACTCAGTCATCTCTGCGAACCCAGACGTAGCATAATATTTTCAATTTGTGTAGACTAATAGTTTAAAGCAGTGGTCTCATTGATTTCGAGCTGCAGTGGGTTTGTTAACCAGGTGACAGAGCTGTATTGTATTTATAACCTACTGTGGAGTAGAAACTGCCCGGTAGGTTATAACTGCCTGGTAATCTCAGGAAGCGGGTGGTTATTAAAGTTTGGACGTCATCGTCCAAGCTTTGTTAGTGCCACTAAGATCTTTCTTCATCTTATTATTATTATTATCTTTCTTAGTCCGGGATCACAGAGACAGTTTACAAGTAATCTACTTCAAACCTCGGCACAATGTTCCTTAGGTATACATCTACCAGGCTGTAGCTTTTTTCATTTTTCCCGCCAGTGGATCTGGACCTGATCCAGATTTCATAAATCCACTATATGGATTACCATTGACAATTTTTGAAGCGCTATTTCTCACGCAGTTTACGAGTAATCGACGTCAAACTTTGGCACAATGATCCTTAGGTATTCAGGTACCAGGCTATAGCTTTTTTCAGCCGTCCTGCAAGTGGATCCGGAATTATAGCAGATTTTGTAAATCCACTATGTGGACCATTGCCGGTTCAGTGCAATACATGCCGGTTGAGAGTCTATTCAGGAAATTCAATGGCCTAGTCGCCACTCACAAAAGCCCTTTGTTATCTGCACGCCGCCCCAGGGCTGGGCTGTTTGAGTGACGGGCCAGCGTCGCTAACAGTGGCCCGGCAATCAACCAGCATTGTGTGTTTTGTTTGAACAGTAGAAACATTAAATGCTAGATTTTCATCCGTTTTTCGCTGATATCCAAGTCAATTCTGAACCGTTTTTCTTGTAATTTTGCAGACACCATTCCCAGCCATTATGACGACTGCCCTGAAAATTTGGCGAAGTTTGATTGAGTACTTCAAAAGTTATTAATGCGATGCACTGAAACAACACTTCTTCAACCATTTTTTTTCGTTTTTCGCTGATATCTAAGTCAATTCTGAACCGTTTTCCTTGTAATTTTGCAGACACCATTCCCAGCCATTATGACGACTGCCCTGAAAATTTGGCGAAGTTTGATTGAGTACTTCAAAAGTTATTAATGCGATGCACTGAAACAACACTTCTTCAACCATTTTTTTTCGTTTTTCGCTGATATCTCAGTCAATTCTCAACCGTTTTTCACGTAATTTCGCAGGCCCCCTCCCCAGCCATGGCGGCGAGTGCCCTGAAAATTTGGCGAAGTTTGATTGAGTACTTCAAAAGTTATTACCGCGATGCACTGAAACAGCACTGTTTCAACGCCGGCAGAGCGCTGTAAATGCCGGGCCGTCACTAAAACAGCACTGAGTCAGTGCCCCCCATCTTACATGTATGACTGAGCAGTTCAGACTGACCGGCAGATCATCCAGAGTAAGAAAGTAATTGCCAACACTCCAGCGACATTGATCCATTATCTAAGCCCTAGCTTTTTTTTTTTTTTTTTTTTTTTTTTTAAGTTATGATACCTACCTGAAAATGAACGAGAAGAGGTTGCTTTCCCGAAATACCCGTTATTGAGGGAGTTGTAAATCAAGTTTCGAAATAAACTGATGACGTCACAGGGCTCGAACCGAGCGTCGCAGGGCTCTCTGGGTAGGCTCGTTGGAAAGCTTGTAAAAAACATATTCTAGCAAATGTGAGGTTAAAACGTCGTCAGTGCAACCAAAACTGAGCATTAATAAAAAAAAAAAAACGATCGTCCAAACTTGTGTCACTTTTGCCAGCAAAGGTAAGTCTAGTTACTATTAAGTAGTAAACAATGTATGCACATTTTAGACATTCAATAGGGCAAATACTTCGCATTATACCATATTGAGAACTGCAAAGCCAACTAAATTATATAACATATAGATAACATATTTACCAACATTCTAGGAGATCAAAGGTTTTGATATGTCATGCATAAATAAATCCTCTGAACTATTTTTCAGACCTATGACCCCACCTACTTCCAAGTGACGGGTAGAAAAAACACCGTGTTCAACGCAATAATATGTTAACATGAGGTGAAAGGGAACGCTCCAATAAACAAGTTGTATGCACCATTAATGATTTCTACGTGTAGATATTTTCGTACACCCCAAAACCTTCCAAAAATAGGTACAAACTATTGATAGCCAGCACATTTATTTGTGTTTTTTTGGGGGGTATATTAAATAGAAATGAAGAACGATCAACGTACATACCGGTACAGTAAGTGTACATAATTGTAATATTGGTGTATTTAATCTATTTTTTATATAGAATATTACTTCAAGCGACCTGTAATACAAGACCAGGGAGTAATAACCACCCGCTTCTTGACGATACCGGGCAGTTATAACCTACCGGGCAGTTTTTATTCCATGGTAGGTGATACAATACTGCGCTTTCCCCTGTTAACAATATTAATACGGGAGTGAGCTACATATTACAATACACAATCTTCGGGTTGGCGGACAGACCATACCCTGTTATAATATGGTATGCAATTCCCGTGCGCTTTCCTCCCTATTTTTATAGCAGCTTTGGTACCATTTGTGGTCGTTAGGACAGCAAAGTTTGGAGTTTCAATTTTTAGACACCCGAACCTACTCTTTCAACTTTTTCCAAATGGCCGTCGACGTGGTTAAAATACATGACAAATATTATTAAATTATTTGTCCCTAAATTTATGGAATTAGATATATTGGTCTGTATGTCTGTAGATTTTTGGTTCAAAAGTTATTTTCAAAGCGGCGGCCATTTTGAAAATAAGCCGATTAAGCGTTTTCACCTCAAGACAAACTGGAACCCTAACATAGCATATTGCTATGGATTATCATGTATCCAAATCTGAAAAAAAAACAATTTTGACACAAAAAAGTAAAAAATTGGAAACCCAATATTTCATCGCTATGGACTTATTGCTAATATCGAGTTATACTACACTCACGTCCTCATTGTAACGTTACATCACTTAGCTCTTTAAAAATCAATTTAAAAGGATACACAAAAATACGTTTCTTGTTACTAAAATGTATTGGTCTAATATGTGCTAGTGGTGGACTAATATTCAGCCATCTGTTTATTTGAGTCTCCTTGCAAAGTTGATCCATCTCAGGTGATTTGAGAAAGTAAAATAATCGTTCAACCAAAACGCTTGAAATATAAGTTGTAAATAAAACATATTTATTCAACATTTGTTATCACTAGATCTTTCTGAGTATCTGTTTCTGTAGCTGTAGTTTTAGAGGAGTCTGTTGCTTTATTCTCGGGTGAAGAACAGCCGCAAGGGCCGCATCCACCTGTGTCAGTTTTAGAGGTGAGATTACTTTTCAGTTCTGTCCTTTTTTTCTTCCCTCTCACGGGCCTATTTACTTCATTATTAACAGTCCATGGCCCTAAACTGGAATTGGCGTAAAAATCCATGGGGTACTCGTCTTGCCACGCAGAGTTCCCAAGGGCAACGCTAACCTGAAAAATAAAAAAAGAAAATAAGATCATTCAGAGCGAACATGAGACATTGATACAATCCTACATGTAGCTAAATGTTTGCCAATTCATCAAAAAGATATTAATACTACAAGTCTTCGAAATAACTTTTTTAACAATAATCAGGTAATTATATTCCCTTTAATGCCCCAGTGGTGTTTACAATACTTTAAGGCTTGTATTGCGCGAACAATTTCCAAATTTAAATGGAAAACAAGAGCACACTCGACAATAGCCCGCCGCCATTATTTAACTTGAAGTCATTACTGCCGCCACAAGATCAAATTATTGACGTAAAATGCGAAAAATGACAATAAATCAGCCATTTTGAATTTTTTTCAAGTCATTAATAAACTTGTCCGCGAACTGGTTATTAGTAACATGCTTAACAGATTTGAAAATGATACATGGAAAACTTTTCAAGTTATCACGACCACAAGGTCAAATTATTGACGTAAAATGCGAAAAATCGCAATCAATCGGCCATTTAATTTTTTTTTTCAGCCATTATTAAACTTGTCCAAGAACTACTTATTAGTTACAAGCATAACAAATTTAAAGAGGATATGTGAAAAACTTTTCAAGTTTTCGCGCCCACAAGGTCAAATTATTGACGTAAAATGTGAAAAATCGCAATAAATCGGCCATTTTTTTTTTCGGCCATTATTGAACTTGCCCAAGAACTACTTATTAGTAACATGCATAACCAATTTGAAGAGGATATGTGAAAAACTTTTCAACTTATCCAGGGTTCTAACCAAGCCCTTCACGCTGAGTTTCGCTGCCGCTACGCTACTAGTATCGCCGACACGCTGCCGATATGCTGAATAAAAAGCGACACGCTGCCGATATTTTGAAAAATACGGGGCTGCCGTATCCCAGAAAACACGAGGCGCTGATGCAATGCTTGCCTGATGATGCCCCGACTTCGCAGAGAGCCGGCCAGCATTAACACATCATTTGTGCAGCGACTCGTGTTTGTTGGTTAAGCAGTAGCTGTGACGTCCTCATTGAGGCCGTGGATTACTGTACTTGTTTCACCCGAAAAAATCAACGTTTTTTCAACATGGCGGTGACTGAGAGCGATCTCGACCCCAAGCCCCGAAAAATTCCCATAACGTTTTATTAACTGTGCGAAAAATAAGTCCAGCATGCGATCTCGTTGCTAAAATGCTACTGATTCTAAAAAAACATTATTTTTGACCTGATTATTCAAGGCTAAATCTTAGATATGACTGTCCAAAGAAATGTCCCACGATTTTGTACGGGGTCAATCTGTGGCTGAAACCTTCAGACACGCTGGGGCTGTTTAGCAGCGCTGAATACCGCGACCGCCATTGGCTGATTGCCAAATTTCAGAGGCAACATAGGCTTATACCTGGGTTGAAGCGAGCTGGCATAATATCATCTACGATCCTTTGCCTATTAGGGTTTATATATTGCGTGAACTATTTGCACCATAATCATGATAATAAACTTTATCTACCACATCCTCTATATGATACAACCTAGACAGTGTATATCTAATACTGATATGGAGATGTGTAAAAATATACATGTAGGCATAGGCCCCTATTACTAGCTTTAAATGCTATAGAATGTATAAGTAGAAAAACGAAAGGTGCATGCCGTGTATCTGGCAATTACGGATTTCTAATTAATAGCGGCTGTGCCGTGGTTTGTCTGCAAAGTAAGTCTATAAAAAAAATTAAATCTATAGATGAGACAGATGTCAAGATTTTTCAAGTGGGGCTTTTTCCTTTATTTAATCACTGTTGCCACCGAGTGACGTTTGTCGCGATCAACAGCAAAACATCACAGGTTGATGTAAAATCCCAGATTTCTTATATTTTAACAAAAAAATGAAGGAATTTTCAAGTCCCATACTTCATTTTTTCCTATTCACGGACTTTCCCCGTTTTCAAGGACCCGTGAGAGCCATGTATCAAAGTGTATAGAAATGCTTTAGGATGCATCTCAGAGCAGCTAGTATCTACAAATTTTCCGGGGGCCTATGCGGCCCCCTGATCCCTCGCCGATTTTTCAGGTCTTGGCTGGCGTCTCGACCGATACGCTGACATTTCAGGCTGGTTAGAACCCTGTTATCGCGCCCACAAGGTCAAATTATTGACGTAAAATGTGAAAAATCGCAATAAATCGGGCTTTTTTTTTTTTTCCGGCCATTATTGAACTTGTCCGAGAACTGGTCATTAGTAACATGCATAACAAATTTGAAAAGGATATGTGAAAAACTTTTCAAGTTATCGCGCCCACAAGGTCAAATTATTGACGTAAAATGTGAAAAATCGCAATAAATCGGCCATTTTTTTTTTTGGGCCATTATTGAACTTGTCCGAGAACTGGTCATTAGTACCATGCATAACAAATTTGAAAAGGATACGTGAAAAACTTTTCAAGTTATCGCGCCCACAAAGTCAAATTATTGACGTAAAAGGTGAAAAATCGCAATAAATCGGCCATTTTTTTTTTTTTTTTGCCATTATTGAACTTGTCCGAGAACTGGTCATTAGTACCATGCATAACAAATTTGAAAAGGATACGTGAAAAACTTTTCAAGTTATCGCGCCCACAAAGTCAAATTATTGACGTAAAAGGTGAAAAATCGCAATAAGTCGGCCATTTTGAAATTTTTTTCAGCCATTATTGAACTTGTCCGAGAAGTGGTCATTAGTAACATGCAAAACAAATTTGGGAAGGAAACATGAAAAACTTTTCAAGTTATCGCGCCCACAAGTAAATGTTAACGCCGACGCCGACGACGCCGAACTTCAATTGCAATAGCCCACCTTTTTTAATTAAAATTAAAAGGCGGGCTAAAAAGACACTGGTATTTGAAAAAAAAATATTGCAGGACATTTTTTCTAAAATCACAAAATTTCATGTTTTTTCATGTATATTTCCATAGAATTCCATGATCTATTTCGAGGCTGTGACACCGTCAATGCCGCTAGGCTAATGTAAAACAAAATTAGATATCCATTTCTTGTTAAATTTTTTTATACGAGTGCTTCGCAACATCAAGCTAAAACGGCTACTTTATTTTAAAAACGTTTCATGATGGCGCCATCACTGGAAAAATTGTACATAACAAGAGGACTGAAGACCTATATCATCCCCCGCCATTAGGTTAGACAAATATTTAAAATGTTGATTTGTGGTGGCCATTTTAAATTTCAGTAAGATCACATGCACATTTCCAGATGGTGGGTAATGTGATTGTACAATGTGAATTATTACTGATTTCAATTTTTCAGTTTTTGCGCCCACAAAAAAATATGAAGTTTATCCATTTTGAATTTCAGTAAAACCTTAAAAAAATCACTTGCACATCTCCATATCGTGTGAAATGTGATAGTAAAATTTAAATAATTTCTTTCCTTTTTTTGTAGTTTTTGCGCCCACAAAAAATTTTGGAGTTGACATCTGGCGGCCATTTTGAAATTTGGTAGGATCTTTAAAAAAATCACTCGCACATCCCCATGTTGCTAGGAATGTGATGTTAAATTAAAAAAAAAATTGACCAAATTGAGTTTTTACACCCCAAAAAAAATTAAAGTTGATCTGTGGCGGCCATTTTGAATTTTAGTAAAACCTTGAAAAAGTCTCCATATCATGGGGAATGTGATAGTAATATTTGAATAATTGCTGACTTTAAGTTTTAGATGTTTTTGCACCCACAAAAATTATTAGAGGTGCCCTCTGGCGGTCATTTTGAATTTTGGTAGCATCTCTAAAAAATCACTTGCACATCCCCATGTTGCTACGTATGTCATGTTAAATTTTCAAAAAGATTTGACCAGTAGTTTTTGAGTTTTTGCGCCCACAAGAAAACGTGACGCGGGACAGAATCCTGGCGCGACTAAAATCCCCCTTCCCCTACGGGCGGGGGATAAAAATGGATAGTCAAGTTACAACCATGTTAAATTTATAAAAGAAAATCATGTTACCTCATATGGTGAAAGAAGCGGCTTGGTGAAGGCCGCACCCCAGTCTATAGAAAGTCTCGGGCAGGCAACTTGAATCCATCTGAAACAGTGACAAATATTTATTAAAAATAATACATATACTTGGTAATCAGAATATTTACAACTAAATAAATGAATGAATATATGAATATATAAATAAATGAGTGAATGCATGGGGCTTTATGCCACATCTGTGCACACACGGGCTGAACTGGATCGATAGAATCTCCTTAGGATGGTGAGATGAACAAGATGGTAATGCCCTCCAGACACAGGATTCTCAATACAAACCATAATGGATCATGCTAGTTTTTGGTCACTTGACCCTCATTAATTATTTCTCATTTGGAAAAAGTATTCTATTGGTCATTCATATATGTCTTCCGCTGAGCTGAGCGTAATGTGTCGATTAACAATGCCATACATGTAGCTAGTTCAAGGTCAGCATTGATCTGCTACAATTGACAATAATAACTTCCACAGTCGCACTATTTTAGTCATCATGTGTTTAAATGTTTGCAGCACATTATGTCCTTTTTGTGTGGATTATCGTAGCATCATTTTGTAATTACTCGGTGATGTGTGAACTCGTATTACAGTGTCGTGAAGCGACTTACAATGAAAAGAAGTGAACCAGTCCTATTGTGTCATCAGCTGTTGTACACAGAGAAAAACGCTACACATGATTAATCTGAATTAATAAAACCACCATAATAATAATTATTAAGGATTCTTTTAATGCTACTTAATGGGCCTATATGGTTTAGTGAGAATTGTACGCGACACGCTTTTCCTGTTAGTTTACTAAAAAAATAAGTTTCAAGAAAGAAATTTTAAAGTTTACAGTTTAAAATACTCACGCATCTATGTTTGTAAACAGGTTCAGTTTGTCAGGGAAGACTTCTGATAGTAATACTGTCACGTAATCTTTACCTGCCGTTGTCAACTGATCCTGTATATTCTGAAAAAACAATTAGACCTATTGAAAATCAAAGGGTATCCATTTCGTCCTTGTGATGCCGGTTACAATAAAAAATTTCGGACGCCCGAGAAAATGCACATTTTTTTTAAATACTTGGTTTTTAACCTTGAAATGTCAAAACTGTGCAGTTGAGAGTATAATAGATAAATAATAACTATAGCCCCGTCTTTCCTCGTTAATGAAGTTAGAATTAAATGGCTGTAATGTGGGATGTGCAGGCCGTACAGAAAGTCTTAATAATGAAGACTTAATCAAATGCCGTACCTTCACAAGGCCGACGTCTTAATAAAGGCTTGTTCAAGGCCAAGACCTAGGTTTGGTTTGATGTGCTCGGCGGGTGGACCAGTTGTGTATGTCTGGTTTCGAAGGGATATGCGGGTCGATGATTGTACGGATTTTGTTGTGTTTTGAAAGTTCGGCGCTATACTAGTTATATGCTTCACTAGATTCTTGAAGGAACAACAAGTCTGGTGTCTGAGTATGTGAGTTTGTCAGAATGCATGTGAATTAAAATGTAATATCTCAAGGAGTCTTTGTGTCATTCACAGCCCGAACATAACTAATATCACCCGGTCACTTACAACCATTAGACATCTGATATTTAATGTGCCAAGTGGTGTGATGCTTTTTCCGCCGTCACCCACCTAGGATTTACATACATACAGGTGTTAGCACAATACGCAAATTCCTATTATTAGCGTCGCAGACGGTGGATCAAAGTTAAACCAACATTGGATTAACGTCTCATGTTTCTTGGGCAGTTTCCAGGTAGTGCTCCTAAAACAATGTTAGAAAAGCACGATACAGAATGCACAATTGTAGTCTATGACAGAAAGTAATGTATCCAAGACTATCAATGGTTTATTCACACTATTCTCTGTACAATTACCACTCTACATAGATAAATTAATGCAAAGTTTTATTGATTTTTCAGTTGATGTATCTACAGTGACTAGACATTGTACATTTGTACATGCCAAACTAAGTAAATATATGTTGAGCATTTCTTCGTTATTCACCTTGGTAATTAAAGGGTCTGATACTTTGGGGATCAAACGTAAACCTTGTATTGTCAGATCATCTTTTGAATTTAGTTAAAATAAGTAATTAAGTCAGTTTAGCGCAAAAGGGTGTTATGTCATTTATAAATTATTAATATAAAATTAGACACCATTATTTGCTATTTGTTCGACACTCTGTACTACACATACGGTTAGAAGAAATAAATATATCAGGCCGTCAAGTGAGGACAGGTCCCCAAAAAATAGGGAAATAGGATATGGGCCTTTGAGAAAATAGGACTAAAATAGGACAAAATACCTAAATGATAGGACTAAAATAGGATTTTTTTTTTTTAAAGATGCCCTTGCAACACCCCTCACAGCCATCCCGCTTGTGAATGAGTTTGGTTCATATTAAAGACAGCTGCCTATAATAAATGTAACAAGACTACATAAGTCGAGACGCTCCCTATTGAAGCGATTTTGTGTAGTGTTATTAAAGTAGTCCTAGGCTGTGCCAAAAATTAAGATGAAAAACAGTTACATGTAGGTCTAAGAGGCTAAGTCTAAGATAGACGAGTAAACAGTGGTTCTAAGCGAGCGCAGTGAGCAACAGGCCGGTCAGCACCAAGTCTAAGAGTAAGATCAAGAACTAGACAGTCACTCAGAGATGGCATAACTCCATCGAAATTTTGATTTGAATCTTAATCGTAATCTGGATCATCCCCACAATTTTAGGAATTTGTCCTTGGCCGGAGACACACCTGTGATAAAAAATTCATGCAAATCTGTGAGATCCGAATTCAATCCAGATCATCCCAAAAAAATAACCGGCTGTTCCTTGACTTGACACACACCTCAAGTATTTTTTTTTACTTTTCAAGTAATCTGACGGAAAGTCTGAAAGACAACAAAACAACTCAACCAAAAACACAACCTTCCTGGTGGAAGCAAAACGTCAGTCTAGAATCACTACTATCTGTTTTAGAGTAATGGTCTAGAAAACCACCATGGTTTGTCAGATATTATGCATATTAGTACCTATAATGACGGAAAATCTGCCATTTTGAATTCGATCAAGATTTTTTTAGAGCAGGGCCGTTCCTGAAATCTCACATTTAGCTTCATAGCATTCATTTCATCAAGTTGAACTTTTCCAGGGTGCATCCTCCCCTGAGATTTCATATTTTGTTCTATAGTAATGGTTCAGATATCTAGCTTGGTCTACTAAATATTAGGCATTTTAAAGTAAACAAAAGGCTGATTTTAAACAAGTTAAAATTGTTCAGGATACATTCTCTCCTGAAATCTGACATTTTCTTATACGATAATGGTCTAGCCATCTAGCATGGTTTACAAAATATCGGGCATAAAAAACTTCAAATAAATGATGACAGACAGACGGCCATTTCGAATTTGATCAAGTTGATTTATTTTATGTTGCATCCTCCCCTGAAACCTCACATTTTTTTCATAGTAATGGTCTAGCTATCTAGCACGCTTTACCCGATATCGGGCCTATTGAGGTAAATAATGGCCGACTGTTGGCCATCTTTAATTCGATCAAATTCAAAATTTTCAGGGCGCATCTTCTCCTGAAACCTCACATTTTGTTACATAGCAATGGTCTAGCCATCTAGCATGGTTTACCAAATAGCAGGCATGTGAAAGTAAATACTGGCCGATAGGCGGTCATTTTAAATTTGATCAAGTCAAACTTTTTCAGGGTGCATCTTCTCCTGAAACCTTACATTTTCTTTTATAGTAATGGTGTAGCTATCTTGAGCGGTTTTCATGATATTCTGCAAAATATTTTAATCGGATATACCGATATTATAAACTAGGTCAAGGTACAAAAACCTGAAAAGACACAACTTGGGACCTGAGAGATCATGTATACATTTGCAACATGAGACTATATAACTTGCCCACCCTAGTGTTATATAAAGAGTGAATTTTCAATCGAACTAGCATATTTGCTTTGCCCACGAAACAGACAGCATCGCTTCAAAAATATTGTACACAATTTATTTATTGAATTAATTTTGCCAATAAATGATAAATTAAATATTGTATATTTCCAATTCATTATTTATTTCGTTCATTTGTAATAAATACATAGTTATATCTAGCACATAGCATCTACCACTGCCGCGTGTCCATATAGACCCGATGTATTGACCATCAGCGGAAGAAGGGTCGTCCCGCTATAGCGCGATCCACTTATAACGCGGTCCTGTTTTTTGGACCCCAAACACCGCGTTATAACGGGATTCTACTGTATTGCAGATCTCGAGAACTACTGAGCCGATTACACTCATATTGCCAATATGACTGTAATCGGCCGAGTTGTTTTCGAGATCTACTCTGGAAACAAAGTGTGTGTCAAACGTCTAAATAGGTCATTGTAGGGGCCTACTGAACCAAAAGTAGGTCAAAGTTCATATACCCCAAAAGGCACAACTAGACCCTCTAGAAGTGTTGTGTGTAAAATTTGAAGACAATCGGACAAGTAGATCCTGAGATATGCTCCGGAAACGAAATGTTCATGGATGGCCCGAGGCCGTAACATCATTCAATCTCTTCTGTGACAATGCGTATAGAATTCAATTAAAAAATATTTTAACCTGTCCATTATCCACCTGGAAGTCATCTATATACCACAAATTGTTATCCTATGTTATTTTCTCACAAAGTTATAGACAAAAGTGGTAAAAAAACGGACGGAGGCCGATTCCATAGATCACACCGTTGCACCTTCGGTGACAGCGGGAGCTAATAATATTTCCATACAAAGTGTAAAATTATGTCAAAAAAAAGAATAAAATTTAATGAAAAATATGCATAATTCTTAGACAAATTTGAATTCACAACCAAGAAATGTGTGCGGGGAAAAAGATTTACGACCCAAAAAGTGCATGCAGGGAAATTCAGGACCTAAAAAGTGAGCGCGGAGAAATTATAACTCAGAAAAATAGGACAAATAGGATGTTTGTCTAAAAAAAGGACAAAATAGGATTAACTGAAAAATAGGATGAAATAGGATAAATAGGACTACTTGACGGCCTGATATATTGTATCTTGATAAATCTGATGATGTATAAAAGCCTGTCAAATTCTAATGATTGTGTGATTGATTTTTCTATTATGTAACGCTAAGAAACACAGTTAATAAACAGGTCTTGTTCAATTGCACAGGTTATTCAGCTGCATATCAGGTCAGCGAAGTTACATTGGGAGAGGGTGACTCGCCTGATGTCCGACCGCAGAAAACGAATATTCCTGATGAGTGGTTTGAATGTAACATAGTGTGAAGGAATGGCATAATAAATACGATGGCTTGGTCACATTTCCATGGAGTATGCATAATTGTTTAAAAGTAGAAATAGGCATATGTGACTAAATACGAAATAGATTGTTTAAATACATCATTCTCAGTAAAGAGAGCCCACAAGCATTTGTTATACAAGTCTATACAATGTTGGACTAACGTTGAAGACGTTGTGCCGACGTTTTATAAATGTTATACAAATGTTTTGTGTTTGCTGGGTATGCCTACATATTTGAAATGTTAATATATTACCAGTACACACAAACATATGCACGGAACAGTTTTAAAATAAAAATGTCACATAAGGCATATTATGAATTTATAAATGTTATACAAATGTTTTGTGTTTGCTGAGTACTGTTTAAACCTCGACCACAATAGGTTTGTGCGAAATTCCGGTTCCTACAATTTTTTGAGTTTGTAAACACATTCTTACGAAGTTGTTAACACCTTACTGTCGCTTCACGACCCCCTTACCCACATCTGCTCCCAGGAAACACAAAACATTTGTATAACATTCATACAACGTATAAATGTTATACAAATGTTTTGTGTTAGCTGGGAGAGAGGGCCATAATAACAACCAATCATTGCGGTTCTCATGTTGAGTAAATATAAATATTAGGAATACATAATGCTTTGTGTATTCTTGATGTGGATCTTGATGTGGTTAACTGTTATCAAAAGTAGAGATGTTCGTCTCGCTTTATGTATTATAATTGGCCGCGGTAATCTAAATTATCACACATCATGCCCGGTTATGCATTAGCAGGGTGTAAATTTTCTACAAAAAACACCACATGTTTGCTCATGCAGCTTTAGTCTCATTTCGGGCCAACATCTGACACGTTGGCCTAACATTGATCCGACACTTGACCAGCTCTGTCGTTGTTGGAAAGTGAGTGAGTGAGATGACAAATCTGCCTTGTCGACGCATTACGAGATTTCCATTAGGACAAATAGTAGTATAATTATCAGTCTGGGGGAACAAAGATGACCCGCTCATTACGTTCTCAGGGACGTTCTTACACGTGACTATAGATCAAGCAAAAAAAAGTAAAGCCTCTCTCAAGTCTCTTTGATACCCGAATCGTTCATTTTACACCCACTTACTGCTTGGGTCGATATTGGAACATAATTAAATTTCCCATCGTAGGAAACACACTCGACTACAAAGTATACATGCACCTTTTACTTGCCCAAGCAAGTTATTAAATGTTTATTCAGTGTGAGCTATGAATTGCTATCGCAACTAACACCACCCAGATTGAAGGAAAATTACCCGATTTCTTATGAAGTAGCCGAGTCGGAATGTAAAGACAATTTTTCAGTTTGTTAAGACATCAGATTATGTCTGATGGAACAGAAGCGTTCACATTCATCAAACATTATTAAAGTTACGTTTTTCGGAAAGATTGCTTTCATTCTGATGACAGTGTCTGACATACTGGTATTACGGTATAGGCCGAAATCTTTATTCAACTCTTCAATGAATTGCGACATTCACGAAAATTTGGCTCATTTTCATAACATCAATGATTTTTCAAAGTGATCCCAGTGCAACAGTTTTCAATTTATCTACCTAATTTAAAAAATATATTGCTCAAAACAGCTCGAAGCTTCATTCTGCGCCAAAAGAAAAAAACTAAAAAAACGTATATTCTCATAAATTATATGGTCTCACTACCCTAAATAAGCCGAAATCACGGCAGGTGTATACTAATAATGGAATCATCACACAAAATATGTTCAAAATTAAAAAAAATACAAACAGGTTATAATTTTGTGAATATTTAATAAACACACGTTGTTCCCGTCATGTAGGATATCAGATATAACTGCTTCGTGATAATCACGCAGGGGTACAATATGATAAAAGGATGTGTGTCTGGTCTGTAACAGAGGGTAAGAATAAGAGCTGATTTTGAGCTATTCTGACGTTTATACACGACATGGACTGTAGATCATAATCTGTCTGGCTACCAAACATATATCGGACCTGTTTTTGAAAAGTACAGATCAGGTGTGTCATGATATGTGACACTACATGTGGATATTGTCGAAAAGAGGTGAAATCGGCCAATGGAATTGAGGCATGTATGCATGTATTTGAATGGGAGCGGCATTTTGGGGTGGTGAGACCATGAGGAAGACCAATACAGTTATCTTTACAAAAGATGTAAGCCACATTTTTGTCTATAGCACTCATACAGCCCGAAGCCAAGCATCAGAGTTCGGGAACTCCTTTTCTAGTATTTTAGTTATCTTTATTGTTAATACTTACACCAATAGGGTGGCTCTTTAATAGCAAGATGCCAGGGACTCATGTCTTCAACAAGAAATATTAATATATACTATCTGGTAGTAACTATTAGTAGAGATAAATATACAAAGTGAGCACCTTTAAAATTTTAGTTGATCCTTGTCTTCCTAGCGTACCCAAAATTAGTCCAAAATGCATAGCAGACCTGGCAGTTTCAATTGATGCTCTCCGACATTGTCTCATCAGGGCATGATCATATGTTTCCTGTGAAAATATCTTGCTGTACGGATCATACCTGTAAGTGTATAATTGAACAAAAATAAACCTGGTTCAAAAAACAAAATTATGGATTGTCGAACCGAATCACCATAATCAAATGAGTTGTTTTATACTGATGAAAACTACAAAAGGCTGTTTAATTTGGGATTCAGGAGGAGCATGGGACTAGGTATTTCAAGCAAAATCTCCACCCTCACCAAGTTAACATTATAAACAAAACTGCCATCTTGGAAATTTTTCAAGGCATATCCCTGCATGAAACCTCACTTTTTGCTGTATACATATAGGCTACCTAGTAATGGTCTAGCTATCTAGCATGGGTTTGATAGCCTGGGTTTGATATCCACAATATGTAAGTAAATATCAAAGCTATTTTGCCCGAGAGATGTACCGTAGATCAAAGGTCATAACCCCCAAAAGGAACATCTACCAAAAAGTAGATCACTATGATTCAGATCTGCACCATTTTGAATTCCTCCACATTATATTATAAACTACAGTGTGGAGACATGTGACAAATCTGAAGTTTTTTCAAAAAAATTAAGGCTGTATTTTTTATTGTTTCGAAATAAAAATGTTTATCTGAGTTCTGAGTGAAATACGTGAATGATATAAATTTCAGATGCCCCAAAAAATATGTGTACGAGAAAGTTTGTGAATCTAAAAATTCAAGGTGATAGGTTAGGCCTATAGAAAAGTCAGGTTTTAACGTAATGATGGTTTGGCATAGTCTACATCAGGATAATCATATAGAAGTATAGGTTCAATGGACCTACAATTTTAGTTTTTTTCACAAAAAGTGTTGTAGCAAATTATTTCGAACGTTGACTCTGGTCTGTTTAAGGAGTCTTCATTTTAATTTATAGACATAATGCATTGTTTATATGTCAAGTTTTTTTGATAATGTTAAACCTTTTAAAATTTAAATTACAGCCACATTGGATAAATAATATGATAGAGAATTACAATAAAATTATTTGGTTGGAAAGAGGTGATCAACATGCAATTTAACTGGGAGCGGCAACATTTTGAAACACATCCATTACACATATAATATTCTACTTTACAGTATGAACGATTACACACACGCGCAAGCGGTATAGCCCTAGTAGAGGTTGGCGGACATACAATTTCACTCAACATAAGTGACTCACCGCGAGCCACTGAAACAGCTAGATGAGCTTTCAGAAGAGCTATTAAGGCTACGTTTTCTAAATGATGTCATAGTTGGCCAATCAGTGAGAGGTATACAAACCCTTCTCCCCAGGCGGGAAATCTTGGCAGCAATCGAAGACCATATTTAGAAAATGCGGTTGACATACAGCTCGTAAACCACAATACATGTGTGCAGTATCGGCTGCTTTTTAACAGGTTTGATAACATTTCTATCACATACGAACGTGGCTGTTTTAATTATAGTCTACTGACAAAACACATGTCATGCTGAAGAGAAGGACCGAAAAACAACGAGTGTATCGATGGAGAAAACAGTATCACTGTGTAGGGTGTATGCTGTATTGTAAGCACATGCCAGTGTATACAAGCATGCAACCATTATGCCACGCCAAATATGGGAATGCTATCCCCAAGCAAAGAGGGTAACCCCGGCCACATAGGGATATTTTAACTTTGCAGATACATCACTACTCCTTTCAACCAATCACTGTACGTGTACAGGTAAGCCAAAAGTAGATTACAGGGGGAGTACTCCTCACCATTTCCTGCTAATATTGTGATGACGACATCATTTGACCTCTGAATCACCTGTATCCCATCCATCAATACTAGTGTCTCTCGGGGGAGACACTGGGGCTCGGTTAAACACACAATGGACATGATAGAGATAAGGCATATAAACTGTGCTGGTGAGCAAAGGCAAACAACAGCAACTATTGGCCATACCCAGCAAACATGATACATTCAGCCAATGTAAGGTTAACGATGGGTAAACAAGCATCACAGACGGTGGCCAAACATCAGCTGAATTTTTTTTTGTTAGATAGTAGGGTGTAATATATGTTCATACCTGTATGCCTTAACAGAAGGATTTGCTATCATCATTGACTCCAAATGAAACCGACCATCTCCAAGATATCTAGAAAAAAAAAAAAATTAACTTTATGTCAGCTACAGAATGATGTACCATTAGTGATGAAATTAAAAGTTTTATTCTTGAATGTACCAGAGATTATTTACATTTGAGAATAATGTGGCACTTAAAACAATGGATTTCCTGAATAAACCAAAGTTGACAGTTCCATTAAATTAAAAAGAACAAATAGCTGAAGCTACATTTCCATATAAGACATATCTGAACACGAGAACCCTGCGGTTCTGTGCTTTGCATAACTGGTTTTGTAATTTTAAACTCAGACAACGCTGTTATGACCACACTAGGACATAGGCCTACACTGTCTATGTCACCAGATCACGTCCCAGCAAACAAGGCACATTGAACCAATGCTGGCTCAATGCTGGGCAATCGTCTGCTAAGCTGGCCCAACATTGCTTCAATGTGTCGTGTTTGCCGGGACGCTGATATTGCATAGGACGTTCACCTCCTCCATGTGTGAAACAAACAGGCGTGGAAAGCTCATTAAGCCCAGCAAACACGATACATTGTCCCATTGTTGGTTCAATGTTGGGCCAGCGTCGTAGAGGGTGGACCAACATCGAACCAGCATTGGGACAATGTCTCGTATTTGCTGGGAGGCAGGGTACAGTGACCAGAGATTAGTTATGTCCCGACGCGATGTTGTTCTAATGTTGGCACAACGTCTGTGACACTGGCCCCATATTAGGCCAACACTGGTTCTTGCCTTTGTTTAATGCAGAGACGATTATGAGCCCAACACAATACATTACAGTAAGCACGTGTTGGATTAGTGCTGGGCCAACGTCGAAGATGTTGGTCCAACCACAGACATGTATTGGTCCAACATCGCACCAGTAAAGCACGAACTTTTGGGATTTGCCAGACAGGTGTCTGTTCAATATACGCACGCTGTAGTCTACTATTTTGTAAGTGTACAAAACTCAAAAGGCAGTATGTGCTTACTTGTAAAGCAAACACATACTGCCATATAATATCTGCTAGAGCAGAATCATTGCGAGAAAAGGGCCTATCTATTGCCCGCCACTCAGTCATGCAATGGGGGCTTGGGGCGTTCTAACGATGGAACAGCCAGTCTCTATTGTGTACGTTTCTATACACACAACACGTGAAATGTTATAGTACTGTACCTACCACTCTGGAAACAAGAACTGTTTCAAAAGTCAGTTTTTCTGAGAACTATGGGAGTCTTGCACTTCTCATGAACAATTAATGTTCAAACCGGGTAGGTGGACATTAATCACTTAATGTAGAGTGCCTGAGCTCACTGGTTTGATGAATATGTCAAAATCACAGCGCCGACAGATTGAACTGACAACATTAGCTCTGCTTTGGCAAAGCTTAAAATCAGTTACTGTTACATCGCCCATGCAAACACGATGCCAGCTGGCCACCAAAATACCACCCACATGATAGATTTTTTTTAGGGTGCATCCTTCCCTGACCTCACACATTGTGCTTAATAGTATTGGTTTAGCTATCTGGGACAGTATTCCACATCTCCCCATATCACACTTATTAAAGACGATAAGGACCGCTATTCTGTCTACTATTCTGTTATAACGGTGTAGTTTTTCGTTATAACGGTTTATTATTTCATTATAACGGTCTACTAATCTGTTATCACGGTCTACTGTCCCATTATAATGGCCTACTAATCCGTTATAACGGTCTCCTGATCCGTTAAAACGGTCTAGTATTTCGTTATAACTGGCTCGTATTTCCATATAACGGTCTGGTATTTCGTCATAACGGTCTAGTGGCTCGGTATAGCAGTCTACTAATCCGCTATGGCAGTCTACTAATTAGCTATAACTGTGTAGTATTTTTTATAACGGTCTACTAATCCGTTTTAACTGATTAATAGACCGTTATAACGAAATAGTACACCGTTATAACGGAAATCTAGACCGTTATAGCGATATACTAGATCGCTATAGCGAAATAGTATACCGCTACTAGCCGGTTGTAACGGAATAATAGACCGCTATAGAGCAATAATTAACCGTTATAGCGGAATAGTAGGCCGTTATAACGGATTAGTAGACCGTTATATTGAGATACTAGACCGTTATAACGAAATGCTAAACCGTTATAACGGGATAGTAGACCGTTATAACGGATTAGTAGACCGTTATAACAGATTAGTAGACAGTTATAACGAAATACTAGACCGTTATAACGAAATAATATACCGTTATCACGAAATATTAGACCGTTCTATCGGGATAGTGTACCGTTATAACAGAATAGTAGACTGCTATAACGGATTAGTATGTCCTTATAACAAAATACTAGACCGTTATAAAGGAACAGTAGCTCGTTTTAACGGATTAGTAAACCGTTATAACGAAATACTATACCGCTATAACGAAATACCAGACCGTTGTAACGGAATAGTAGACGCTATAACGAAATACTAGACCGTTATAACGGAATATTAGATGTACAAAGTATTAATATTATATATCCTATTTGAGGGCTGTGAAAGGTTTAGTCTAGTTATAATGCAACTGTTGCCGACAAGTCATGGAAAAAGCGGCATGTCCTAAGAGAAAAAAATGTGGTCTATTCAGTATGAACAAGACTACATAAGTCCAGGAGCTCCCGCTCCGAATTAGAATTTGATTTAAGCAATTTTGTATAGGGTTATTAATGTAGTCCTAGTCTAGGTCAAAAATCAAGACGCAAGACAACTAGGTCTAAGAAGCCCAGTCTAAGAGTAAGATAAGAACTAGACAGTCTGTCAGAGATTGCAAACCTCCATTGAAATGAATGATCCTAATCAGTATCCCAGTAATGGTCTACCTATCTGGCACGGTTTACCCGATATCAGGCCAATCGAGTTAACTAATAGCTGATTTACGGTCATTTTGAATTTGATATAAATTAGTTAAAAACTTAGGGTGCATTCTCCCCCGAAACCTCAAATTTTGTTTTATAGTAATGGACTAACATCTAACACAGTTTGCAAAATATTGGGCATGTGAAAGTAAATAATGGCCGATAGGGGGCCATTTTGAATTTAATCGAGTCAGAATTTTTCAAGATGCATCCTCAGCTGAAATCTCACATTTCATTCTATAGTAATCGTCTAGCTATCTAGCACGGTTTACTAAATATCGGCCATGTGAAAGTGAATAATGGCCTAAAGGCGGCCATTTTGAATTTGATCAAGTCAAAATTTTCCAAGATGCATTGTCAGCTGAAATCTCACATTTCATTCTATAGTAATGGTCTAGCCATCTAGCACGGTTTACCAAATATCGCCCATGTGAAAGTGAATAATGGCCGATAGGAGGCCATTTTGAATTTGATCAAGTCAAAAATTTTCAAGATGCATCCTCTCCTGAAATCTCACATTTTGTTTTATAGTAATGGTCTAGCCATCTAGTACGGTTACCAAAAACCGGCTATGTGAAAGTGCATAATGGCCGATAGGCGGCCATTTTGAATTTGATCGAGTCAATTTTTTTCAAGATGCATCCTCTCTTGTAATCTCACATTTTGTTTTATAGTAATGGTCCAGCTATCTAACACGGTTTACCAAATATCAGCAATGTGAAAGTAAATAGTGGCCGATAGGCTGCCATTTTGAGTTCAATTGAGTCGAAAGTTTTTAAAAGGCATCCTCTCTCGAAACGTCACATTTTGTTTTATAGTAATGGTCTAGCTATCTAGCCCGGTTTACCTGATATCAGGCCTATCGAGGTAAATAATGCTGATTGTCGGCCATTTTGAATTTGTAAGTTAAAAATTTTCAGGGTGCATCCTCCCCTGAAAACTCACACTTTGTTTTATAGTAATCAGGTAATGGTCTAGCCATCTAGCACGGCTTACCAAATATCAGCCATGTGAAAATGAATAATCGCCGAAAAGGCGGCCATTTTAAATTTGATCAAGTCAAATTTTTTCAAGATGCATCCTCATCTGAAATCTCACATTTTGTTTTACAGTAATGGTCTAGCCATCTAGCACGGTCGACCAAATAACGGCCATGTGAAAGTGAATAATGGCCGATAAGCGGTCATTTTGAATTTTATCGAGTTGACTTTTTTCAAGATGCATCCTCTCCTGAAATCACACATTTTGTTTTATAGTAATGGTCTAGCCATCTAGCACGGTTTACCAAATAACGGCCATGTGAAAGTGAATAAAGGCCGATTGGCGGCCATTTTGAACTTGGACGAGTTGAATTTTTTCAAAATGCATCCTCTCCTGAAGCCTTACAATTTGTTTTATAGTAATGGTGTAGATATCTTGAGCGGTTTTCATGATATTCCACAATATCAGGCCTACCGAGGTGAATAATGGCTGATAGGCGGCCATTTTGAATTTTATCAACTTCAAATTTTTCAAGATGCATCCTCTCCTGAAACCTTACAATTTATTTGATATTAATGGTGTAGCTATCTTGAGCTGTTTTCATGATATTCCGCGATATCAGGCCTGTCGAGGTGAATAATGGCCGATAGGCGGCCATTTTTAATTTTATCGACTTGAAATTTTTCAAGATGCATCCTTTCCTGAAACCTCACAATTTGTTTTATAGTAATGGTGTAGCTATCTTGAGCGTTTTTTATGATATTCCGCAAAATGTTTCAGTCGGATTTACCGATGTTATAAATTAGGTCAAAGTGCTGGGTCAACTTCAAGGTCAAGGTCCAAAAACCTGAAAAGGCACAACTAGGGACCTTAGAGAACATGTATGTGCAATATGACTGTCATCGGCCCAGTACTTTTCGAGATCTGCTCCGGAAACGAAGTGCGCGTCAAAACGTCTAAATAGGTCATAGTTCTGAACCAGAAGTAGGTCAAAGTTCAAATACCCCAAAAGGCACAACTAGACCCCCTAGGGGTGTTGTGTGAAAAATTTGAAGACAATCGGACAAGTACTTTCAGAGATATGCTCCGGAAACGAATTGTTTACGGACGGCCCAACGGCTCAACGGCCCAACGCCGTCACATCATCATTTTCTCCTCTGCAACCTTGCGTATTGAATTCAGATTAAAAATATTTTAACCTGTCCATTAGCCACCTGGAAGTAACCCACATACCAAAAATTGTTATCCTAGCTTATTTTCTTACAAAGTTATAGGCAAAAGAAGAGGCCAAAAAAAACCGGAGGTAGAATCCATAGCTCCCTCCGTCTCACCTACGGTGACGGCGGGAGCTAATGATGGAATAATTGGTCTTATAGATATCATGGTGACAGCTAGGGTCTTAATTTATTGAGAAGATTTGACAGTCATGACATCGATAATTGGCCGAGTTTTTTGAAAAATTGATGTAGCCTTGAAATTAGTTCTAGTATCCGGTATGTTTAGAAAATGACCTGCACATCTTCATACCGTGGAGAATTTGATTGTACAATTTGACTAATTTCTTACAAAGTTTTTGCGGCCACAATAAATTATGAAGCTGATTTGTGGCGGCCATTTTAAATTTCAGTGAAACCTTGAACAAATTGCCTGTACATCTCCATTTCGTGGGGAATGTGATTGTAAGATTTGGATAATTTCTGATTAAGGTTTTGAGCTTTTGCCCCCACAACAAGTTGATATATTTTGCATTTAGGTAGCATGTTTAAAAAATTACTTGCACATCCCCATGTTGTTGAGGATGTGATTTAAGATTTCAAAAGAATGACCACTAGTTTTTTAGTTATTGCACCCACAAAAATTAAGTACCGCCTGATGCCTCACGCTGACTAAAACCCCCCTTCTCCTACGGACGTGGGATTAAAACCTCATTTCTATTAGGACATCAGGGTCACGCTCAGAGTATATATACAATTGAACGTTCTAATCGAGCAGTTATGATCAGTATAAATGGCCGTCATTTTCTCTAAATTTATGTGGTCTTCTAACAACTTCCAGCTACCTGGAACATTAGACTAGAGAGACTAGATAAAGGTGATGACATCAACGCCATACTTATGGCTCACATGGCTTACATTATGCATCCATCTGCAGTAGGCCTACAGATAATAATGTGGTCCCGAATTAGAAGACACTGCTTTGTTGACCAAACTTATTGAAGGAGGCATGATTGTGACATCAAGGCTAGCAAACGTCTAACAAATAGGCCTAAAAAGGAAATCACGATAATAAAATGGAGCTGTCTTTAAATTATCAAATATGGCTCACCTGCATACAGTTAGGTTGATGTAGATAGATGTGATTCTAGAAAATTTGTATACATGCCAGCAGACTGAAGCTAAGGCTCCTTTAAGTGAAGACACGTTTGAAAAAGAAATTGGAACAGCGCTGAAGAAGACATGTGATCATGGTAACAGTTTTTGTCAGTTTGACCTTGGAATAACCTTGACATGACCTTCAAATTGCTTTCGGATGGTACTCCAGTAAAACACAACCCCACCCTATGTCAAACTTCATAACCCAAGTATTTATCAATATTTTGCTATGGGAGCCCAAGCTAATGTTTTACAATGCTGCATAATTGTAATTTGGTCCGCTCAACTAAATATTGAGGAAGGAGCACAATAAGTGGAATACCTTCTAGCTTCCTTCCCAAGGTTGATACTACCCTTAATATCCTAAAATGTGTGTGGAAAATACATAGGACGAAGAATATGTCAAAACCAGTCCTTTGGATAAATGACTACACAACAACAGCGTGGAAATTGATAAAAAGTGGACATCTTAACTACTTTCTGCCAGTTTGACCTTTAAATGACCTTGACATGACCTTGGTGTTATGTTTATGATTAAAGACAGTATCTTCGAGAATTTGACACTCGTTTGGGACACAGAAACAAATCATAGACATTTTAATATACAATTTTCATTACTTTTTGGCTTTGCAAGTGAATATTTTGATCTTTCGAGGTCAATGACCTCTAGAGGTCAGCAGAGGTCAAATCCAGTTTACCTCCACATCCTAAAATGACCGTTAGGATATGTTCTACAAGTGGTAGAAATTTCAAGCTTCAATCATAAAATGCACAATAGGTTACCTTATCTGCTAAACTATGTAGTAATTTTCACTTCAATATTGAATAATAAATTTCTTTAATTATAATGGAACAGCCCTCATTTTCGAAAGTGAGCGGCATAGTATTAAATAATATATCATGCTTACATTTCTATGTATTTTTAAAAACGGCTGTGGTGACCCGAATTATTATGGAATGGCTTTCATCTTCGAACTTCAAAAAGTTATGGGGGAGTTGAATCCATGGAATATTTCTGGAGCAATATTAAAGAGTGTTTCGCGCTTATCAGAAATTTTCATGATTAAAACAGCTCTAGTGACCCAAATTATTTTGGAACAGCCCTCATTTTTTAATTTGATTCAGCCATTGGTCAGGTAGACCCAAGCGTATATTTTTTTAAAATTGGGCAAATATTCGCAAGTGTGTACCCTTTACAGTGATATCTAGGTTTATAGTCCCCCGCCCTTCTCCGAAAGGGTGGGGGACAACATAAATGGATGACACACATACACGGTGAGCTTAAGTTACAGAAATAGGAAGAAGTATATTTTGATATGTGCATAAATTATTGTTCTGTTCCTTCGTATTATTAGTTACTGGTATTTACTATTAGGCTATGTTGATTTCATTGGAATTAAACAACCTTGTGAATTCATTATAATAACTGTAAAATGAAAATTCATTTTTCTTACATGATAGCATCTGTGTCTTTGTCTATTTTTGGTGAGGTGCAGCCCAGTATCTCACCCGGTGATAATGGCCTACACTGGGGTACTATCACCTTGTACTGGTCTGCCAACTCCTTACTTACTGACTGTAAGAGACAAAGTAATTGTAAGGATACAATCAGGATGATTATACAAAAATTGGCTTTGACTTTAACCCTTTGCCTGCTAATCACGAAAATAGTAGTTTTTTATTTTGTTTTATTAGCCGATTATATCACTGTTACTGGGAATGAAATTACTGTTTAAAAGATTTGTAATTTTTTGGTTAAAAATTAAGCAAATATGAGTAATTTTCAACAACTTACCTCAAGTGGTTAAAAATTTAAATAAATCATCTTAGCATGATAAGGGTTGAAAACATTTATTGACTAAAGAATGATATAACACCGAATGTAGATGATGTTGCAAGCTTTTATCTCATCTGTGACAGGTTTCATGCAAGTAACACCTACCTATTGGTTTAGTGAAATTGAGAAAACCCTATTCTTCATCTTAGAAATGTGTATACTATATTTACCCCGGTTGGTTATAATAAAAATAATTATAATTTGATAATAAAATTTCAAAACATTAACATATGTATACAGCCATATTCTTAAATTGGTGAGTATTTAATATCAATGTGTTTACATGTATATGTATGTATGTACACTCCAATGGTAGCAGACAAACAAGTTAGGTGAACACATTTGTAACTCCTTAGCTATTGTCCCTAGAGAATACCACCAACAGACACAGAACGATGCCTGTATCGGTATATTTTAGTTAAAAAGCAAATAATTAATTTAAAATGTGCGATTGTAATGTTCACCTCTGTAGTCTTATTCAATTTTATTAATTTGATCGATTAGCAGACTAAATATGCAAATAATCAAATTGTCAAAACTTGTGATCACCATCACTGGTGTTATAATCATCATTTCATTTAGTTTTCATAGAGTTGTATAGACAATTTTCTTATCAGGGGAAAAATTGTTCAGTATCACATAGCAAAATGCTATACAATTTTGCCGATTTGCTAAGCAAATTTATAATTGATTACATTAGAGTAATGATGTCTGCTTTCTTGCTTATTTAAAAAAATTCAAATATACTTATCCCAAGACCTTCCACTTTAAAATACAGCAACATTGTACAGAAAAAATCACAAAATTACAATTGAAATGTTCGCAGCATAAGGGGGAATTGGGGTACATTTTCACTCAAGAGTTACAACATTTTGAACCTGTACACATAACAGTTCACAGTATGAACACACAAATCAAATATCAGAACGTTTTAAAATGTCAAAGGCTTTAAAGCACTATTTATTTCTGTGAAGCTTCAAAATAAGAATGACCACCGTGACCATGCGTTGATCTTTGGGGCTAAAATATTTATACCATTATATTTTGGGAGAAATATTACATTTCTAAGCAAATTTTGGACAAATATAAATTCAATCTCCCCTTTCACAGCATAAATTACAGCTACACCCTGTTTCTTTGCAGATACTATCTGTCGGTTAATGTCGGTAAATCGTGTCTTACTGTCAAACAGTGTTAATAATGAGATTACCTTGTATTTATTTACACATATTATAGGGGAAAAATCTTTCATTTGTTTACAGGTGTGTGGTCTATTTTAAGTTCTGATTAATATGTGTGATACCGCTTTCATATCTTTATTAATGTACACTCAATTACAGTTCATGCGAGTGGTGCCACCTGTGCTTATAGGCCCACCAATAACTAGAAAAGGTAAAATAGGCCTGTATATATCTAGACTATAATATGTAGGCCTACCTGCAACAAAAAAACTATGTGAAATTCACACATAGTACTAAAGCAGAAGATGCCCATATACGGTTAAAAGTAAGTTTTGACAATATATATGGAACATATAATTTTCTTGTCATGGTTTACAGTCAGTGCTTGGCCCTATGGAAAAAATAGTTTGTAAGATACAACATATGGTTCAATCCTGATACATGTAGCCTATGTTTTTAAAATATTTTTACATGATAAGGACAGCATCAGACACATTATATTATTAGACTTGAAGAATAATACAAAACCAATTAATTCGGAAAACATCCATCCATCATATACATTTGCTCACTCTTTTGCCTGTTTGTTTGTTCATTCATGAAAACAGCACATGCTGATGTTGGATAACTTAGTTATTTATTCATCCAGCCATTTTTTTAATTTCACTTGTTTCATTCTGCTCAGCTATTTAAATGTAAATCAATTTTAACTTATTACAAGGAATGCACAATTGTCTTTTGCAATTCTTTAGCAATGAGTGACCTGTTTATATATACAGGGTGAGACATAAATAAAAGTATATCGCCAATAAATGTAAATATGTAGATAATAAAGGTAAAGGTGCAGATTTATAGTCTGATATTAAATATTTTATCCGGCTTTTACAATTCACCCTCTGGTGACTCAAACTGTTCATTCGTGTGCCACCTCAACTCCATGGAGAGCATAAAGTCATGCAGCCATTTCGGCGCATTGAACTTATCATACACATTGCCATCTCTACCAAGTACTCATTTTCACCTGAGTCAAGTGAAGCCTTTGAGGGTTGAGTGCCTTGAACAAGGACACAAAATCGAAAAAATGTCCCAATAGTTGAATTAGATAAAAAATCTAATACAGTAGTCCCCCTCTGATCCGACTTTCATACTGCCAGAGAACCAAAGTCGCATCCAAGGGTAGTCGTATCTGGGAGGGTGAAAAAAATGGGCCGAATTTGATGTTTAAGACAGCCCCTTTAAACACCTCCATTTTCGTTGTGACACGATCAGCGCAGTTGACAGTCCGTGTTAATTGCCTGTTCTAACGGAAACACGTAATTCAGAAGTACTGGAAGTGGCTTGTGTTTTCATAAGCATTGAGGCAGTGTTTTTTCCACATTTCAATATAGGCCTATGCTTTACAGTACAAAACATGTGACACTGACTGTGACGGCTACTTTCAATTGATGTCAACGTCAAAAGTTACAGTTGAATACTGAGTCCTAGTGTTCCATTCTGACCCAGCATTAAAACAATGTACCCTATTATCCCTAATAAACGTGCAAGGTAGGGAGACACAGTTGGGTCTTGTTTATTATATATGTGCATCGATATGTGATCAATATTACATTACCAAATAAAAATTTGAAAACAAATGTTATGAATGAATCGTTGATGCCAGGATGTAGACTGTAATTCTCATTTAAATATTTAATGGCAAACAGGCGAGGCAGGCGTCTTCTATGTTGACTGAGATGTGAAGTTAAACAGACAATACCGACAACCGCAATACTAGCACAGATATTATCTTCACGTGTATACACTCTCGTAATGCACGTGGTTGTGAATATGGTCGGCCCGAGACGTTGGTGCACTGTTGTTCTAATGCTGGGCAATCGGTTTGGCGTCTCGTGGCGGCGTACCGCATTCACGTCTATTCCCCATGATGATGACTGTTAGACCAGCCTCATTTATGTCCGTGCGATCATAATTGAAAAAGTTAGGTATTTCAAGTGGGATGTTTATCACAACTAGCCGACACACTGACACCGTTGACGTCCCCTGCTAATTAGTGTTGTAATGCACCTTGTATAGCCAAGGGTGCACTGGATGTCAACTGCACCGTATGTAAATACAGATCTGCAATGAAATCTCATTTTAAATTAATAACAGAAGAAGTATTTAAGATACAGTGAAAATAGTTATATCACCTGAAAGCATTTTTCAGCCACTATAATCTGAAATGCGTTCCCAACGATGTGACCAGAATATTAAAGTTGTTATACATTTGGTCAGCTGGAAATATTATTATAAAAAGTCATCTCTTGTCAGTGTAGGGCTGCCAGACATCTGCAGACTTGACACAGTCTGGGAACAGCTAATTTCAAAAAGTCGTATCTTTAGAAGGATATTACTATCTGGTACGGTGATTTGAAGCTACCAGTACACATCTTCACAGTGTGTTGACCAAGATTGTGTCAATGCTGGCCTACTTCATACGACGCTGTACCAGCCTTAAGCCGATGGTGGCTTAGCATACGTATCTACTGGGCTGTAATCGACGGTATGTACACACAAGCAATAGCTTCAGACCGGCAGCTCATGCCAGGCTGACAGTGCCACTGAGCAGCTAATTTCAAAAAGTTGTATCTTTAGAGGGAGGTCACTAGGTAGTGCCATGATTTGAAGGTCGCATGTCGTGGGAGAGGGGAAGTCGCATTTAAGGGGTGCTTAACAGTGTAAAGCACGTTGGTGCTCAGAAAAAAAGTTGCATAGTAGGAGAAGTCGGATCTGAAGGGGGTCGCATCTGGAGGGAGTACTGTATAACATATTTTTTTTTATAATATTTTGTATATTTTGTCAATGCAGCTGCATGTCCCTCTTTACATAATAAACTATGTATCAAGCCTCCAAGTGCTCAATACTCCTGAATTGCATCTCTGCCAAAACGTTCTGAAAGTCATCATGCTATCGTGCTACTCAAGTGTATATTTTTTCTGTAAAGTCACATGAGTAAACAAAAAAATACAGAACCTTTGTCCCGGCGTCTGGAGGCCAAGTTAAGAGAATGTAGAGAAGCACTCATATTTCTTGAGCAGGCAGTAAAAACGTCTGGGGCTGAGATGCCGGGACATGAACAGGAGATACTGATTTCAGCCATTGAGACCAGTAACATATGTCATTAATCGGCAGATAGAATTTATGAATCCTATGGTCTGAGCAAGGCTAAGGCCTGTGTTCTACCATGTGATCGGACGCTAGCCATTGATTCACTCAGGCGCAAATCATCAAAATCACTCTGCCTATATTGTGGAGAAGAGAGGTGTGGCTCCACACTGTATAAGTTGAGCCCTAACTGAGAGGGTATCATTTTTTTGTATTGTCAACGCAGCTGCATGCCCCTCTGTAAATAAGATACTGTGTATCGATCCTCAAGTGTTCGAGACTCCTGACTTGCGTCTCTGCCAAAACTTTCAGAAAGTCTTCATAATGGCAGATAGTTGGCCATTTTGAATCTGCTCAAGTTGAAATTGTGAAACCGCACATTTTGTTTCACAGTAACGACTAGCTATCTGGCACAGTTTGCCAAATATCAGGAATATTACCCCTTACAGCGCGGTGATCAACTTTAGTCGTCAGAATCTGACCTAAAGTCGATCCCCGCATTGTAAGAGTGAACATTTTTATAATGGTCGTAAGCCGATAACATATAGGTATTCAAATGAATCAGAAAGAGCTAACTAAGACATTTATGATTATTTCGAATTGAATAAAACCCTTTGGTCTCCATGGCCTATATAAAAATTATTCAAGGGTTAAAGTAAATAATTGCCAATAGTTGGCCATTTTGGTCACCGTGACCTAATTTTTGTCTAAATTACGTCATTTTGGAATTATTGGTGAAATAGACATATATAGTATAACCTTTGGAGAGACACATACAAAGTTGTTGAGTGAATGACATTGATGAGAAAATTTGTCAATTGGGAAAAATCATTGTCACAGAAAGGTGAGATGGGAATTCGAAGTTTAGTTATGATTACCTGTATGTTCAAGTGCATTTCAGTACTGTGACACAAGGTATAGTGCTAAAGTGGTGGACGGAACACGGGATGATGACAATAGGCATCAACCAAAATTTGGCTGAGGCCTAAAATATTTTCTCATGAGCCAATTCGTTGTCATGAAAGCAATTACTGGATACCTGTATGGTTTTATTAAAATATACACTTGTCTGCTTAGGATTAACCAGGATATAGTTTTAGTCAATAAATATGTAAATAGGAATGTGATAGGTTTTTGTAATCATTTCCTGACTTTGATTTTTTTTCTTCAGCGAACTCATTTTCAAACTCATGATATATTAAACTAAGTATACACCAAATTTATCATAAAATACTAACAGATAACCTCATGAAAACATTACCTGAAGTGTAGGAACAAACTGTATGGTGCTGACAATCACAAGTTTTGATCCATTTGAAAAATTGTGCTTTAGTGTTTCCACAAAATGTAGACTGTCAATTTTTATGTCAACAAACACATACAGCATGCTAATGCCAGCTGTGGTGTCAATTGGAACTGAAACAGGAAGACAATCATATTATCTTTAAGGTTGCCAGTGACAAAATTCAAGGAATTTAAAAGACCAGATTTTATAAGACCAATTCAAACATGAAAACACTAAGCAAAAATATGTATGATTTTATAGTATTAAAGTGAAGCTTACTGTTGGCATAAATTTTAGTACATGTACATAAAATACTGCAGTCCGTGAGATGAGTTCTAATGTAAAACTGATATCATCGCAAGAGGATCCAATGTTCCAATGGGATGGGATGGGACATTTTACAATGAAAACAATTTTGTTGCAAGTATTTTGAGGTTATCTTGAAAAAAGTCACAAAATGACTGGACTACTAAAACAGTTCAGAAACCCTTTTCATTAAAAAAATTGTTTTTGACAAATGATTAATGTATAAGTATTTGAAAGAAATTTGGGGCAAAACATCAATTTTCTGACTGTGATGCATTGGTACTCAAAGTGTTTTACCTACCAAAACTGTGAGTGTCATAATTCACCTTGTTTTTTATGGGTACAATATACATTTTTAGCCAAGCTATTGTCAACATAGTTTCGGTTCTCATTTTTATATCACACACCTAGTTAACGATAACCCTTGTCTTGATGAATTGTCAGGCCGTTATTTTCAATAACTTGATGCTAGCATTGCTATCGCAATTTCCAGCTTCATATGATAAAAAATATTTCCATTTTTGAAAAAACACACAAAAAGAATTATTTGATTACGTGTGTATAAGGATAAACTTATTTGTTAATTTCACTGACAGTTTACTTGAGCTGAAACTTCCCTTGAATAATATAACATGGCTCCCTGCTGTATTGCCCCCAGTTATAATGGCAGCCCCACCTCCTGCCAAGCAAATTGTTGGAAAGGATTTCCACCAAAGTTAAATCCCGTTACACAATGCCAACCGCGGTATCTGCCATTCGCCAATGGTTTTGAATTCAAAATGTCACTTTTGTTATTATGGTTCACTCCGATCGTATTGCCAACAGGCTTAATTTATTAGACATTGTGACTGTTAAATAAACACTCTTGATCAATCAACAATCGCAGCCTGTTCTGCAGTTCATTGCACACACACGACAGTAGGCACAAGCGTTCACAAGTAAGGGAAAGTGTGACAGAGATAAAACACTGGGTAGAGGGGACCTACTAATTGGCGAATAAAACAGAACATGTTGATCACTAGGCCTACACCTGCTTATACCAGCAGACAAAAGCAGTTAGCCCAACGTTTATTTAATCTTCGGAATTCACATTGATAAACCACTGAACCAATGTCTGCCCAAGGAGGCAACCTCCTTGGTCTGTTGTAACATACACCTATGTCTGACACAAAACGAACAAAATTAAATTGTTTCTCATCATGTCAGTAGGCCCATATATATTTACCAATAAGTGATCAAGCAATAATTACTTTGAAATAATAACTCGGCAGGTAAGAGATCCATTGCTTGTACAATGTTGGGCCAACATTGCAAACACTAGTTGGTCAACAATATTATTTTACGCAGAGATTTAGGCCCAGTGCAGACGCTTGATGTAAACTACCACTCTATTGACTTTAACTCAAGTTCGACTCATAAGTTGGAAGTAAAATAATAACATAAAGCACAGAATAATTTCAGACACTCGCATCACCTGCTGACATATAACACTTGATCGTCCAACGCGCAGTGTGAACGGAATGTCACACCTATTGTTTTTAAACACTGACTGGCGCCTCTGAAATATTCTTTTGATCCCGGGAATACAAAAACATATAAATTAAATTAACCCCAATTCAAATGTCAATCATTATTTAGTGTTATTTTCTCGTGCATTAATAAATATTATTTTTATGTACAGTGCTCTAAATAACAAAAATATAGGGTCTACTGTACTTTTTTGTATTACTATAAACAGAATGCATGAGAACACTCAAGAATTAATCTCAGTCAGCTGGCATATATTTACCCCCCTCACGATAATGCCACCCCGTCATAATGCCAAAAAATGGCAGGGTCCCAACATTGGCATTATATCGAGGTGGTACTGTATATGGCCATGGCCTACCAAGACCAAAGGTAAAATATAATTTCTGGTGTGTATCTCACCAAGACAACTGTGTCCATAATGAATGAGGAGATCGGCTCCGAGAGCCTTAGCAGTGAAATCATCTACACAACAAGCACCATACGTCACGTCCCCCATAATTACTGTATCAGCTTCTGTAAAACTAAAAAAACAATAATTCAGGTCAATATTTTCCTGGTACAGAAATTCAACAATATCAAACTGTTTTTTTTATTAATACTTCGGATTCTTACTTTTCAATGATGTCCGCTATTGTACAAGCAAATAGCAAAAGACCTTCTGGAAATTGCAGAGCCACTAAAAAACAAAAAAAACAGTGTTAAACAGATGTGATAGTAGTAGCATAGAACAAGAGCCATGCAGTTCTGGTTTTCAGTGTATTAAATATATTTTGAACTGAACATTCAAATCTTATATTACGTGCTGAATTGTGTGAAAAATGAACATTGCCAAGCTTTGTAAATGTGTGCAGTTTACATATTAGCAAAGTCTTAACAAGAATGATTCAGTTGTAATCAGCAGGATGGTGAGTGGTTAATTTTAAAGATACAGTAATATATAGTTATAAAGAGCAAAATCTATTCAAATAATTTCAAGAGCAAGCTAAATATTGTCAGGGAACTGATTAGGTACATCTCACTATAGCAAAATTAATTGAAACTTTGAGACCCTCAGAATCACTCTTACTGGTAACTCTATTATAATGAAATGAAAATATTCAAAAATGTAGCAAGACACCTTACAATCACGGCCACTATGACCCCCATGTGACAGAACCCCACTTTTCTGTCCATCTGTCAAAACATGCAATAGAAAGAAAAAACAAGAGGACTGAAGTCCTATATCATCCCCCGCCAGAAATTAGGTTGGAGTTTTTTGCGGTCACAAATATTTAAAAAGTCGACTTGTGGTGGCCATTTTAAATTTCAGTAAAATCACCTACACATTATGTATTTTTTGAGTTTTTGTGCCCACAAACAATTATGAAGTTCATGCATGGCGGCCTTTTGAATTTCTGTAAAAATTTGAAAAAATCACATGCACACCTCCATATTGTGTGGAGCGTTATTGTAAAATTTAAATAATTTACGACTTAAGTTTTTGTTATATTGGCCAAGAGATGTAGGTAAATAAGTGGGTCAAAGGTCATAACCCCCAAAAGGCACATCTACACAACCTGATGTGTGTATGCAATATGAAGAAATCCTCCCATGGGTTTTTGAGATATGCTCAGCTAACGAAAATGTGATAGACGTACCTCTGCACAGACATCCAGATAAGGCCATAACCCCCCCCCCATCCTGGATTTCGTTAAGCGGGGGATAAAAATCATGAGTAATTGAACCGATGTTGGTTTAATGCTGGGATGATGTCATTGGGCAGTACTAAAACAGCGGTTAGAACTACGTCTGAGCTTGTTTGTGGAGGTGAGGTTCAGTACCATATACTATACAATAACAAACAAAGAGGCCTGAAGTCCTAAAGCATCCCCTCCATAAATCAGTTTTTTTTAGTTTTTGCGCCACAAATAATAACAAGAGGACTGAAGTCCTATATCATCCCCCGCCATAAATAAAATTAGAGTTTTTTTTGGTCACAAATATTTAAAAAGTCGACTTGTGATGGCCATTTTAAATTTCAGTAAAATCCCCTGCACATTATTTCAACATCAATTTTTGAGTTTTTGAGCCCACCAAAAATTATTAAGTTCATGCATGGCGGCCATTTTGAATTTACACTAAAAACCTTGAAAAAATCACATGCACATCTTCATATCGTGGAGAATGTGATTGCAAAATTTGAATAATTTACAACTTTAATTTTTTGTGTTTTAGCGTTTACCAAAAAATTGAAGTTGATCCGTGGCGGCCATTTTGAATTTCAGTAAAACCTTGAAAAAGTCACCTGCACATCTCCCTATGGTTGGGAATGCGATAGTAATATTTGAATAATTTCTGACTTCAAGTTTTAAAGTTTTTGCGCCCACAAAAAATTCTGGAGTTGACATCTGGCGGCCATTTTAAATTTTGGTAGCATCTTTAAAAAATCAATTGCACATCCACATGTTGCTAGGAATGTGATGCTGAAATTTAAAAAAAATTGACCAAACTAATTTTTTGTGTTTTTCGCCCACCAAAAAATTGAAGTTGGTCCGTGGCACCCATTTTCAATTTCAGTAAAACCTTGAAAATGTCACCTGCACATCTCCATATGGTTGGGAATGTGATAGTAAAATTTGAATAATATCTGACTTGAAGTTTTAGAGTTTTTGCGCCCACAAAATGTTTTAGAGTTGACCTCTGGCGGCCATTTTGAATTTTGGTAGCATCCTTAAAAAAACACTTGCACATCCCCATGTTGCTAGGAATGTCATGCTAAAATTTCAGTTTTTCAGTTTTTGTGTCCACAAGAAAACGTGGCCCGACTAAAATCCCCCTTCCCCTATGGGCGGGATAAAAAAGTCTTGTGGTGGTCATTTTAAATTGAGCCTGAACATTTCCATATCGTGGGGAGCGTGATTATAAAATTTTAAAAATTTCTAACTTCAAGTTTATACCCCCACAAAAAAATATCAAGTTGATCCATGGTAGTCATTTTGATGGCATCTTTAACAAGACGCCAGCCAGCCACCATAATCCCCCGCCCCGCCCGCTTGATTTTACAGGGTGCATACTTCCCTGAAGTCTCAGATTCTGCTCTACAATAATGATCCATCTATCTAGATTACTGTTTATATTACAGATATTAAAGTCAATGATGGTTGGGAGTCAGCATCTTTTTAATTCGAGTAGGTTGCCATTAAAAGGGTATATATCCCTCACTGAAAACATACATTTCGCTTAATAGTATTTATTGGACTGGTATAAATCCTATGGATTTTTTGTTCCAAGGGCTGATGCTGTAAATTAATTTAAAGCATTTTATTAATGTTAAATTTTGTTGGAAGATTTTAATTTTATGTGTTTTTCTCTAGCAAAAAAAAAACATTTTTCCCCCTAAGAAGTGACCCATTTTTCAAGTGCGCCTGCTCTAAAACTATATTCCTAGGGTTTCGAAAGGGGCGCGTAAATGGTGATGGTACACGGTTTAGACAATGACTCACTTTGCTTCTACTGTGCACGTTTAAAAACTTTACTAACAATCGGTCCATTTTTTTTTGTCAGCCATTTTACATTTATGCAAATTTGTACCGAATGTCCGGTACTTAAAAAAGTTGAAATCATATTATTTTTTGTATCAGAAAAGTTAAAGAAGTGAACAAATAACTTTTATCATCATGATTTTCAAAATTATGCCAATTGTGAAGGTTAGAGCATCTAGCTTTCTGGCACGGTTTGTTCGGTATCAGGCATATCAAATATCATAATCGGCCAATGTGAATTTTATCAAGTTGAAAATTTACATAGGATATCCCTACCTGAAACCGCACATTTTATTTTGTAGTAATGGTCTAGCTATATGGCACGGTTTGTCAGATATCAGGAATATTAAAGTTAATTATGGCCGATAATCGGCCATTTTTAATTTGATCAAGTTGAAATTACTCAGAGCATATCCCTACCTCAAACCGCACATTTTATTTTATAGTAATGGTCTAGCTATCTGGCATAGTTTGCCAAATATCAGGAAGATTAAAGTTAATTATGGCGATGGTCGGCCAATTAAGTCGGTAAAATTTCAAAAACCCCAAAAGGCACATCTCCACCCCCTAAGGAAATGTGTGTGTCAAAAATTAAAGAAATCCATGCTCGGGCTAGAGTTCTGCTCTGGAAACGAAAATGCGGAATTAATTATGGCCGAAGGTTGGCCAATTACGTAGCTGAAATTTCAAAAACCTCAAAAGGCACATTTCCACCCCCTGAGGGATGTGTGTGTCAAAAATTAAAGAAATCCATGCTCGGGTTACAGAGTTCTGCTCCGGAAACGAAACTGTGGACGCCGAACGGACAGACGGACATCCGAGGCGATGCCAATACCCCCCGCCCCCACTTCGTCGGGCGGGGGATAAAAACTAACTTGCACATCCACATGTTTTTAGGAATATAAATACAAATTTTAAAAAAATTGACCACTAGTTTTTGTGTGGCGCCTGATGACGGAATGCCAAATCAACTAAAGTCCCCCTCCCCCTACAGGCGAGGAAAAAAAAATGTATCATCATTCTATCTCATTCTATACACCTGTAATACACATCTATCTCTGAACAAAATTAATATACATGTATGGTAATACATGTATATTACACTTCCAGGTAATTGTCAAAATTTCAGAGGATTTAGTAAGGGCTCAAAATAGTATATTAGTCAGGGCTCAAAATACTCACTATTGTGATCCCTAGTAAGAATGGCCACGGACTAGTAATATTCAGAACACACTAGTCTTGTTTACAAGTAAAAATGCTGAATTTTAAAGCGACACAATCAGGCCAATATCACCATTCTTAATCTGGCTTCTTGATATGGCCATAATATGTCAACATATCCATAGACTAGAATTGCGCAAGTTTTTTTAACTTTTGTGTTGCGCATTTAAAAGAGAAATAAGGACAGAGATTTAATTTCAGAAATCCAAAATAAGAAATACAGGAATAACCGATAAACAGGGTTATCGGTACACTTCCTATGTTGCAACAACAACCCAAAATTCAAAAGACCTACGCAATTCACACATTATGGACATATTAAGAAGACAAAATAAAAAATGAAGGTTTCGGCCTGATCTTGTTGCTTTGAACTTTAAATATTTCTTAGAAAAAAATAGTTGAACAATTGACTCACGATACCACACTAAGAATGATCCATCACAGACACAGCACAGCACTTTTTGCTGCATAGTCTTAAAAAATTATCTTCTTTTAAATGTTTTTTATCAAATCTGAACAAATACAACATAATGCAGGACTAGTGCGGTAATAATAGTGGCGGACTAGTGAATTTTTGCTATTACTAGTCCGACTTTTTAGTAAAAAAATTAATTATATTTCTAGCCCTGTTTAATGGTTGCTAAGCAATGTGTTAGATAGTAGGGCGTGTAGACGTGTTTTGCAAGCCCAAAAAACGTCACAACACGCCCTAGAATTTACTACATCGCCCTGTCAAAACTATCCTGCTTATACTAGTAAAGGGGGTGTTGCACACCCTGTTTCACACCCTCAATTTTTTTCACACACTCTGTCAGCAGAATCCTAGCTAACACGTGTTGCTATGTTGTTTAAATATGGGTGTGAAAATCAAACAATTTGATCTCTTTGAAATTGAACTGTAGAAAATGTGTATATTTGCAAGGGAAATTATAGATCTATGATAATCATGGATAATTTTGCAGTACTAACCTCTGCTAACATTGTTAGACTTGATCTTCCAAATAGTTTTTGGTATCTCAAAATTGTAGTTGTCTGGCAACTAGAGTGATAAGATAAATACAAAAATGAGTATAACAATGAGTAACTTATAAGTGTTAGGTGTTCTTTATAAGATAAAGGCTGAATGAATCATCAATTAGATGATGGCTTATGGTGGGGGTACCAAATAACATCTGGAAACTCTTGTCCAAAATTTAGAAATGATTGTAATGTAACTTTTCATTCATTGCTGAATACAACACAATTTTTTTTAAAAGTCTGCTTTAAATTTTGATTTATAATCCTAAATTGACCAACTTGAGTGGGCAATAGTGTTGGAATGATCAAAGCATAATTTTAGTCCTTCAGATTACATTTTTCAGATGACCTCATACAATTACAATGTATGAAGTGAAAAACACAAGCCCAAAATAAAAAAGATTGTGGAACAATATGTATGTTCAGATCAGAGGACACATTTTGTATTATCAGGCTTTAGCCATGATTGGTTTATGTGAAAGGTCATCACTTACTTTCTGTCACAGGGGCTTGTCACAGGCCAAAATGGCCACTAAACGGCCATTTTAAAATTGTTCGCTCCCAAAAGTTAATCAAGTCATTGGCTGACATAGCTGAACAATTTGCCTAATTAAAAGAAATCTGATGGAAGTTTTTGCCTGAAACGCGTTAACGAGCTTTTCTTCGTCAGTGGCCATAGTAATACAAGGGTTAATGATATGGATAATATGGGAATCAAAATGTCACAAAAAATGGTGTTATCTGATGGCTATGTAAAGTATGAGGAAGCAGAAGTTCATAGATCAGCTATCATGCAAGATTTCCGAGATAATTAGAAAAAAAAATTAAATAGCCAACTGGCGGCCATTTTGGATTTTATAACTGCAAAATTTGTCATGGGTCATCCTTGTGTGAGACATTAAATTTTGTTTTATATTCATGGTCCAGCTATTTTGCATTTTTCTGAGTTAAGTTAATATCAAAAAAATTATTAGAATTCAAAATGGCCACTAAATGGCCATTTTGAAAGCGGCGGCAGCGGCGGTGGACTGTGTGGAATACAGTAAGCAGCCCGCCTCGGTGAAGGCTGCTTAATTATCATGAAAATTAGTGGGGATTCACTGAGACATAAGTGCTCGTTTTTGGAAGATTTGAGGTGAGAGCCAGCAGGACACCCACCTAGAAAATCTACAGAGACCATCATTTTATTTAAGTGCCCGAAATAAATTGCCCTGGGGTAATAAGAAACCTTTTGGCAAAATCTAACGAGCCACAAGGGCACAGTCATGCAGCTAATAGAGAGCCCTGCAATAAATTTGGGCTTTCCTCAAAATCGAGCACTGGAAATTAACAAAAATCATGTTCTATGAGAATTGTTTTTTTATTCAATTGAGATTATAGTTCTTGATTTTAGACTAAGAGATGCAGGAATTAATACATGTCTTAAGAAAATGTATAATTTTTTAAAATTTCAAATGCAACAAAATCATCAGGATTAGCACTCTAAGATAGGGTCTGTCGGGCAACAAGAAACAAAGAATACTTTTCTTGAGGCCTATCAAGTGTCGTGAAACTAAATTAATAAAATACTGTGATTTGAAACTGTCGCCAGTTATATAAAGATTTTTTCAAAAGCACTGGCTTTTAAAATTAAATTATCAAGGTAAGATTTCAAAAGCCTGGTTCTTGGATATTTAAAATCACATACTGCAGTATGAGAGTCACAAATTGCTAACAGTCATGATTATTAAGTTGTCCTCAAAAATCAGGTTTTTTTAATTTAAATGATTGAAGATCAAAAATGACAGAAATGACCTACCAGTTTTACTGCCTTTTGTAGATCAGGATTTTGCAAGATATCATCAGGGATTTGACTGATTACTTTTCTTCCTGAAAAATTGAGCAAAAGGTATAAAATGAGGTAAAAATCTGCATTTTGTTGCCACAGTATTATTACCTAGCTATTATTTATTAATCAACCCTTCTCCTGCTAAGTTAATAAATTTTCACCGACTTGAAGTTGTGTCTCGCTACAAGGACTTAGCCAGGAAATGATAAAATGGAGTCCAGTCTTGTTGGAACAGGACGGGTTCTTGCACGGGTCTCTGGCTAAGTCCTTGTCTCGCTATGGCGACACACAACTTCAAGTAAGTGAAAATTACTCATATTTGTTTAATTTGAGATCTATCTCTAGCAAATCCTGATGTTTAGACACACGTTTTTGTACCCAATAATTATCAGTGATTTGATTGACTAATAAAACAGGTTAAAATGACAATAGTCGCGATTAGCAGGATAAGGGTTAAAACTCGCCAGGTGGGGAAGACATGCATATACAATGGTATCAGAATATATCAGCCAGTTTATTAAAATCAGGTAAGATTACCTTAGCTAGAATGTGCATCTCTAATAGGCAATGCTTTAAGTGAGTCTACCACCCCATCACTATCAAACCACTTTTAAACATATGTACATGTATATGTTGAAAGCACAGAGAGCTGGGGTGATAGACCTTTACTTTCCAGTTGACAAATATTTCGAAATAAGATGCCAGACGGCCACCATAATCCCCCTCCCCGCCCTGAACACTCACATTTTGTTTTACAGTAAGGGTGTAGCTGTCTAGCACAGTTTGCCATGTATTACAGAAATTGAAGTCAATGATAGCTGGAAATTCTCAAAAGCAACATCGGAAATGAAAACATGCATTTTGGTCAGCAAAATCTCTGATCACTTCCCTTACTTTATGACATAGGATATAAAAAAAACATGAAACTCCAATAAATATTCATCATATAACTATTCCAAAACTATCTCCTGTAGATATAATATATAAAAAAAAAAAAAAAATTCCATAACCTCCAAAATATATTAAATAGGGACACTAAAGCAGACCTAAATATAAAATACAACACAATTGACTAATCTTATCCCCAAGGCAATCAACATCTCGCCCCCCCCCCCCCCCCCCGGAAAAGAGTCACCCCCTCCCAATTTTTTTTTAAACTCGGAGAGACTACTCCGATATAAAAATAAATAAAAATGTAAAAAATGAGAAAAAAATGACCCCACCATGTCAATTTTTTTTTAAATAGCTGAGCGGCAGCTATTTTGTTTTTAATGGATTCATCCCAAAAGTTAATCCGATCATCAGAAATACATAGCAAACAACCCTGCCAAATTTGAATGCAATCCAACCAACGGTTCATCAGTTATCGAGCCCACAAACTTTTTTGGCGGCTATCATTTGGCTATTTTTTTTCAATCTGTCCTGTGTCAGCCATCATGTTTTTAATGGATTCTTCCCAAAAAATAATCAGATTATCAGAAATACACAGAGAACCACCACAGCAAATTTAAATGTGATCCAACCAATGGTTCATAAGATATAGCACCCGCAAGCTTTTTGGTCGGCCATTTTTTTCAAAATGTCCTCCATCAGTCATCTTGGTTCAGATGAATTTTTCCCAAAAGTTAATCATATCATCAGAAATACTCAGAGAACCACAAAATGAAATTTGACTGCAATCTAACCTACGGTTCATAAGATATCGCGCCCACAAGCTTTTTGGGCAGAAATTTTTTCAAAATGTCCTCTGTCAGCCATCTTGTTTTTTTAAGAGTGCTTCCCAAAAGTTAATTGGATCATCAGAAATACCATGAGAAACTGCCTATAAAATTTGAATGCAATCCATCCACCGGATAATAATGCCGAGAAGCCCACAAGCTTTTTAGGTGGTCATCTTGGAAAATGGCCACTTATGGCTTGGTACCAAAAAAAATATATATGGGAAGATTTGCCCAGGCACATGGGTCATGTCTGTAAAAAATAAACAAAAATTATCAGTAAACTTTTTAGTGAGAGCTCTACAACTGATACGCCCGTGGCATCGGAGACGGAATAATGCTGAACACTATAAGCATCCCGATAATATCGGGATGCTTTATTAAAACAAGGAACATAAACTCCCAGATTTGTTCAAGCTAAATAAACTACAGTAAAATTTCTAATTGTAGCCGAGGCTTTAACTAGAATGAAAAATCTCATTTACCAGTACCCAATACCAAAAGTCCACTTGTGGCTTCTATTGGAGGTTTTGTCTGAAAAATTCAATCATCGCGCGGCTATCGCTCTGGACTGCCTCGTAGTAATAAACCAAACCTTTCATGTCCAATGGTCAAATAAAGATATGCCCTATGAGTCAATTTAATTCTCACATTAGTTTTAGAAAATAAGTAATTTTGTATAATTCGAAATAAACTTTTTTTACAATACAATAGGATTAAATTGTTTAGAGAGTGTAATAAGAAGATACGCCTGATTGATCTGATGATCAATTATATAAATAATAATGTCTATAGCACACAGGAATGTCAGGCGGTAATTAGCGTGTTGCGATGGTAGACATATAGGCGCTGTCATAATTGTGTTACGCAGCCCTGTCACTCAGCTATCACACCCCTCTCCAGACCAGTCATATGAAGATCGTGGTCACTGACTGTAACATTACAGCCGGCAGAGACGTTGACGCACTAGATGTTGGCTAGATGTTGATCAGTCGATCAGCTGCCCACCAAATAGGCATACCTAGCAAACACAATCTGCGATGCTGGACCAGCATTAAACCAGCACTAGGTCAACGTCTCGTGTTTGCGGGGAAGGGCCACGTGCCCACCTCCCTCCCCTAATGGTGATCACTGCCTGGGAATAAATCAATTTATGCATGCACTGTACCCCTATGACTGGTCGACGCACAGACTGTGAGGTTGGGTTGACTTTGAAACAACATTCAGTCACCCCATGTTTGCCTGTATGAGTCCCTTGGATTGTACATAGATTGATTGATGACGGCATGAAATTGTCATATGTATTTTACAATACAATGAATATTTATTTTGGCCAGAATATATGGAAACACATAGTTTCAAGTCGATTTCAATTTTTTAGATCAAGTAAGTATACAGCTTAACATGGCAATAACTGTAGCGCATACAGGGCTACATTATCTGCCCTATCATTATAGATTTAAAATGAAGATATAACGCCTCATATCTGCAAAGGGTTATAAACACCTGGTCGTTGTCCTTTTAAGATACCGGTATCAAATCTGAAATAAGTTTTGAGCTAAAAAAATTCTGTCCTTGACAAATCTCAAAAGTCACCCTGCGGCTTCATTTGGAGGTTTTCAAATTATGGAACTTTTGTCAAAAATAATTGAGATTTTTTCAAAGTTTGGGGGGCGGCTTCTATTAAAGATGCGGCTACAATTAGAAATTTTACGGTAGATGAGACTGGTTCGGTTGAAAACATTAATTAAAGCATATCAGTTAACTAGGGCTATTTTTAGACTCGAAACCAGCCCTCTCACTCAGCTGAAAGACTGAAAAGGTTTGGGCATCCAGTGAATAATGGCAGATTGCCAACTCGAGGTGTTTGCAGATTGCCAGGTCCACTCAGCGACCAGCTCTGGTGGCATCTGAAAAATTCTGAAACCCCCCCCCCCCATGAGTTTGGTGGCAGGGGAATTCCCAATGACCTGGTTTGTGACCTCTGCATTATTATCCAAGCCAGAGACAAAGGTAAGCAGTGTCTACACATAGACAGGTGACACTGCTGAAGGAGTGTAGATAGTTCCAGGTCAGTCCATGACCACTAAAGTGCCGTATTATCCCTAATAAACGCGCCGGCGCGGAGACAAAGTTGGGGGCGAGTTTATTATGTTCAGGTGGGACTGGTGTGTTAATACAGGCTGACAGTCACACCTTATGCAGCCACGGCCCGCTATATAATAGGCCTAGACTACGCGTTCAACGATGTGGTTACCATAGCATTTCATCTTGGAATGTTCTTATATCGACGATATCTAAATATGGTATTTAGTTTTAAGAAACAGTAGAATAATAGAAATGTGTCGGCGACATAATGTGTGAATGGTTTGAAAAGAGTAGGCCTAACGGATTAAATTTACACCTAATTTCACACAATGTGTAGACTTAAGATTTAATGTCTGACTATAAGCAGACCGTGGGGGCGTCCCGATCAGTGATGACGTCATCTACGCTTGCCGATCTTAGCCCGCCATTGATTAAATGGTGGTATATCATCTCTGCGGGGACATCGTATATACATGTGCACATTAACTCAATGCTGCAACGACATTAATGGGTTAATGCCATGGTTGGATCATCTGGTGGCACGTGTCAAGTCCTGTGTCTTGGCGCTACTATAGTATTAGAACAAGAACGGCCAAAACATGAGGTAGCACGATAAACAAGGACAGATGTTTTTATGTCAGCGGCTTCAAATATTACTTAGCATCACTAGTAAGGGGTTACTAACCGTTAGCCTACACATAGCGTCGCATTATACACCCTAAATTTAACAGGGGCGCTTGTAAATCTGTCTGACTCAATAATAACTGAGCCAGTGCAATGAACAGTCAACACTTTTGTTGCAAGCAAAACTGACATGCTGCGTCATTTTGAGAAAACTCGACGAACTAGGCTACATGTAACAGTAGCATACCGCGTTTACACCCACGCTCTCAACACGCTGAGCATGGCTCAAGCATGTTGACATGGCTACACGCATCAGGCAGGTGTCTGGTAGATTTGATAGATTTGCTCAAGCCAGCTGACTTTCTGGGTGTAAAGGGTACCTAAAAAACTGGGGAGGGGGGGGGGGCTTTATTAGGGGTGGTGGGCGAGCGGAAAAATAGCCCAGTCACATAGGTCATATGTAGAAAATGATTACCGTACTTGCTGGATGATATCACGCACTGGACTATACCGCGCAAAGGGTCAAAATAGGCCTTTCTTAGTGATTGAGCCTTACACACCGCGCACTCATTATTTACCGCGCAATTCAAAATATTGCCGTGACTCGGCAGTCGCCAATACTATTGCTCAAAAATCAAGACGCAAGACAACTAGGTCTAAGAAGCTCAGTCTAAGAGTAAGATAAGAACTAGACAAGTCTGTCAAAGATTGCAAACCTCCATTGAAATTAATGATCCTAATCAGTATCCCAGTAATGGTCTACCTATCTGGCACGGTTTACCTCATATCAGGCCAATCGAGGTAACTAATAGCTGATTTACGGTCATTTTGAATTCGATATAAACTAGTTAAAAAATTAGGGTGCATCCTCCCCCGAAACCTCAAATTTTGTTTTATAGTAATGGACTAACATCTAACACAGTTTGCAAAATATTGGGCATGTGAAAGTAAATAATGGCCGATAGGGGGCCATTTTGAATTTGATCGGGTCAGAATTTTTCAAGATGCATCCTCAGCTGAAATCTCACATTTTGTTCTATAGTAATCGTCTAGCTATCTAGCACGGTTTACCAAATATCGACCATGTGAAAGTGCATAATGGCCTGAAGGCGGCCATTTTGAATTTGATCAAGTCGAAATTTTCCAAGATGCATCCTCAGCTGAAATCCCACATTTCATTCTATAGTAATGGTCTAGCCATCTAGCACGGTTTACCAAATATCGCCCATGTGAAAGTGAATAAAGGCCGATAAGCGGCCATTTTGAATTTTATTGAGTCAAATTTTTCAAGATGCATCTTCTCCTGAAATCTCACAATTTGTCTTATAGTAATGGTCTAGCCATATAGTACGGCTACCAAATAACGGCTATGTGAAAGTGAATAATGACCGATAGGCGGCCATTTTGTATTTGATCAAGTCAATTTTTTTTAAGATGCATCCTCTTCTGTAATCTCTCATTTTGTTTTATAGTAATGGTCCAGCTATCTAACACGGTTTACCAAATATCAGCAATGTGAAAGTAAATAGTGGCCGATAGGCGGCCATTTTGAATTTGATTGAGTCAAAAGTTTTTAAAAGGCATCCTCTCCCGAAACGTCACATTTTGTTTTATAGTAATGGTCTAGCTATCTAGCACGGTTTACCTGATATCAGGCCTATCGAGGTAAATAATGCTGATTGTCTGCCATTTTGAATTTGTAAGTTAAAAATTTCCAGGGTGCATCCTCCCCCGAAAACTCACACTTTGTTTTATAGTAATCAGGTAATGGTCTAGCCATCTAGCACGGTTTACCAAATATCAGCCATGTGAAAATGAATAATGGCCGAAAAGGCGGCCATTTTGAATTCGATCAAGTCAAATTTTTTCAAGATGCATCCTCATCTGAAATCTCACATTTCGTTTTATAGTAATGGTCTAGCCATCTAGCACGGTTGATCAAATATCGGCCATGTGAAAGTGAATAAAGGCCGATAAGCGGCCATTTTGAATTTTATTGAGTCAAATTTTTTCAAGATGCATCCTCTCCTGAAATCACACATTTCGTTTTATAGTAATGGTCTAGCCATCTAGCACGGTTAATCAAATATCGGCCATGTGAAAGTGAATAAAGGCTGATAAGCGGCCATTTTGAATTTTATTATGTCAATTTTTTTCAAGATGCATCCTCTCCTGAAATCACACATTTTGTTTTATAGTAATGGTCTAGCCATCTAGCACAGTTTACCAAATAATGGCCATGTGAAAGTGAATAATGGCCGATTGGCGGCCATTTTGAACTTGGACAAGTTGATTTTTTTCAAAATGCATCCTCCCCTGAAACCTTACATATTGTTTTATAGTAATCAGGTAATGGTGTAGATATCTTGAGCGGTTTTCATGATATTGCACAATATCAGGCCTGTCGAGATGAATAATGGCCAATAGGCGGCCATTTTGAATTTGATCAACTTGAAATTTTTCAAGATGCATCCTCTCCTGAAACCTTACAATTAATTTGATATTAATGGTGTAGCTATCTTGATTGGTTTTCATGATATTCCGCAATATCAGGCCTGTCAATGTGAATAATGGCCGATAGGCGGCCATTTTTAATTTTATCGACTTGAAATTTTTCAAGATGCATCCTTTCCTAAAACCTCACAATTTGTTTTATAGTAATGGTGTAGCTATCTTGTAGGTTTTCATGATATTCCGCAAAATCTTTCAGTCGAATTTACCGATGTTATCAATTAGGTCAAAGTGCTGGGTCAACTTCAAGGTCAAGGTCCAAAAACCTGAAAAGGCACAACTAGGGACCTTAGAGAACATGCATGTGCAATATGACTGTAATCGGCCCAGTACTTTTCGAGATCTGCTACGGAAACGAAGTGCGCGTCAAAACGTCTAGATAGGTCATAGTTCTGAACCAAAAGTAGGTCAAAGTTTAAATACTCCAAAAGGCACATCTAGACCCCCTAGGGGTGTTGTGTGTGAAATTTGTAGACAATCGGACAAGTACTTTCAGAGATATGCTCCGGAAACGAATTGTTTACGGACGGCCCAACGGCCCAAAAGCCCAACGCCGTAACATCATCATTTTCTCCTCTGCGACCTTGCGTATTGAATTCAGATTAATAATATTTTAACCTGTCCATTATCCACCTGGAAGTAACCCACATACCAAAAATTGTTATCCTAGCTTATTTTCTTACAAAGTTATAGACAAAAGAAGAGGCAAAAAAAAACGGAGGCGGAATCCATAGCTCCCTCCGTCTCACCTACGGTGACGGCGGGAGCTAATAAATTTCGTGTAGTGGGCGAAATTTCAAAACTGCAAGCCCCAGAATGTCGTCTAGACTCCAGTCGATCGCGCGCCAGTAAAGCAAGTGGTATCGTGCCGTGTGGTGTATGCGAGGCATTGTCCCAATGTTGTTTTATGGTTGGGCCGACTACGAAGACGATGGACCTACATTAAAACAACATTGGGTCAATGTCTCGTGTTTGCTGGGTATGTACATAGGCATGCATGGATGTGCAGTTATATTACACGCTAACACGTGGGCCTACATATTTATCAATCATCATGACATACTATCGGCCGCTTACCATTTTAAAAAATCCCCAACGTGTTTATAATGATGTATTGTACAATATCAGCATGCCAGTTTATTGAGCAGTTAATCCTTCTAACAGAGAGTAACAGTGACAAGTGACATGACATAACTAATCCGTTTGTACTATATAGCCGTGTTCATTCAAGTGTCATCGAGGCTACACTCACGGCATAGGTCATAACGGCGCAAGCGCGATGACAAAACTACTGACCTTTCACAGCTCAGTGCTCTCGTCTGAGCGATCAGACATGTCAGACAGATTAATCAGTGATCAAGAGCCATATATCGCGCACCTGTTATATATCGCGCAGGAGCTCAAAATAAAAAAAAAGTAGCGCGATATCGTCCGGTAATTACGGTATGCAAAAAAAATTCATTATTTGAATAAAAATTAACTTCTCCCTCCTAAAAAAGGACCCCTTAGTTTTGAAGCAATAACTATAACTCCTAACCAGTATCTTAATAAGGGTATTTTTCCCGAAAAATTAAAAATTGCAAAGGTAATACCATTTCATAAAAAAAGATGATTAATCGCTTTTAGAAAATTACAGACCGATTTCAATATTACCATCCATCTCTGAAATTTTCGAAAAAATTCTTTTTAACCAAATTAATTATTATTTCAACTTAAATAATTTATTCCATAGCGGTCAATATGGCTTTAGAAAGCACCATTCAACCGAACAAAACAAGATATGGATCGAAGAGAAACTCCTTTCGGTATATTCTTGGACCTCTCTGAAGCCTTTGATATACCCTGAATCACACAATACTCTTAAATAAACTAAATCATTACGGTATTAAACGCTGTCCATTGAAACTTCCAGAAAGCTATCTCTCAAATAGATTACAATATTAAGCCGGAATACATGACAATTACCACAGTACAAATAATACATAAGGAATCTCGACTGTCTCACACAGATCCGATATTTAAAAAATCGAACCTCCAACTATTAAAATGTTACTTTAAATATGAGTATAATTCACTTCCGAAATACTTTGATGTATTTAATCTTAGGCTTAATTCTGAAATCCATGCCCATAATACAAGAAACCAACATAAACTAGAAAGAATTGTTCGGGAACTAACACGGAAGCAGCCCTCTGTTATCGCCAGTCGGCCATTTTAAATTTGATAAAGATCAGCAAATTTTCTCAAGGTTTATTTCATATTACCACCTCAGCTATTATGCAAGATTTCCAAGATAACGACTGCCAGTCGGCCATTTTGGATTTTATTTCTGTGAAATCTGTCATGGGTTATCCTTGTGTGAGTCCTTACATTTTGTTCTATATGCTTGGTGCAGCTATTCTGCTTTGTTTTTGAGTTTTGTAAATATCACAAAATTCCAATTCTAAATGGCCACTAAAAGGCTATTTTAAAATAGTTTGCTTCCAAAAATTAATATATAGGCTAAATAAAAAGATCTGCTAACAAAGGGTTGATTATATAAAAATCAAAATGTCACCAAAAATGCCCAGTTGGTATGTGATGGCTATGTGAAGTATGAGGAAGCAGAAAGTGATAGAGCAGCTATCATGCAAGATTTCAGAAATAATGGGAAATTGAATTTAATTACTGGTAGTATGAAATTTGTCATGGGTTATCCTTATGTGAGCCCTTACATTTTGTTTTCCTTTTTTTAATTATTCAAATTCAAAATGACCACTAAACGGCCATTTTGGAAATGAGAAAAGTTAATCAGGTCATTGGCTGACATAGCTGAGCATATTTGCCAAATTAAAAGAAAATTTGATGGGAGCTTTTTCTTGAAACACGCTAACGAGCATTTCTTGGTTAGTGGCCTAGGTTGATGATATGGGGATCAAAATGTCACCAAAACAATTCTCCAGTGGTATTTGATAATTATGTGAAGTATGAAGAAGCAGAAGTTGATAGACTAGTAGCTATTTTGAAATTAAATAACTGTAGCGGCGGCAGAGGAGGATATGGCGGCGGTGGCGGCGTCCCGTGTGGAAAAAAGTAAGCAGCCCGCCTCGGCGAGGGCTACGCATACCTTCTGTAAAACATAATCTTGCCAAAGCTGGTGTTCGATATTAATTACCAAAAACTGTAAATAGCATGCCACGATCAATAATCGATAAAGTACACACTCATAGTTTTAATAGGTTTTCAAATTAAATTTTTTAGACACATGCTACTGATTCATAATATCTCTTATGTATTATGTATGCAGTATCAATTTGTGCTAGTGAATTCTTCTCTGCTGGGCCAAATGGCAGGATCTGCCTACTTGTAAAGTAGGAAGATGCTGCCTTTTGGTTTGCACGGCAGAGTCAAAGTTTCTTTTACCACCTTTATTATGTATAACAACTACGTTTATAGGTTAAACTTTATGGTAAACACATTATATTCGCTCACTTCACATGTATAGCCCATATGTATACTATCATACTTTCGAAATGTTATATTTTATATAAATAACATCATGGGTGGCCTCCATGCTAGCGACCTTGTGGTCTTAATGAAGGTATCTAAACCACCATGTAAAAAAATCGTTTCATTCATCTTATATTCACTTGTTTTCATGGTTGAATAAACACTTCTTCTAGAAAATAAACTTTACCATAAAGAGGCATCACATGCCTACAGGGTTCCCCATCATGGTAACTGGCGGTTCGGGTTCTGGGGTCCAGAGACATACCCCCTCCTTCGGGAAAATTTTAATAATTAAACTTTTTTATATACCTTCTGGTAAGTTATAGAACTAATTTGTATGGATCCATTGTTTGTACTGGTAAATGTTATTTTTTCTTTCTGACATTGTGAAATACGAAAGTAAAAAGTCTTAAGGAAAATACATTGATTTTGTGGCATAAATATGTAGATTTTGTTTTAAGGCTAACAATACCAGTATATCCCTCCTGAACATAAGGTTTATCTTTCACTTGTTTATTAAGCTTTATATTGACTATACAGTTTTTAGAATGACCACTGTTGCAGCCATGTGTAGACTGAAAAACAAAAACTAAGCATTTGAGGATATGGCAGTTTGGGGAGAGCATTTAAAAACCCTAAGATAGGCCAGTAATAATACCGCAGAACCTTTTAAAATAGACCTATGCAGTGAAAAAAGAAACACGTAGGTTTACATTGTGTAGTATCAGTAGTGTATTTTATTAAACCATGTGACGATGTAGTAATAATTCAGGAACCTATCATCAGTTACTACTTTTACATGGCCTCTTATCATGCTGTTAAAAAATTGTCCATGTTAATGAATAATTTGTTCAGCTCTCTGAAATTAAAATTGGCTGGAAAACATTTATTGTATGAAGGTGATTCAATCATGTTGTAAAATAGTAAAACTTGGTATCCTACGTTGTATATTCACATTAATTTAAAAATTTAAATTTTGTTTTGCCATAATCTAAAGCTTCAGTTGTAAATTATCATGATGAGATATGTTTAATAGCATGATGTGATGGTTGATGTAGACATAAATTCATTATATGCCTGCCAGTGACATATCATTGGACTATAATGCTAACGTGCTAATACTGGTGTCAAACACAAGATGCTGGGCATGTGCTGGTTAAATTTCATACACAACACGCATCTGGGACTTCAGCCCAGCCTTCAACGAGCTCAAGGTGGGCATTAGGCATCAAGTTGTTTTCTTGGGATGTTACACCCTGACATATAGAGTACTGTGCAATACACTCTTTGAACGATTTTGCGCATTAAACAGGATTCCCAACTAAATAGTTCAGCTTTGGTCACTGTGTGGCATGTTGTTATTAAAAAGGGTGTAACAGGAGTCCCTACTAAATAGTTCAACTTTGGAAATTTTATTTCCCTATTGGGGAAACACAATTCCCCAATTTTCCCACAATTTCCCCCAAATTTACCCTGTATTTCCCCCGATTTCCCAATGATTTCTACTGATTTCCCCTGATTCCTCAGTTTCCTGTGCAGTTTTCAATATGTTCACAAGTGTACATTGTCTCTGAGCATTAAGTCCATTTTATGCTTCACTCGTTTCACCAGTGTCTCTACTTCAGACACTGGTATTCATCCCCCGATTACCTAATATTCACCACTGGGGCTCAGAGCTTCCACCGTCTCTGTTTGTACTGCCGTACCCAGATTTGTGGAAAATCTCCACTACTTGGCCTAACATAGTGTAAAATAACCCAATTCATGTTATTAGCACTGACGCTTCTGAAAATGAGATAAAATTATATAGGCCGAATATACACTGATATAATACCGTATAATAGTAAAGATTGTGCTTAGTTCATAATTTAAAAACTCCATTAAAATAATTATAAATAAATATAACATTAAAAGTAGGAGACTCTTCGATATCTTCTGGTTAATAGCAAGCTTGTATGGCACGCGCTGCCTAGACAGATTCCCATATTTTAACAAATGCGCGTCTAAACACAACTGACTAATCAGGATCTCCCTCACCGCTCCTGCAATTTTATGAATTGCTGGCTGCTGACTGGCAGGCCATGATGTAACAGATGACAGAGACCCCTGGTGTATAAAATTGGCAAATGCCACGAAAATGTTCAGTGGGTGGTCAACGTTCTGTGACACTCACTCATAAGTCAGTGTAATTTTATGCATACTACATATATCTTTGAAAATGTGGATTTCACATTATTCGAGACAAAGAATTTAAATCTGGGGAATTCTGGGAAAATTCAGGGGAAATCTGGGGAAATCAGACTTGAAGCTTTTCATTCGTTTTCACTCGTTTTCCCAGGTGTGAAATACATTTCCCTCTGGGGAAATCTTATTCCCCTGATTTCTCAAGTGGCTACCGTGAAAACTGATGAAAACTAATGTGAAAAAAATTGAAAGGGAATTCCTGGAAAAAGTGAATTCCTTTTCCCTTCCCTTTCATTTCCCAGTCCTAATTTTGGAACTTTGTCAAAGATTCTGACACACTATGTCTATGTCTAACTCATCCAGCTATCCCGGCAAACACAGTACCTTCAACTACGATTTGATGCTGGGCTGACGTCGCAGATGATGGGTCAACGTTAAACCTTACACTTTTGCATAAAATTTGCAGCATGTATGGTTTCCAACTAAGTAATATCAGGCCCATTTTTTCTTAAAAAAAACATCTGAGGAACAACTGATACTAAAAGCCATTATATTACAAAATCAGTCAGTTAGCCATTTTTAAAGCACAAATAAAAAGATACCACAAAACAAAAGTGAAAGAGAAAATGTGAATTTTTTTTTTTAGAAAAATCACTTACTGCCACAGGTTTATTCTGGGAGACTATAGTCGCCCATAGCAGTGTAAGGGCTAAATCAACATTACGCCAACGTCTCCTGCTCACAATGTTAGCCAGCGACCGTCTGATACAGCACCTTACCACGTACACACCACGTGCCAGCTGATGACGGGACATGCAAACTGACATAAAACGCATATCGCGGCGGCACTGCAGTTACTGAAAGCTTACTGCTGTTGGCTTTCATATGTACAGGCTTATCACGGAACGCGGTAAAAATGTGCAAATGATTTTATTGAAACATCACAGCTTATGGGAAAGCGTCATGGGAATGACTGAAGCGTCAGGGTAAAAGGTTAAAGCGTCACGGTACAATGATGCTTTGACGCTTTGGGGGAAACGCTGTACCTATGGTCCTAAAAGATACATTTGATCGTTGCCTGGAGACAGTGAGCAATTGATAATGTCGGAAGCCCGGGCAGCTTACTTCAGCCAGTTCAGGGCTAGCTATCCCAAACAAACAACAAAACAAACAAAATCATGACTTGAATTCTTGATCAATAATAATTTCATTAAAATTTGGCTATTGCCGGCACGAATTTGCCATATTATCTCCTTTTTAATAAAATAATAATAGTTTTTTAAAGTCTCTCTCATGTCTCTCGTGTCTCTCTCTTTTCATATTTGAGTTTCTGGAACCTCTCTTGTGTGTCTCTTATCTCTCGCTTTTCATCACTTAATTTTGGTCTCTTATATCTCTCATGTCTCTTTGTGTCTCTCGCTGTTCATCACGACGAGTGTAGCCCCACAGTAGGTACATTAATAAATTTTTAAGTTGTCCAATATAATTATGCCGAGCCTTTTTTCATAACTGCTGACAGGCTAAAAGAAATATTCTTTGCAAAAAAATGAAAATAGACTATGTCCACTGCCCTATGAGAAAGTTCTAGGGAACATCATTAAGACCGTTTGGACAGAAAAATGTGGGAATCTCAAAGAAATGAGATACCTGGGGAGGGCTGCACTAGTTTACCCAGGGTAAAACCTGGGTGAAGTTTTATTTGCTTGCCCTGCACTTCCTCATGGGGCGCACTGAGAGTAAAAATGTTTCATAGCAATAAGAATGAGAATCCATCAATATTTTTCTTCTTCTATGACCCCCTCTTAGACTTGAGAAAAAAAAATGGAGGTCGGAGGCTATGCCCAAATTTCTGATTGTTATGTGCATATGTGGTATATTTGCTACTGTTACTGTATTGCAGGGCACTCGTTGGTTGCCCTGGTGTATCTAAAAACTAAAACTCTCAACAGCGACATCATCTCAGTAGTTTTTTTCAGCTGCTATAAAAAGTTCAAGTGTCTGAGTGATATTTTGGAGTCTGTTACCCTCATAACAATTGAGGTGCCACTTTTTGGACGTTTTTATAATTTAGCTCAGATTTTGATCTAGCACAGCATTTTCCTTGCTCAGTGAAAACTGTGGAATGTGGTCAAATATTTCTTTTAGCATGTCTGCAGTTCCGAAAAAAAGGCTCAGCATAATTTTATTGGACAACTAAAAATTTTATTGAATCTAACTAACAAGTAGGCTACAACAAGTCTCACGACCAGTGAAGTCGCTACTGCATAGCCTAGCCTAAAGTCTGTCCGATGGTGGAGGATGGTCCAAAATGAAAGTTAGCTTTTCGGTATCCAGTCAGTCAATTCTCAAGGAATTTCATGAAATTTTGTAAACCCTATTTTCTAGTCATTTGGCATGGATCCTGAAAATTTCGTAAAAAAATATTGTATATTTCAAAAGTTGGACCATTTTACATTTAAAGTAAATGTCTATTTATGACGCTCCTCCATAACATGTGTAAACCCATTAACTTTCATTCTGGTTTATTCTAAGAATTGTGTTACATATCAAATGGTTTAACTTTTAAAATTCTTAATGGAAGTTCCGAATTTCGCGAAATTTTCAGGGTTGTTGCCAAATGCCTAGAGATCATAATGGTTACAAAATTTCGTGACAATTCCTTCGCGAATTGACTGACTGGATACCGAAAAGCTAACTTTCATTTTGGATCATCCTCTACCGTCGGACGGACTATAGGGGTCTCGATAAACATTGAAAAGGAAGGGAACATCGAAAAGGAATCGAAAAGGAAGGAAACATTGAAAAGAATCGAAAAGGAAGGAAACATCGAAAAAGAATCAAAAAGGAAACTCCAAACATCGAAAGAGGTTTGAAATAGCTGATTTAAATATCAAAATACTTACTCGACTATTATATTAAACACTATCAGCCGATCGCCGGCTGCCCATTGATGGACATTGTTAAAACGCCGGCAACGGAGCCTCCTCATTGAGTCCACTATATATAAAGTAGGCCTATAGCACCGACGGACAGTAGGAAAGATGCTAGATCCAGGTCAATATAGAAAAGAGAATCGATACTTGTAGTTAAGAATGATAATTATTGGCACCGTTGCTACATTTAAATGAAATCTCATAATCCAAACTTAAGTAAATGAAGACAAGAACACATTTTTCATATGTATATCATAAAAACATATGTTTTAAACTAAAACATATGTTTTATTCCAACTATTTCACATGATGTAGGCCTAGGCCTAATGTATATCCTGTAGTAAAATAAATGTGTATCAGTATTCTGAATACACAAAACTTTTATAGTATAGAATTTGTCAACAGAAACCGGACCGATGCTATATAACCGTTTTGCAGGTCGCACAAAACATTATTAGATGGTGTGGAACACTTGTCACACCAGTAGCCTACTTGTCACAAGTCACAGAAATGGTATCATGCCTTGTTATGTGATTAAAATATTCACAGCTTATATTTGTTCGTAATTGCATAGCAAAGCACACAAGATCACAAACAGACAGGTCGCACAAAACATGAAGATGGAACACTGAGCACCAGTACTTGTCACAAGTGAATGTCAAAAAGAAACACGACCAAAAAGTAATAAGTAAGGAAGAGAACTAACAGTTGTACTCAAAGTGTGCCATAATTCTATAAATATAATTATATATTCTAATGTACGGGTGGTACAAACTAATATACATCATTGCATAACATTCACTCTATATAATCTCTGTCAATCAACTTCAAACGGTATTTTAAAATTCCTTTTTGATATATCTGGTTTCCTTTTCGATGCCTGTAACTATGTAAGGTCATAGGTGTGCAGTCAACTCATCCCCTATACCAACTCATCCCCCGGTATATCAGGGGATGAGTTGGTATGGGTGTTGGCGGGCTGGGGATGAGTTGGTTATAGCTGTTGGAGGGCAGGGGATGAGTTGGTCATGTGTGTTACACCTTTGGGGATGATTTGGTATTAACTTGTCTTTAATGATATTTTAATATTTTTGATGATGATCACTTAAATGTATAAGATATGTTTTAAAATATGTCTTGAATAAAATATAATTTAAGCATATTAAGCTTACGCCTAGCAAGATCGTTGTTGTAATAATAACAGAATAATAACAGAATACAGTGCTTAAAAAGGTTATAAATAGTTAATAATTCTTGACATATATTTTTATGGTCAACCCTAATTTAAGTCTTTAGCACGGCTATGTTACTTTTTACTTGATATATATTGTTATAGTCAACCCTTGAAGTATTAGTTATCTCACCGTTCGATCTACTGTTATACCTAATTGTACTTCACAGACTGCCCCCGCTATAATAGTATATAGTGTTTTATGTTCAGGGATTATCACTTATACAAATATTTTATATTTCCTAAAGAATATGGGTTACTTATATTATCAAACATCAGATATATTCTAAGAGATATACTGTAACTGATAAAAACGATTTGTTTCTGTTTCCCGTAAATGTGATGTCGGTGGCTTTCACAATTCAGCTTTTTCAGGGAATAATTATCACTTATTACTTCCACAAATATATTTTATATTTCTTAAAGACTATGGGTTACTTATAATATCAAACAACATATATTGCAAGAGATATAGCTGACATTACTGCTAATAATGTTTTTGTTTCTGTTTCCCATAAATGTGATGTCGGCCGATTAGTTGTTTAAATAAATATACCTTTACTGATATATAGTTTCCTTTTTCGTTCTGTTACTCAAATAATATAATGGTGTCGGCGAATCAGTTGTTTAAATAAATATTTATAATAAAATCTAATTAAGTATAATTGTGATTGTACTGTTTATTGTTCGTCATCAACATTTGTGAAGGGTAACAGCTTGACAGAGTGATATGAAATGTACTGCTTATTTGCAATCGTATATCCTTGAACGCATTAGATTTTCGTTGACATTTCGTGAGTATTAGTGGAGCGAATTAAGCAAAGACTCACAACTCATCAAAGCCGTTGACATTTCAAGAGCGGCTCTTGCTGACTGGTCTGAATTGGCACAATAATCCTCATCACAGTACCTGAGGTGCAAGGGGTGGAGCGGGTGAGTTCTTTAAAGACTCACAACTCATCCAAGCCGCTGACATTTCACGAGCGTCTCTAGTTGTTATTTCACAGTTAGACCCCTAAATATATTTTAATATTGTCGTTGAATATGGACCGTATTGCTAAAAGATATTTTTGTTAAGTAACTGTTATTGGACATAATTGAATCATATTTAATCACTGTAAACTTCTCACACAAGATTTTCTAATGTTTTATAAATATGCTATATCTTTGTGTATATTTCATGTTTTATAATCATGTGACCTGTTATTTTTAATGGCATGGTAATATGTTTACATGTTATAATAATTTTTTCAATGAATTATATGTTTCATATTATGCATATTTATGTTTCATAATAATGCGACCTAGTATTTTTTTATTGAATGTTAATATGTTATATTATTTTTTAATAATAAAATATATTGTTTCTAAAAATAAATATTACACTCCCAAAGTAATCGCTGCCCGTAGGTCTAACTTTAAAAACAGATCAGATAGCCTACAGTATGGTCATGAGTTGGGGATAAGTTGGTAACACTTGGCCAATGGCTGGGGTTGAGTTGGTCAGATATTGATGCCTGGAGGGGATGAGTTGGTAAAGCCTTCATGGCCGTTGGGGTTTAGTTGGTCCACCCAGGTGTGAACTGGGGTTGAGTTGGTATGGGGGATGAGTTGGTATGGGAGATGAGTTAACTGCCATTCAGGTCATAGGCTACCTACATCATACATATATATATAAAAGTACAGATTATAAGTGAATAGAACCATAGTACAATAATAAAGGTTTTAAATGCGTAGCCGTATGTATTTATCTGAGTATATCAGTGGCGGATCCAGAATGTGCAAGAGGAGGAGGGGGCGTATGTCACATTTTGGCTGAAAAAAGGGGTGTTTGCTTCACTTTATTCAAAAAAATGCATGAAAATTCAATATTTTCACTAATAACGGGGGGTCGTACGCCGGGTACGCCCTATGCTGGATCCGCCACTGTATATAGCGACCAAATGCTTTTCTCAACACGTTTTTGGTGTTTAAATAAGTTTATTTTCGATGTTTCCTTCCTTAACATAGTTAGGAAGATCTCGCCCTCCACTATGTTACGTAACACGGTGTGGAGGGTGGCGATTGTAACATGACATTGTCATTGTCAAAATTGTCATTAGGCCCATTCGATTGGCTGTTTTCGTCATCGACGTTTTTTCTTCTGCAGTATCTGCTTACTTGTCTGTTAAGCAGATACTGTCTTTAGGCTCTACGTGGCAGTCTGATTGTGTCCTAGTGACCGGTTATACAGAAGTCACCAACTGCAACCCTGCACAAAGAAAATGAAGAAAAGTGAAGAAAACTTTTATTGGGAGAAAAAAAGAAAAAGTTTTCTTTCAAAGAAAACGTTTTTCTTACCAAGAAAACTTTTTCTTCCTCGTTTGTGATAGTTCTTACTAGATGTTAAAGAATCATTCAGCTTCAAAACGCGCATGCCTGGGACGGTGAAGTGTAGGCCAACAGTAGCCTATCGAGTACAGATTGACGGCATCAATATAGCCACTGAACTGATTACAAGATACTACTTAAACGAGACATTGATCCAATGCTGTTTTAATGTTAGGCCAACATCTGCCACGCTGGCCCAACATTGAACCAACATTAGATAAATGTGCAATGTTTGAAAGTCCTCCTGCCCAGCAAACGCAAGACATTTGTATGACATTTATGCAATGTAGGCCCAACGTCTTTGACGTTGGTCCAACATTGCATAAAGTCATACAAATGTTTTGTGTTCACTGGGTGACAATATATTCAAGCTTGGGGGTCAAGCAGTTTCCAAATCCCCGCAGTAATACAGTCAGTTTGTTTGCAAGTAGGCGACCAAGTAGGGGCAAAAGACAAGGGCTTTGAATTATTACCTCATAGATGTCGCTCAAGTATATATGAACTTGCTGTGATTTGAGAACTTGCTCTTAATGAGGCTTTGGGTATGAAACGCATATTTAGTATTATTATGGAATAGGGCCTTGGCTTACCCACGGGCACTATTGCCTTCTGGGGGACCCTTGTCCCACGAATTTTGACAGTTGACTACACCTTTAATGTCATCCAAAGCGCTGTTTTATTGTATATTATGTTAAAAATGATTAAAAATAAAATGTTTTAAAAGTTAAAAAAACTACAAAACGTCTAAAAATATAATTTATTTTATTGTCTTAATCTATCCATCACAAATGAGGAAGAAAAAGTTTTCTTGGGAAGAAAAAAGTTTTCTTAAGAAGAAAACTTTTTCTTTTTTCTCCCAATAAAAGTTTTCTTGGGAAGAAAACTTTTATTTCATAAAAGTTTTCTTCACTTTCTTCATTTTCTTTGTGCAGGGTTGCACTTAGTGACTACTGTAGGCACCCTTTAAATACTAGGTGTACATAGACTATATATTTAATCTTTTTTTTCAATCTAATGGTACATTACGAGGCAGTATACAAATTAAATTGCCAACAAATTGATATATTGCCTTCCAAGAATGTGTAGGTATTTCCTGAGTAAACAAGACTACATAAGTCCAGGAGCTCCCGCTCCGAATTAGAATTTGATTTAAGCAATTTTGTATAGGGTTATTAATGTAGTCCTAGTCTAGGTCAAAAATCAAGACGCAAGACAACTAGGTCTAAGAAGCCCAGTCTAAGAGTAAGATAAGAACTAGACAGTCTGTCAGAGATTGCAAACCTCCATTGAAATTAATGATCCTAATCAGTATCCCAGTAATGGTCTACCTATCTGGCATGGTTTACCCGATATCAGGCCAATCGAGTTAACTAATAGCTGATTTACGGTCATTTTGAATTCGATATAAATTAGTTAAAAACTTAGGGTGCATCCTCCCCCGAAACCTGAAATTTTGTTTTATAGTAATGGACTAACATCTAACACAGTTTGCAAAATATTGGGCATGTGAAAGTAAATAATGGCCGATAGGGGGCCATTTTGAATTTGAACGAGTCAGAATTTTTCAAGATGCATCCTCAGCTGAAATCTCACATTTCATTCTATAGTAATCGTCTAGCTATCTAGCACGGTTTACCAAATATCGGCCATGTGAAAGTGAATAATGGCCTAAAGGCGGCCATTTTGAATTCGATCAAGTCGAAATTTTCCAAGATGCATCCTCAGCCGAAATCTCACATTTCATTCTATAGTAATGGTCTAGCCATCTAGCACGGTTTACCAAAAACCGGCTATGTGAAAGTGAATAATAGCCGATAGGCGGCCATTTTGAATTTGATCTAGTCATTTTTATTCAAGATGCATCCTCTCTTGTAATCTCACATTTTATTTTATAGTAATAGTCCAGCTATCTAACACAGTTTACCAAATATCAGCAATGTGAAAGTAAATAGTGGCGATAGGCGGCCATTTTGAATTCGATTTAGTCGAAAGTTTTTGAAAGGCATCCTCTCTCGAAACGTCACATTTTGTTTTATAGTAATGGTCTAGCTATCTAGCACGGTTTACCTGATATCAGGCTTATCGAGGTAAATAATGCTGATTGTCGGCCATTTTGAATTCGTAAGTTAAAAATTTTCAGGGTGCCTCCTCCCCCGAAAACTCACACTTTGTTTTATAGTAATCAGGTAATGGTCTAGCCATCTAGCACGGTTTACCAAATATCAGCCATGTGAAAATGAATAATGGCCGAAAAGGCGGCCATTTTAAATTTGATCAAGTTAATTTTTTTCAAGATGCATCCTCATCTGAAATCTCACATTTCGTTTTACAGTAATGGTCTAGCCATCTAGCACGGTTGACCAAATAACGGCCATGTGAAAGTGAATAATGGCCGATAAGCGGCCATTTTGAATTTTATCGAGTCAAATTTTTCCAAGATGCATCCTCTCCTGAAATCACACATTTTGTTTTATAGTAATGGTCTAGCCATCTAGCACGGTTTACCAAATAACGGCCATGTGAAAGTGAATAATGGCTGATTGGCGGCCATTTTGAACTTTGACAAAATGATTTTTTTCAAAATACATCCTCTCCTGAAGCGTTACAATTTGTTTTATAGTAATGGTGTAGATATCTTGAGCGGTTTTCATGATATTCCACAATATCAGGCCTGTCGAGGTGAATAATGGCTGATAGGCGGCCATTTTGAATTTTATCAACTTCAATTTTTTCAGGATGCATCCTCTCCTGAAATCTTACAATTTATTTGATATTAATGGTGTAGCTATCTTGAGCGGTTTTCATGATATTCCGCAATATCAGGCCTGTCGAGGTGAATAATGGCCGATAGGCGGCCATTTTAAATTTTATCGACTTGAAATTTTTCAAGATGCATCCTCTCCTGAAACCTCACAATTTGTTTTATAGTAATGGTGTAGCTATCTTGAGCGGTTTTCATGATATTCCGCAAAATCTTTCAGTCGGATTTACCGATGTTATAAATTAGGTCAAAGTGCTGGGTCAACTTCAAGGTCAAGGTCCAAAAACCTGAAAAGGCACAGCTAGGGACCTTAGAGAACATGTATGTGCAATATGACTGTCATCGGCCCAGTACTTTTCGAGATCTGCTCCGGAAACGAAGTGCGCGTCAAAACGTCTAAATAGGTCATAGTTCTGAACCAGAAGTAGGTCAAAGTTCAAATACCCCAAAAGGCACAACTAGACCACCTAGGGGTGTTGTGTGTAAAATTTGAAGACAATCGGACAAGTACTTTCAGAGATATGCTCCGGAAACGAATTGTTTACGGACGGCCCAACGGCCCAACGGCCCAACGGCCCAACGCCGTCACATCATCATTTTCTCCTCTGCAACCTTGCGTATTGAATTCAGATTAAAAATATTTTAACCCGTCCATTAGCCACCTGGAAGTAACCCACATACCAAAAATTGTTATCCTAGCTTATTTTCTCACAAAGTTATAGGCAAAAGAAGAGGCCAAAAAAAACGGAGGTAGAATCCATAGCTCCCTTCGCTCACCTACGGTGACGGCGGGAGCTAAAAATCTATACTTAAAGCGAAAAATAGATTTGACTATACTCTGGCCAGGCTGTAAAAGGTGTGCTCGCCGTTCCAAGATAACACAGGAGAGACAAACAACGCTGTGTTAAGGCTGGGCTGGCATCATAAGCTGTTGACCCGGCATTGGCACAGCCATGATCAACTGCCTCTTCATTGAACGCGGCAGGGTGGCCCACTATTGGTTTGCTGCTGGTTCGACGTCGCAGATGGCGGGCCACCAATGATTCAGCATTGGGTTGGAGTCTCCTGTTTACTGCAGTAGTAGAGTAACTTCCCGTCAGACTGGGCTAATTGACACTTTGAACGCTACTAGATTTTAAGTCTCAACAGAGATTTCTCCGTTTTCTATGGATTTTTTAATGTTGCAAAATCAAAGGATTCTTTGCTTACAGTTACAATTTGACAAACATCTGTTTAGTCTTTTCTTGATAAGTGTTTTTTTAATAATGATATTGAATAAAAATGATATTAAATATTGATGTGTTTATAAAATTATGTTCAAGTATAAAATTAAAATATATCTCAAATAATATATGGCTGTATACATGATTTATATGGATTTAATACTTTGGCCAGTTGATGCGATTTGCTAATCATAATATTAAATACCGATGTATTTATAAATTATATTTAATTACATTAATACAATATATTTTTAATAATGTGTATTATATATGGATTTAGTACTTCGGCCACTTGATGCGATTTGCTAATCATGATACTGATGTAGGCCTATTTATAAATTATGTTTAATTACATTAATACAATATAATTATTTTAAATAATATGTATTAGCCTATATATGGATTTAGTACTTCGGCCAGTTGATGCAAGTTGCTAATCACCACCCGTAATAATAGTTCTTTATCAATAATATATACATGGGCCTCATAGCTTGACGCCGGTAAAGGGTGTTTGTTGGTGACACACACAACTTGACTGTTTAGCGCCAAGAAGCGAGAAAATATAATAAAACACAACGGCTGTCTGGTTGAACGTCTTATCATTTACATGCTGTCACTGCTGGCTGAGCTGTCAATCATTTGAAAGCTAAATCACGGGACATCGCTGCATTGTTGTATTAATGTCGGTCCGCCGTCTACAACGCTGACCCGGCATTTATTCATCATTGGGATAATATCACGTGTTTGCCTATGCATGCATGCGTAATATTTAACATCTAATTAATCACCTTACTCCCACTATCATATCAGCGCTCCGACGTTAGACATAAATATAGTCAAAATGAAAATGTGATTTTTTCCACATGGAACACAGCAGTGGATTTAGATGCCGCAGCGTTCATAGGGTCAGTCCAGACCTGTTGCAATCGTCTTTAACACCTACATCGCGAGCATATAGTGACATTATTATTATTATTTTATTACACTTAACAAAACAGAGTGATTATCCATACAGACGGCCAATGGAAGTCCACACTCAGTGGCCGGTAATTGAAGTTCAGTAGTTTGAAAATGGTGTAAAAATGTTTTGCCGTGATTTCCGCGATTCACGCTGAACATTGTATTACATTGGTCGACATAGTGTCGGTATTATTTCCTTCAGAAATATGAAAAAATAATTATAATTCCGCCAGCACTTAAACTGTTTTGTTGTGATGTTTGGCATTCACGCTGACGATTTTAATATATTGACCGAGATATAGTTAGCGCTTAGACTAGTAATGACATGTCCTATAAGTACTGTATATTATCATTATTATAGTGGCCACCGATATACTGGCCGGTGATTGAAAGTCAAAAGGTGACTTGTTGACCGATATATTGTGGCCGGTAATATGATGTTCAGAAGTTTATTATTATTGGCCGTCACCGTTTAACAATCTGTAAAAAATTAACACCAGTGGTTGCCGCTGATGATATAATAATCAACCTACATATTGCCTATGCCTAGTTACCGGTAATCGGAGGTCAAATATTGACTTGGTCCTTGAAATTCACTGGCCGTGTCCTAATATTACAACAACCAATGCGAAAATTACGCCAGCACTTATTATTTTTTCGCCGCAATGTCTGTTATTTATGCCGACGATTGTATTAAATTGGCCGACAAAAAGTGGCCGCCGATATATGGTGGCCGGAAATTGGAAGTCAAAAATTGAATTGTTGCTAAAAAATCACTGGCCATGGCCGCGTTATGGAGGTGGCTGGTCATTAGAGGTCATTTATACAGAAAATGCATTTGGAACTTCAAATGGTGACCGTTGAGTTGAGGTGGCCGTTCAAACTGGTGATCGGCCAAGACAAGTTATACTGTAATATATTTATTTATAAGTAAGATGATGTTAGATTGACCTTAGCTCATCAAAATGAGTGCAGAGTGGCAATTTAAAGTTGGTACTTAAGCCAATTTGATACTCAATTCAAGGCTCTGTGGTTCGCTGCGCTCGCCCAGGGCCGTTGCTTACTCGGCTAACATTGTCATTGTCACATAGCCTAGTTCCTGGCCTGCCGCGAGCGAGGGCCTAGAATCCATCCATAACGAAAGTCAACATTGATTCGCATTATAGACATACTTCCCCATGATGAGCAGCGCGCAAATCTCTGCGCTGGTCGTAAACAAACGGCGATTAAGACGCTGTTGTGGCAGTAAATAACTGTTGAAGTGAAAAAATAGGTTGCTTGGATGCACAGAAGTTAAATGCCTTCGTTTTGTTGACAAATATTGAGTATTTTTCGCTTAATAAGCAGATTGTGAAATGTTGCTTTTGCGTATGGATGGACATGTGACCCTAAATTGATCTGGCTTGCCAAGAATGCAATGGGTCACGAATGGGACTAAGGTCTCGCCACACAAATTCATACGCGCATATGATTAAAATGTTTCTCAGAGAGTAAACTAGGCCTTCACATTTCCATGAGAAAATAGTAAAAAAAGCCTGATGTTTAAGCACCCTTTTTTATTTTTTATATTGATAGAGTATGTCCTGATGATTCAAAAAATATATAGGTTTATACAGATATTTTCACTTAAAGAATGCTGGGAGGACCAAGCGTATGGGTCATAATACATGTAAGTCTATGGGAGGGGTATTATGTGTAGTGAGACGTTACTGTGCCCCTCTCTGGAGACTATATTTCAATCCTACAGCGAGTTTTTTGCCTCTAGATTATTTCGTTTGTAATTTTTTTTGTCAATAGTAAGCCCATTTAGCAATACAAATCGTCTTGACAGCTTCTGTTACAAAATTAACAAAACTGACATGATGAATGTCCAAATATGGTCTATACACCCAAAACTCACCTATATAGCGCCATTATAGTTATAAGTTCAACTGACTTCAACCACTTTCCTGCCATGATTTATCTCCATTTATTATCTAAGCCTTTCATTTTTGTGTGCATAATGGAGGGACAACATAATTCTATCAAAAACCATCGTTTATTGCATTAGATAAAGTTGAATATCTGAAAAAGTAGACAAGTGGTAGACATGCCTCCAAAAAAGAGAAAACCATGTTTGACCATGGAAAACAGGTCATTTATTGATATCTAATAGAAAAAGGGGGAACTTCAATTTGTGTTTGTGAGTTTGATAATCATCAGAATTGAACAAGGTTTTCTCTTTTCAATACGGAATTAAATGTATTTTTCAAATCACATGAAAAAAATTCATTCAAAATTTCTTTTGCATTAAGGTCTCACCACACAAATTCATACGCGCATATCATTAAAATGTTAAATAGTGAGAGTCATGATCTCTTTCTAAAAATGTGGCGATTTACAACAGGCTTGTGTTTAAATATTACATTTATATCATTTTGATACCAATTCATTTCGATTGGGTAACCATTTCTTGCTTCGAAAACATCGAAATCTGGATAGATATAAAAGTAGTCCCTACGCTGGTAGTAACAAGGCATATGCTGCATTCGGTAGTTCCCGTGGATTGGCAATTCTCAGAGAGTAAACTAGGACTTCACATTTCCATGCGAAAATAGAAAAAAAGCACCCTTAAGCACCCTTTTTTATTTTTTATGTTGATAGAGTAGACTCTATGACTATGATGTCCTGATGATTCAAATAATATATAGGTTTATACAGATATTTTTATTTAAAGAATGCTGGGAGGACCAAGCGTATAGGTCATAATACATGTAAGTCTATGGGAGGGGTATTATCAGACCTCGTCAAATTGGGGGCCCGGGAGCCCGGGGCTACCAGTTGAGCTGGGGGGGGGGCTACCACAACAATAACAGCCAGAGCCCGGCGGGCTACCACTTCCAGTTGCAATGCCAGTGTAATTAGGCCTACGACGTTGTGCGCCATGCATCCGTTTATATAAGGAAAACAACACTTTGCTATTGGTTTGCTATTAGCGTTTTTTCTTGTCGGATGTTTCTGAAAATTATGTGGTATATTCTAAAGACTATATTCTTTCACTTGCTCTAGTTTAAATCGATCTATCTCTGTCAGAACGTTCATATTTGTACAAGATTCGACCATTGTTTATGTTGAGATTCCGTTAATTCCGAGCTCCGCCATCTTGTTTTTTCACGGAAATTAACGATCCGACTCGGTTGCATAAATTGAGTTATTTCGAGAACGCCGTTGTTCAATATTTGCATGTCCTTTGACCTGTGTCAAGCAGAATACCTAATTATAATAATCTCAGAGAGAAATTAAATTTGGAGCAGTAGAACTTAGAAGTATACAATTTTATGAATGGGGAACTTTGGGGAAGTTATTGTAGGTAGAATAGGTTGTTTTAAGTCAGATACTATTTTCTTTCCATCCATAAGTGATATCGCATCGCAGACGGGAAATAGACGCGGGGAGGGAGGGTGAGGGGTCACAAAACTAGCACAGCGCCACATTCTGGGGCGTCATACACGCACGTGTTGATCAGCAGAGAGCTGATCGCTTTTCCTTATACATGTTATATGACGACAAAGTGTCTTTTCATACGGGACTTTACGTATTCTTAATCGTAGGCTACGTTACCCTCATTTTTGTATTACCAGGTGATGTGTAGGCCTACATAAAACTGCTTAGCGCTACAGTAATCAGTATGCAAAACCATATCAACTCTGCAAGGTACACTGGAGTACAACGCAGTATACATGTACGCATGTTAAGCTTTGTTTGTAAACACATTGTCCCACGTGGACGTGGTCATTCAAAGACTGTCACTTAGGCCTACTGGTTAGGCCCTACTACATATAGGCCTACCAGTAGGCTGAGTAGTAGTTTTATTGTGGGTTTTTCTGGCTGTCACCTCTCTCAACAAAATTGAAGTTTGAGCAACATATTTATATGTTGGCAGTGGCAAGTCAATTAACTTGCATATATTTTTTAAGACAACCCACACACAATATATAAAATAATCATGTGACCATGGTGATAACAAGACATTTTTATTGAATTACAAGGAACAAACTTCTAAATGGACATGCTTATAAATCTAAATAATTAAATGTTTCGAAAAAGTAAGGCTAGTCTATTATATATAATATAGCTATAGGCTCTGAATAATTATACAAATCAGATTATAATATAAATAGGCCTACTGTAGGCCTTAGATAGTCTACTAATCATGATACTTGAAATCCACCAGACACCAACCAATCATGAGAGAGGGTGCCTCATACCCTCCATTCTAATATCCGATTACGAGAGCAACACTTTTATCTGTGCTACTGATATGCATTTGGGGCTACCAAACTTTTAATGTTGGTAGCCCAGCGGGCTACCAACCATTCTAGAAATTTGACGAGCCCTGATTATGTGTGGTGAGACGGTAATTGTCACATTGACATTGTCATTGATGATCATGTTAATGCCGATGCGCGATGGGCGAAAATCGGTGATTATAGCGGAGTAAGCCTTCCCGTTTGTTAGTTTTATGAAGAAACGTAGTATTTTATGACTTAGTATGAGCCCTATAAACAACATTTTTACTGAGCAACATAAGGAACTAAAAAATAGACCAGAAATCATCTTTCTTGAAGGATTAGCTGTCACAACTTTTATTTGTTGATCTGCCATTTTTCCTGGACACATGTAATATCGCCCAGGTGTGGCTAATGAGCAGAATATTCCGATATATTTGCCCTTGGAACCTGTAGGAACCTAGTCCACTGATAAAAGTAGGGATCCTTTTAGTAGAGTAGCCTACCGTCAACTAGAGTGGCTTTGAAGTTAAATTGAACACTTTTTGGGGTTATTCATAAATTGCTGGGAAATTCTGGAATATTCAAGAAATTCACCTGCATAGAAATTGGGGGGAGAAATGTATGTAAGTGTGTATTATTTGATATTTGTAGGAAAACAGGTAATTTTGTAACAAATTGTAGCCTATTGTGTTCCATCCTACCCCTATTGACAGTCTGAGTGGGGGGTTACTGAACTCCGAAGTAAGTGCTAGATGTGCCATTTGAGTTGGGCCTCCATTATGCACACAACATTATGCATCTAACTAACGCTCTGATGGGTGGACTAATAGAAGTAAAGGCGCATATAGGGCCTAAGCCTATAGACCCCTATATATTACATATAAGGGGGGGGGGGCGGGATTTTGGAGGCTTCCGAATATTTACTAATATAAAATATTTCGTTGGAATAATTGAACACATATATATGCGCTCTGATAAATGTGTTCTTTTTAGAAGGCCTACCAGTAAAAACGGGACAGTGAACCAATGTCTTTTTAATGTAGCGCCAGCGCGGAAGACGACAGAACAACATCTGCCAACATTGGTTCAATCCCAGCTAACACTATCATGTTTTGAGGATGTTTAGAAACATTTCGGGAAACATCACCGAAACGTTTCTAGAGAATATCAACATATTTTAAAAAACATTATTATAAAATGTTTGCAAAACGTTTCCATAAAACGTTTTAAAAACATTTTAACACACTAAAACACTAATTCCACAATCTGTCTGGTCATTGAATGTCAAATAACAAATCATTTATGGAAACAGTGTTTTTGTTGCCAATAAATTGCATTTTAGTGTAAGTTCAATGAGAAAAAACATTTTATGCTTGAAGTATTTTATTTATAGGCCTAAATGACATTTTACATTTCTGATAAGAGATTACATGTAGGCCTATCAGTGTGTCTATTTCTCATCAGGTCTTCCTCTTCTTGTTCTGAATTTTTTTTATATCAATCTCGAGTGAAAAAATAAATTTGTTGTCTTAGTAATAGGATGAATATCTCAAATTTGCATCTGTCACTCGATTTTTTTCTTGCATTCAACATTATAATACACTCAAACATACTAATGCTTACAATAAAGCCGTAGTTACATTACCATGATTACAGTGGAATTCAGGACACAATTTACAATAGAACACACTCGGTAATAGTCTACCACCGAAGTATGATAAAAGCAAACGTCACAACTCAGATATATGACTGTGGTACAATTAAAGTATTAATTGGAGCCCAGTATTGTTGTCCAATATAATTTAAGGTTAGTTGAAATTTGGCTACTTTCACACACAAATCTTCCCAGTGTTGGAACTAAATGCCATGTGATAACCTGAAATTTACCAACATTGGTAAAATATTATATTTACCTTTTCAAAATTAGCACCACCTGGTTTGTCTGGTGCATTTCAAATGCAATATCTTGCGCGCTGCATTTTGACTTTGCAGCCTTCATGATGACCTCTGAGGAATATAAACATAACTTCTAAAAAATGTACAGAACTTTATTGTTTTAAAGCGATTCAATCAGGCTAAAATCGTCAAAAAATCGGTGATTTTATTTTGTTTATGATGTAAACATGACTCGACATGATCGACTTCAGACAGTGGTTACTTACTATTAAACAAACTAGGGCAGATAGATTAAAGCCTTCCAAACTGACAGTTGGCATATAATACTCACCGTCAATTTCGTGACCCATTCCTGGTCGCGATTGCATAACTCTCCTTTTTTTCGTGGAGTCCACATGCTTGATAGTCCCTGTAGGCCTTCTTGATGGTGTCCTTTGGATCTCCTCACGCTTCTCTAGCTGTCTTCCTCCTCTTCCTGGGTCCGAGTCCTCAGAGTCACTTTCTGTGAAAATGACACACTCACTTAATATTAAGATAAATGGATGCAAGCAAGATAGTTTGAACGCTGCTTATTTAATTGTCAACATCCTCACAAAAATTGATATAGATGTATGACATAGGCTATATATAATCTCAATCTGTATCCACATTACATAAGGACAACATACTTTTTAGTTATAACTCCCTGAATCTCCCCAAAACTATAACGCTCCCAGCCAACATATAAGACGTTGGTCCAACGTTGATTTACTGTTGGCTCAACGTCGTAGACGCTGGGCCAACGGTAAATCAACGTTGGGTCAACGGAAAATATCGCTGGATAATTAGGTCAAAAATAGTTTTTTTTAGAATCAGTAACATTTCAGTTCCACGCCCGCATGCTCAGCTCAGAGGTCGCACACTATTAAAACGTTTTTGACATTTTTCGGACGTCGGGGTCGGGATCGCTCTCAGTCACCGCCATGTTGGATTTTTCAGGTAAAGCAATTACATCAATCCACGGCCTCGGAGAGGACGACACGGCTAGGTAGGATGGATTGAAGTGTTTATGTTAAGGGAGGTTTTCTGGTAAAATACGTTTATTTTATCGTTGCTCTTTTTCCTCCTGGAATCCGATTTTTAAGTAATCTGAATAAATGAGACAAAAATTACAGGCATTGAAGGACTTATTAAAAAATATGTAAAATGCTTTAAAAATAATCTGACACGACATCACTAAATCACAAAAAGGTACATCTGCCCTCATAAATATATATATCAATATTTTGATAGTATCATTCATCAAGCCTGACAACGCTGACATATTTTTGTATAAGCCATGGACACAAAAGGTTTTTTTTTCAATTTGAAATCATCATCAATGTCTTTGTTAGCCCCCCGCTTCTTTGAATACCTATGTTATGGGTCTGCGACTATATTTTAACCCTTTCAGTGCGGGGATCGACTTTAGTCTGACGTCCATAGACGTCAGATTCTGACGTCTAAAGACGGGGATAACACTATAATAATATGTCTGATATATTAACTTTTTGATGGCTAGAGACTGAGTATAATATGTGTTTTTTCTTAACCCTATGAGGCCTAGAGTAAGCCTACCACATGTTTTATTTAATAACCTTCTGGGGGCTAGGGTACCACATGTATCATGCACTAACCCTCTGGGGGCTGGACGATCATGTCGCATATATCAACCTTCTGGTGACTGGAGTATCATATAATTCATGTATTCATCCTCTGGGGCTCAGAATATCACATGTCTCATTTATTAAGCCTATGAGGTCTAGCCTGTCGTATGTCTCTTGCATTATCCTTCTAGTTGCTATGTTCCATGTATTAACCATCTTTGGGTTAGAGAACCACACGTATTATTCATATATATATTATATATCTGGACTTATATCAGGCCTAGCTAGTTTATTGCAACTAGAGTTTTATATGCTTCATCTATTAACCCTCTGAGGCCTAGAGTATGTCTATCTCAAGTATTATTCATTAACTCTCTGAAGGCTGGATGATCAGGAGTCTAATAGACTATTTGTTATTGTTTTTTATGTAAAATAATGATCAACCTACATGCATGAGTATGCAGATATGAGTGTCCTCTTTTAAGTCCTCTTTGGCTTTTTATCGCGTCCAAAACACTCCCAAATCGCGTTCTGTGTGTTTTAAAAAATGCGTCCAAATCGCGTGGCATAGGCCTATTGCTCGCGTGACGTGTCACAGACGGTGGACAATTCCACCAGGCACACACCGCGACCTATAAGCCTATGCTACACAATTTAATTTTGCTTATTATAATTGTCGGATAAATGCTAGGGCCAACGTCGAAGACGGCGAGGTAGCATTTAACCAACAATGGTTCCGTTTCATGTTGGCCGGGTTAAAACGAGTTTCCATTGAAATATTGTAAGTGTCATTTTATTACTCCTAAATGAAATGATTTTATTTAATTAAATAATTTGTAATAAATGATTCGGAAATGTTTTTGACATGTTTTTCCATAACATTTGGAAATAATATTTCTAAAACATTTTAAAACATTTAAAAAAAAACTTAGTGTTAAAATATTTTCAAAACATTTTTAAAACATTTCCATAAAACCTTAGTGTTAAAAAACGTTATGAGTAAAACCTTCTTAAAACCTTTTCAGCATTTCAGTAAAAAAAATTAATAACGTTTTAAACATGTTTTTGCAAAACGTTACGGGTGAAACCTTTTTGAAACCTTTTAAAAATGTTTTAAAACGTTTTGTGTTAGCTGGGATGTCGCAAACTGGGCGGTCTAGGTTCGCACGTGAACAACTCAACACCTGTCACACATAGACCTAGCTCTTTGTTTAGGTGATTTTATAATTTAGATGTATTACGGCGCCTGTAGACGTTTGCAGTTTTAATAAACCCGTCGTTTATATATATTTCAGTGTATTTATATTATAAACTCTCACGGCAACACTTAATATAATTACATATAACATTTGATTCGGCCCACGTACAGTCACGGTATTTAATACGCCAGCCAGATCTTTAAACAATGCAACTATTAGTAGTAGGCCAGCTACGTTACGGTTTATTTCATGTATTCTGCATCAATATACGCCGGATACATACTTAGGCATATACAGTAATATCAAATGGGATATGGTATCATAGAATATAAAATTCGGTTGAAAATAAAGTATTTTTCGGGTCTTTTTCGGGGTTTCTTGTCTTTTTCGGTCTTTTTCGGGGTATGGACGCACCGGCCCTAGGCTACCTTACCTCTACTCTGGTTCCCAGAGCCACACTACGCGGCGTGGCCGAGCTTTATGTAGCCTCTGGTATGCCCCAGTGGCATATGTTTGTGACTTGTTGCTATTTTTAGATGAAAATAGGGTAATCCCCGATTACAGACATTTTTGAAAGGTCACTTTCCCGGATGAAGAGTAGTTCACAGTATTGTATTTCCCCTCTGACGCATTTCCTATGACTTGATCCAGAAAATTATTCACCGGCCTCAATAGCACAGGCATGATGGTCACGTGACTAAGAACCTCGGCCAATACCCGGCCATAAATGAAATTGGCCGGGCTCGCCAGGCAACCTTACCTTATGGTCCAGGGATTCATAATGTGGCCGTAGGCTAGTCGGTAATGATGAAACCCGAAAGCAAGCCAATTGCCGAAAGCAAGCGAAAGCAAGATCCCCGCACCGAAAGCAAGCGTTTATAGGCAGAGTTCAAAACTTAAACCTTATATTTATAATGAGTTATCATGCGCTCATATCGTTATTAAATAATGTACATTAAAATAGATATTTAGATCGGTAGGCTATTTACCGAAAAAAAGTATAATAACTAGGCATAATACCGGCGACGAAAGCAAGATCCCCGCACCGAAAGCAAGCCCATACCGGCAGAATTCAGGTGATAATCATATAGGCTAATATTTCTTATTTTTGTATTGATTTATTGTGTGTACATATCACTAAAAAATAATATAGATTAAAGCATATTCGGACCGGTAATTCGCAAAAAAATATAAAGTATAATAACTATTACCGGCCACGAAAGCAAGATCCCAGTAAGCAAACGAGTGGCATGTTAAAATCTACCTTGGCTATCCAATTCACTTCTCGCATCTATTCGGAAAAAACATCTCTATATAGTAAAGCCAAGCGTATGAATAAAGCTGACCTTTGGGCAAAGTACAAATTATGTAAACGGCAGACCCAGCGTGCCATCAGGTCTGCCTGGTGGTCTTTTTTGAAAAACAAACTTTCTGAATCTTTAGAACAAAAAAATTCAAAACCACTCTGGCGTTATATCAAATCAAAACGTCAGGATGGAAATGGTGTCTCTCTTTTGAAGGAAAACGGCCAGCCGCATTCAGATAGCAGACGTAAGGCCAAAATATTAAACAACCAATTTTGCTCAGTTTTTACCTCGGAAGACACTACAAATATACCTAAACTACACGGACCACCGAATACTGAAATGCCTACATTTGAAATTACTGTTCAAGGTGTAACTAGATAACTCGAGAGTTTGAATGGCGGGAAGGCACCCGGACCAGACGAGCTCCCGAATCTGATTCTGAAGAATGCAGCCAACGAAATATCTCCCTTCCTTAGAATTATTTTTGACCAATCCCTACATGTAGACGGGCAAATTACCAGATGACCGGGTAGAGGCTAATGTTGTCCCAGTCTTCAAAAAAGGGGATCGTCACTACAGGCAAACTACAGGCCGATATATGCCTCACATGTGTTTGTGCCAAATTACTCGAACACATCATTTGTAAACAAATTATGTCTCATTTTTCGAAAAATAAAATTTTAACACCTGTGCAACATGGCTTTCGATCAAAACACTCATGCGAAAGCCAGCTTTTGATTACAACTGATGAATTTATTAAAAATTTTGAAGGCAAGACACAAACAGATGTTGTTGTCTTAGGTTTTAGTAAGGCCTTTAACGTTGTCCCCCACCAACGCCTCTTACACAAACTCGACCACTACGGAATTCGGGGAACAACTCTTAATTGGATTCAAAATTTCCTGACCAATAGAACCCAAAAATTAGTAGTTGATGGCAGCTCTTCAGAATCAGCCCGTGTAAAGTCCGGTGTGCCCCAGGGTACTGTTCTCGGACCCCTACTTTTTTTACCTCCCTTCCACGGTCTCGTCACAGGCTCGTCTCTTTGCAGATGACTGTCTCCTGTATCGCCCGATAAAATGTCGGGCAGATCAGGAGAAACTGCAGAGACCTATCTGCGTTACAGGACTGGGCAAATCGATGGGGGATGTGCTTCAACCCTTCAAAATGATCGGTCCTGAGGGTGTCCAGGCCAAAATAAAAAAAACCTGGGATTCCAGTACACCCTGAAAGGTGAAAATAATTAGAAAATGTTTCATCAACACCCTATCTTGGTGTTTGCCTTAGCGAGACTCTGGAATGGGAGGCCCACATTAACAAAATTACTAGTAAAGCGAATTCCACCCTGGGCTTCTTTCGGAGGAACCTGCAGGCATGTCCCCCTAATTTAGGGAGACTGCCTATTTCTCCCTGGTCAGATCATTATTAGAATATTCTTCAGCAGTTTGGGACCCTTTTAGACAAAAATATATTGATAAATTAGAAAAAATTCAAAGACAGCAGCAAGATTTGTCACCTAAAATTATAGACAGCCAGTGTGACATCTCTCATTCAGAACCTGGGCTGGACTGACTTGAAAACAAGACGAAAAAATTCTGGCCTTTTATGTATGTTTAAAATTTAAATGAGTTAGTCGAAATTCCTATCAATGACCGTTTAATCCCAGCAGATAGAAGAACACGTGGTGGGCACAATCAGTCCTATAAACACATCAGAGCTAACACCACACTGGGACAACTTTCTTTTTGGCATCGAACTATCCCTGATTGGAATTCTCTTCCGGCAGCTGCCATAGAATCAAAAACTGTGGCAGCATTCAAGAGTCAGCTGGTCGACTAGATCTGCCAGCCTCTTTCCCCCTCCAGCCTGATACTCCACAATGGAGGGCTACTGGTTCTAAGTTCTAAGTTACAACACCTGGGGCTGGGTGACGAAAGCAAGATCCTAGCCCGTCACCGAAAGCAAGAAAGTGGCGTGTGTATGCCTGGACGACGAAAGCGAGATCACCTCGTCCCCCCTCCCAAGCTTATAAAATAATTAAATGTTTTATAAATATTTGAATTACTCATAAGCTATTAAATATGACACGTGTTGTGATTTACCGTGACAAAAGCCAAATCCAAGTTGAAGTTGCTCATAAAAAAATCATTGTTATTTTTTAAACTACAGGAATACAAAATCCCCTCCACTACGAACACACAACATGAAAAAACGGCAATAAAAATATTTATATTAAATATAGCCTACTATTAAGATGAGGCCTACTGAGAAACTCGGTGTATATTTTATTATAGGTCATATATACTATCGTCATCTTAGATCGTCAAATACTACCCAGCGCCTTCTAAAAATACGGCTAGGCTACAAACGGTATTTATTATTTTACAATCTGTAGATTATCATTTGCGTTTGTGACAAGCAATGTCTATTTCTTGGCAACTCATGCAAGATATGCGCCACGCATTTACGCGTGACAAACACGTCAAACAGTAGCTGCCATCACTTTGTGATGTTTTAACATGATTTTAATTTTGTATGTGATACCATGTAATGTCCATGTCGTGTGATTTTAGCAAATTAACCATCTTGTATATACATGTACAGTAGAACCTCGGTAAACGCACCACTCAAGGGACTGGTGGCGTATTACATAATAAATCACACGCATAATTGCCGTCTCTAAGTTACGAATAGGCTACAAATCAGTTTATTTGTTATAGGTCATGCACAGATCAGTAATACAATTAATATAAAAGGATTTTATGTCTGACGGAAAATTATGGTAATATACATCTATATCTCAAAAATTCAAACAATGCAATAATTGAACGAACACATGACAGCATTGAAATGGTCATTTAATAAATGACAGAGTTATAAAAAACTTCCCCGGGGATCAACACAGATCATTCTTGTATTTACTGAAACCATTCTGGCTCTTAACCAAGAAGATCCCCGGGATAAAGATACAGGAAACAATCCTATTGTATCTAACTAGTGATCATTACGTTATATGATATATACACTACTATAATAAACGTGACTCTTATTACACATAAGATGTTATAAGCATAGGGGTGGCAAAAAACCGCCCTAATAAGTACAATGTATTAGAAAAATTAAAATTATAGTAAAAGGAGGGAGGTTGGGGAGGATGTGGAAACAATTTTTCATAGCAAAATACAATAATAATTCAACATGGCATACAGGGATTTAAGATAAATAGCATTAATACTGGTATCCACATAATAAACAAATACATACATTTCCCCAGCCATAAAAATACTTCTATCTTCAATATAGAAGTTTGTATATTGCAAACCCGAGATTCAATAACTAATACAGATACAGAATTGTAATTAACTGTGGGTGCACAAAAATATAACGTTGATATGTTGAGCTCTGAGGGTCAAATTCCCGGCGGAAGAGACAATAGTGTTGCTACTTCCGATCAATCACGATAATCATTTTTATAATTTTACTTAGGCCTAGTAGCTAAATGTGATACAATTTTCCAAAATAGTCACAAGAATAACGGTATAAAATAAATTATCTTACAAAGATACTGAATAAGTATCGTTATCAGCCTTACTTTATTAAAAGCTATACCAATAGATTAAAATTAACATGAAATAAGATTCATTCTGAGCAATCAGATGGTTGTCGCTTGTGTTCAAGCAAGCGTGAAGGCGCGACGTCCACCATATAGGGCCCATGACAATTTTAAAGCCTCGATCATCACGAAGACTGCCAGATCAATATCACGGTGCAGGGCGTTCAGCTCACAAGGACCATAGAGGTTAGAAGGTCTTATCCAGGTAATCATTGTTTGTCGCTTGTGGGGATCAAAGCGTGGAGGCGCGACTTTCACCATAGGTGTGAATGCTCTGTCAGTGATCCAAGAGGCTCAAAAACTTGACCCTTGATGTCCCAGGTGGACCGCTTAGCGAGGTTCGGGACTAGTTTTGTGCAAAAAAGTGGTCCGAGTCAAGCTACTTCGACGGTACAGGACGGAGCCCGTGATAACTCGTGTTATATGACGTCAAAAGTAAACATTAAAAAAAAATGTCCCGTCCACAGAAACATATATGTACTGAAAGTGCCGTCTTGAATGAGTTAAGCATTATGTCAATGGGAAAAACTTTGGGACAGGAAAAAAGTGGTCCGAGACGTGAGGTGGTCCGCTTATTAAGGTGGTCCGGAGCCGAGGTTATACTGTACATATATTCTATCATTTCTAAGACAAATAATTAAGTCAGTAATGACTTTTCCTCATGTCAATGAAATATCTGTCTGTCTGTTTGTCTGTGAGCAATTGAGCGATTGCAGCGTTGTGACACCTTTTGAAGGAGGTGTGTGTCACTTTGATGACGTAAAACACTAAGTAGCCTATTGTTATGACTGATCACACCTTTCTCAACACAGGAAGTTTAATCTCGACTTAAATTAACACGAATAATCGATTATATATATACCGGGTAGTATACTAACACACAAAGAAAAATAGTAAGTATAAACTGGAGCCTGAAGTAGAGCTTGCGCTGACCTTCAGGATCATTATGCAGCAATTGTGTTAACTACAAAGCATATGACTGATCCAATAAAATATGTAGTATACAATAGGCCACTATGTTTTTTCCTCTGTTTTATATGAGCCGGGCCTTAGATTTATTATAAGTCGGGCCTTAGATTTAGGCCGGGCATTAATAAACATTTCGAAAAAAAAAACATTTCTCCAGCAAAAACAAACATTTCTCCTGCTATGTTTTTTTTATTTAGGTCAAAAGTTTTTTTTATGTGGCTGCCCTCATTAGCTTTTCCGAAAATAGGTTCAATGTTGTTTTTTTTTTAATTTTTTCCGCCCTCCCATCATTACAGTCTGTTTCACCAGATCCTGGAAGTAGCCTTTTTCCAATTTGCTCGGTCGCTCTATTTTTTAAATAATTTTTTTCTCGGATTATTTTTTCATCTTCCCCTAACATCCCTGGAAAATGTGTGCAATTTTGTGACAGCATGGCAAGTCTTGCTGTTGATATCGTAAAGTAGTCCGTTGTTGTTATTTATAGCTGACCTAGTTCAGAGGGTCACTTTCAGGTCAATCTACATCATGTCTACCCCCCCCCCCAGCAAATATGACACATTGAACCAATGTTGGCTCAACGTTAGCCCATTGTCTGCGACGCTGGCCCAACATTAAACCAACATTGGTTCAACGTCCCGCGTGCGTGCTGGGATCTGTAGTATAGGCCTACTGTCTGTAGTGTAGGCTGTAGGACTTTGTACATGCTGTAAATGTTCTGGTTGCAATTCTGTGTTTAGGCTTCAGGATTTGGCCAAGGGCTATTACATGACTATTACATGTCTTTTTATCTAGGCCTATAGACTAAAGAAATAGGATTTATGTAAAAGGAAAGAGGTAAGTAGGAAAGACCCTCATGTCATCATGACTGAGCATATATGTAGATGAGGCTTGGCCCTTGGCCTGGGCAAGCACAAGAAATCACGTGGTGTCGTGTGCAAAATGTTTACATCTGTTTTTTTGGCTAAGGGGGCCCCTATTCAATCTCCACGGAGGGTGCTGGAGGTTTTTTTTTAAATACTTTCGGGCGGATTCCGCGTGAAATAAATAATTTACTTCGAGAACTGTTCTATATAGGCCTACTATGCACGCTGCCTGAGATGGCATACACATTATGATGTCACCACTGTCTCAGCCAATCACAGTCTGCAGTTCTAGCAGTGATCACGCGACTGGGTCATGCACTATGTTATCACCCTGCATGTCATGAACACAATGCCCACGTGCTATTGCACTGTCGATTAAAAATATCGTCACTTCAGATGTCATTATTATGGATATTGTAGGGTTTATTACAGTTTATATATAGGGTCTACGGCAAAACATCTTTTGCATTACACACCCGTTTGGAAATTGTGTGTTATGCTGTGAATATTGCAAATATCATGCGCGGATCTAGTCCCATCCGTGACCAAATTACATTCTGGGCAGGCCAGAGCAAATTAGGGTCACATGCCCATCCATACTCCTGCACTCAAAAGCAACATTTTTTACTTCAATGGATTTTTACTGTCAAAACAGCGTCGTAATCGCCGTTTGTTTTTGACCAGCGCGGAGATTTGCGCGCTGGTGCCTTTGATCAGTATGTGAAAAATGCAAGTCACGATATGAAAATGTTGACTTCCGTTATGGTTGTATTCTAGGCCCTCGCTCGCGGGCCAGGAACTAGGCCTAGACCTCTAGGCTAGCGTAGCCTAGTTCCTGGCCACCATCTTTTATCATTATGTATGAGTGGGGCCTCAAGCCACCATTCTCCATCACTATGTATGAGTGGGGCCTCAAGCCACCATTCTCCATCACTATGTAAGTGTGGGGCCTCAGGCCACCATGCTCTATCATTATGTATGAGTGGGGCCTCAGGCCACCATCTTCTATCATTATGTATAAGTGGGGCCTCAGGCCACCATGCTCTATCATTATGTATGAGTGGGGCCTAAGGCCACCATGCCCTATCATTATGTATCAGTGGGGCCTCAGGCCACCATGTCCAGCATTATGTATGAGTGGGGCTTCAGGCCACCATGCTCTATCATTATGTATGAGTGGGGCCCCAGGCCACCATGCTCTATCACTATGTATGAGTGAGGCCTCAGGCAACCATCTTCTATCATTTTGTAAGTGTGAGGCCTCAGGCCACCATCTTCTATCATTGTTTAAGTGTGGGGCCGCAGGCCACCATCTTCTATCAGTGTGTAAGTGTGGGGCCTCAGGACACCATCTTCTATCATTATGTATGAGTGGGGCCTCAGGCCACCATGTTCTATCATCATGTATGAGTGGGGCCTCAGGCCACCATGTCTAGCATTATGTATGAGTGGGGCCTCAGGCCACCATGCTCTATCATTCATTATGTATGAGTGGGGCCTCAGGCCACCATGCTCTATCATTATGTATGAGTGAGGCCTCAGGCCACCATGCTCTATCACTATGTCTGAGTAGGGCCTCAGGCATAGAATCAAAAACTGTGGCAGCATTCAAGAGTCAGCTGGTCGACTAGATCTGCCAGCCTCTTTCCCCCTCCAGCCTGATACTCCACAATGGAGGGCTACTGGTTCTAAGTTCTAAGTTACAACACCTAGGGCTGGGTGACGAAAGCAAGATCCTAGCCCGTCACCGAAAGCAAGAAAGTGGCGTGTGTATGCCTGGACGACGAAAGCGAGATCACCTCGTCCCCCCTCCCAAGCTTATAAAATAATTAAATGTTTTATAAATATTTGAATTACTCATAAGCTATTAAATATGACACGTGTTGTGATTTACCGTGACAAAAGCCAAATCCAAGTTGAAGTTGCTCATAAAAAAATCATTGTTATTTTTTAAACTACAGGAATACAAAATCCCCTCCACTACGAACACACAACATGAAAAAACGGCAATAAAAATATTTATATTAAATATAGCCTACTATTAAGATGAGGCCTACTGAGAAACTCGGTGTATATTTTATTATAGGTCATATATACTATCGTCATCTTAGATCGTCAAATACTACCCAGCGCCTTCTAAAAATACGGCTAGGCTACAAACGGTATTTATTATTTTACAATCTGTAGATTATCATTTGCGTTTGTGACAAGCAATGTCTATTTCTTGGCAACTCATGCAAGATATGCGCCACGCATTTACGCGTGACAAACACGTCAAACAGTAGCTGCCATCACTTTGTGATGTTTTAACATGATTTTAATTTTGTATGTGATACCATGTAATGTCCATGTCGTGTGATTTTAGCAAATTAACCATCTTGTATATACATGTACAGTAGAACCTCGGTAAACGCACCACTCAAGGGACTGGTGGCGTATTACATAATAAATCACACGCATAATTGCCGTCTCTAAGTTACGAATAGGCTACAAATCAGTTTATTTGTTATAGGTCATGCACAGATCAGTAATACAATTAATATAAAATGATTTTATGTCTGACGGAAAATTATGGTAATATACATCTATATCTCAAAAATTCAAACAATGCAATAATTGAACGAACACATGACAGCATTGAAATGGTCATTTAATAAATGACAGAGTTATAAAAAACTTCCCCGGGGATCAACACAGATCATTCTTGTATTTACTGAAACCATTCTGGCTCTTAACCAAGAAGATCCCCGGGATAAAGATACAGGAAACAATCCTATTGTATCTAACTAGTGATCATTACGTTATATGATATATACACTACTATAATAAACGTGACTCTTATTACACATAAGATGTTATAAGCATAGGGGTGGCAAAAAACCGCCCTAATAAGTACAATGTATTAGAAAAATTAAAATTATAGTAAAAGGAGGGAGGTTGGGGAGGATGTGGAAACAATTTTTTATAGCAAAATACAATAATAATTCAACATGGCATACAGGGATTTAAGATAAATAGCATTAATACTGGTATCCACATAATAAACAAATACATACATTTCCCCAGCCATAAAAATACTTCTATCTTCAATATAGAAGTTTGTATATTGCAAACCCGAGATTCAATAACTAATACAGATACAGAATTGTAATTAACTGTGGGTGCACAAAAATATAACGTTGATATGTTGAGCTCTGAGGGTCAAATTCCCGGCGGAAGAGACAATAGTGTTGCTACTTCCGATCAATCACGATAATCATTTTTATAATTTTACTTAGGCCTAGTAGCTAAATGTGATACAATTTTCCAAAATAGTCACAAGAATAACGGTATAAAATAAATTATCTTACAAAGATACTGAATAAGTATCGTTATCAGCCTTACTTTATTAAAAGCTATACCAATAGATTAAAATTAACATGAAATAAGATTCATTCTGAGCAATCAGATGGTTGTCGCTTGTGTTCAAGCAAGCGTGAAGGCGCGACGTCCACCATATAGGGCCCATGACAATTTTAAAGCCTCGATCATCACGAAGACTGCCAGATCAATATCACGGTGCAGGGCGTTCAGCTCACAAGGACCATAGAGGTTAGAAGGTCTTATCCAGGTAATCATTGTTTGTCGCTTGTGGGGATCAAAGCGTGGAGGCGCGACTTTCACCATAGGTGTGAATGCTCTGTCAGTGATCCAAGAGGCTCAAAAACTTGACCCTTGATGTCCCAGGTGGACCGCTTAGCGAGGTTCGGGACTAGTTTTGTGCAAAAAAGTGGTCCGAGTCAAGCTACTTCGACGGTACAGGACGGAGCCCGTGATAACTCGTGTTATATGACGTCAAAAGTAAACATTAAAAAAAAATGTCCCGTCCACAGAAACATATATGTACTGAAAGTGCCGTCTTGAATGAGTTAAGCATTATGTCAATGGGAAAAACTTTGGGACAGGAAAAAAGTGGTCCGAGACGTGAGGTGGTCCGCTTATTAAGGTGGTCCGGAGCCGAGGTTATACTGTACATATATTCTATCATTTCTAAGACAAATAATTAAGTCAGTAATGACTTTTCTTTATGTCAATGAAATATCTGTCTGTCTGTTTGTCTGTGAGCAATTGAGCGATTGCAGCGTTGTGACACCTTTTGAAGGAGGGGTGTGTCACTTTGATGACGTAAAACACTAAGTAGCCTATTGTTATGACTGATCACACCTTTCTCAACACAGGAAGTTTAATCTCGACTTAAATTAACACGAATAATCGATTATATATATACCGGGTAGTATACTAACACACAAAGAAAAATAGTAAGTATAAACTGGAGCCTGAAGTAGAGCTTGCGCTGACCTTCAGGATCATTATGCAGCAATTGTGTTAACTACAAAGCATATGACTGATCCAATAAAATATGTAGTATACAATAGGCCACTATGTTTTTTCCTCTGTTTTATATGAGCCGGGCCTTAGATTTATTATAAGTCGGGCCTTAGATTTAGGCCGGGCATTAATAAACATTTCGAAAAAAAAAACATTTCTCCAGCAAAAACAAACATTTCTCCTGCTATGTTTTTTTTATTTAGGTCAAAAGTTTTTTTTATGTGGCTGCCCTCATTAGCTTTTCCGAAAATAGGTTCAATGTTGTTTTTTTTATAATTTTTTCCGCCCTCCCATCATTACAGTCTGTTTCACCAGATCCTGGAAGTAGCCTTTTTCCAATTTGCTCGGTCGCTCTATTTTTTAAATAATTTTTTTCTCGGATTATTTTTTCATCTTCCCCTAACATCCCTGGAAAATGTGTGCAATTTTGTGACAGCATGGCAAGTCTTGCTGTTGATATCGTAAAGTAGTCCGTTGTTGTTATTTATAGTTGACCTAGTTCAGAGGGTCACTTTCAGGTCAATCTACATCATGTCTACCCCCCCCCCCCCCAGCAAATATGACACATTGAACCAATGTTGGCTCAACGTTAGCCCATTGTCTGCGACGCTGGCCCAACATTAAACCAACATTGGTTCAACGTCCCGCGTGCGTGCTGGGATCTGTAGTATAGGCCTACTGTCTGTAGTGTAGGCTGTAGGACTTTGTACATGCTGTAAATGTTCTGGTTGCAATTCTGTGTTTAGGCTTCAGGATTTGGCCAAGGGCTATTACATGACTATTACATGTCTTTTTATCTAGGCCTATAGACTAAAGAAATAGGATTTATGTAAAAGGAAAGAGGTAAGTAGGAAAGACCCTCATGTCATCATGACTGAGCATATATGTAGATGAGGCTTGGCCCTTGGCCTGGGCAAGCACAAGAAATCACGTGGTGTCGTGTGCAAAATGTTTACATCTGTTTTTTTGGCTAAGGGGGCCCCTATTCAATCTCCACGGAGGGTGCTGGAGGTTTTTTTTTAAATACTTTCGGGCGGATTCCGCGTGAAATAAATAATTTACTTCGAGAACTGTTCTATATAGGCCTACTATGCACGCTGCCTGAGATGGCATACACATTATGATGTCACCACTGTCTCAGCCAATCACAGTCTGCAGTTCTAGCAGTGATCACGCGACTGGGTCATGCACTATGTTATCACCCTGCATGTCATGAACACAATGCCCACGTGCTATTGCACTGTCGATTAAAAATATCGTCACTTCAGATGTCATTATTATGGATATTGTAGGGTTTATTACAGTTTATATATAGGGTCTACGGCAAAACATCTTTTGCATTACACACCCGTTTGGAAATTGTGTGTTATGCTGTGAATATTGCAAATATCATGCGCGGATCTAGTCCCATCCGTGACCAAATTACATTCTGGGCAGGCCAGAGCAAATTAGGGTCACATGCCCATCCATACTCCTGCACTCAAAAGCAACATTTTTTACTTCAATGGATTTTTACTGTCAAAACAGCGTCGTAATCGCCGTTTGTTTTTGACCAGCGCGGAGATTTGCGCGCTGGTGCCTTTGATCAGTATGTGAAAAATGCAAGTCACGATATGAAAATGTTGACTTCCGTTATGGTTGTATTCTAGGCCCTCGCTCGCGGGCCAGGAACTAGGCCTAGACCTCTAGGCTAGCGTAGCCTAGTTCCTGGCCACCATCTTTTATCATTATGTATGAGTGGGGCCTCAAGCCACCATTCTCCATCACTATGTATGAGTGGGGCCTCAAGCCACCATTCTCCATCACTATGTAAGTGTGGGGCCTCAGGCCACCATGCTCTATCATTATGTATGAGTGGGGCCTCAGGCCACCATCTTCTATCATTATGTATAAGTGGGGCCTCAGGCCACCATGCTCTATCATTATGTATGAGTGGGGCCTAAGGCCACCATGCCCTATCATTATGTATCAGTGGGGCCTCAGGCCACCATGTCCAGCATTATGTATGAGTGGGGCTTCAGGCCACCATGCTCTATCATTATGTATGAGTGGGGCCCCAGGCCACCATGCTCTATCACTATGTATGAGTGAGGCCTCAGGCAACCATCTTCTATCATTTTGTAAGTGTGAGGCCTCAGGCCACCATCTTCTATCATTGTTTAAGTGTGGGGCCGCAGGCCACCATCTTCTATCAGTGTGTAAGTGTGGGGCCTCAGGACACCATCTTCTATCATTATGTATGAGTGGGGCCTCAGGCCACCATGTTCTATCATCATGTATGAGTGGGGCCTCAGGCCACCATGTCTAGCATTATGTATGAGTGGGGCCTCAGGCCACCATGCTCTATCATTCATTATGTATGAGTGGGGCCTCAGGCCACCATGCTCTATCATTATGTATGAGTGAGGCCTCAGGCCACCATGCTCTATCACTATGTCTGAGTAGGGCCTCAGGCATAGAATCAAAAACTGTGGCAGCATTCAAGAGTCAGCTGGTCGACTAGATCTGCCAGCCTCTTTCCCCCTCCAGCCTGATACTCCACAATGGAGGGCTACTGGTTCTAAGTTCTAAGTTACAACACCTAGGGCTGGGTGACGAAAGCAAGATCCTAGCCCGTCACCGAAAGCAAGAAAGTGGCGTGTGTATGCCTGGACGACGAAAGCGAGATCACCTCGTCCCCCCTCCCAAGCTTATAAAATAATTAAATGTTTTATAAATATTTGAATTACTCATAAGCTATTAAATATGACACGTGTTGTGATTTACCGTGACAAAAGCCAAATCCAAGTTGAAGTTGCTCATAAAAAAATCATTGTTATTTTTTAAACTACAGGAATACAAAATCCCCTCCACTACGAACACACAACATGAAAAAACGGCAATAAAAATATTTATATTAAATATAGCCTACTATTAAGATGAGGCCTACTGAGAAACTCGGTGTATATTTTATTATAGGTCATATATACTATCGTCATCTTAGATCGTCAAATACTACCCAGCGCCTTCTAAAAATACGGCTAGGCTACAAACGGTATTTATTATTTTACAATCTGTAGATTATCATTTGCGTTTGTGACAAGCAATGTCTATTTCTTGGCAACTCATGCAAGATATGCGCCACGCATTTACGCGTGACAAACACGTCAAACAGTAGCTGCCATCACTTTGTGATGTTTTAACATGATTTTAATTTTGTATGTGATACCATGTAATGTCCATGTCGTGTGATTTTAGCAAATTAACCATCTTGTATATACATGTACAGTAGAACCTCGGTAAACGCACCACTCAAGGGACTGGTGGCGTATTACATAATAAATCACACGCATAATTGCCGTCTCTAAGTTACGAATAGGCTACAAATCAGTTTATTTGTTATAGGTCATGCACAGATCAGTAATACAATTAATATAAAATGATTTTATGTCTGACGGAAAATTATGGTAATATACATCTATATCTCAAAAATTCAAACAATGCAATAATTGAACGAACACATGACAGCATTGAAATGGTCATTTAATAAATGACAGAGTTATAAAAAACTTCCCCGGGGATCAACACAGATCATTCTTGTATTTACTGAAACCATTCTGGCTCTTAACCAAGAAGATCCCCGGGATAAAGATACAGGAAACAATCCTATTGTATCTAACTAGTGATCATTACGTTATATGATATATACACTACTATAATAAACGTGACTCTTATTACACATAAGATGTTATAAGCATAGGGGTGGCAAAAAACCGCCCTAATAAGTACAATGTATTAGAAAAATTAAAATTATAGTAAAAGGAGGGAGGTTGGGGAGGATGTGGAAACAATTTTTTATAGCAAAATACAATAATAATTCAACATGGCATACAGGGATTTAAGATAAATAGCATTAATACTGGTATCCACATAATAAACAAATACATACATTTCCCCAGCCATAAAAATACTTCTATCTTCAATATAGAAGTTTGTATATTGCAAACCCGAGATTCAATAACTAATACAGATACAGAATTGTAATTAACTGTGGGTGCACAAAAATATAACGTTGATATGTTGAGCTCTGAGGGTCAAATTCCCGGCGGAAGAGACAATAGTGTTGCTACTTCCGATCAATCACGATAATCATTTTTATAATTTTACTTAGGCCTAGTAGCTAAATGTGATACAATTTTCCAAAATAGTCACAAGAATAACGGTATAAAATAAATTATCTTACAAAGATACTGAATAAGTATCGTTATCAGCCTTACTTTATTAAAAGCTATACCAATAGATTAAAATTAACATGAAATAAGATTCATTCTGAGCAATCAGATGGTTGTCGCTTGTGTTCAAGCAAGCGTGAAGGCGCGACGTCCACCATATAGGGCCCATGACAATTTTAAAGCCTCGATCATCACGAAGACTGCCAGATCAATATCACGGTGCAGGGCGTTCAGCTCACAAGGACCATAGAGGTTAGAAGGTCTTATCCAGGTAATCATTGTTTGTCGCTTGTGGGGATCAAAGCGTGGAGGCGCGACTTTCACCATAGGTGTGAATGCTCTGTCAGTGATCCAAGAGGCTCAAAAACTTGACCCTTGATGTCCCAGGTGGACCGCTTAGCGAGGTTCGGGACTAGTTTTGTGCAAAAAAGTGGTCCGAGTCAAGCTACTTCGACGGTACAGGACGGAGCCCGTGATAACTCGTGTTATATGACGTCAAAAGTAAACATTAAAAAAAAATGTCCCGTCCACAGAAACATATATGTACTGAAAGTGCCGTCTTGAATGAGTTAAGCATTATGTCAATGGGAAAAACTTTGGGACAGGAAAAAAGTGGTCCGAGACGTGAGGTGGTCCGCTTATTAAGGTGGTCCGGAGCCGAGGTTATACTGTACATATATTCTATCATTTCTAAGACAAATAATTAAGTCAGTAATGACTTTTCTTTATGTCAATGAAATATCTGTCTGTCTGTTTGTCTGTGAGCAATTGAGCGATTGCAGCGTTGTGACACCTTTTGAAGGAGGGGTGTGTCACTTTGATGACGTAAAACACTAAGTAGCCTATTGTTATGACTGATCACACCTTTCTCAACACAGGAAGTTTAATCTCGACTTAAATTAACACGAATAATCGATTATATATATACCGGGTAGTATACTAACACACAAAGAAAAATAGTAAGTATAAACTGGAGCCTGAAGTAGAGCTTGCGCTGACCTTCAGGATCATTATGCAGCAATTGTGTTAACTACAAAGCATATGACTGATCCAATAAAATATGTAGTATACAATAGGCCACTATGTTTTTTCCTCTGTTTTATATGAGCCGGGCCTTAGATTTATTATAAGTCGGGCCTTAGATTTAGGCCGGGCATTAATAAACATTTCGAAAAAAAAAACATTTCTCCAGCAAAAACAAACATTTCTCCTGCTATGTTTTTTTTATTTAGGTCAAAAGTTTTTTTTATGTGGCTGCCCTCATTAGCTTTTCCGAAAATAGGTTCAATGTTGTTTTTTTTATAATTTTTTCCGCCCTCCCATCATTACAGTCTGTTTCACCAGATCCTGGAAGTAGCCTTTTTCCAATTTGCTCGGTCGCTCTATTTTTTAAATAATTTTTTTCTCGGATTATTTTTTCATCTTCCCCTAACATCCCTGGAAAATGTGTGCAATTTTGTGACAGCATGGCAAGTCTTGCTGTTGATATCGTAAAGTAGTCCGTTGTTGTTATTTATAGTTGACCTAGTTCAGAGGGTCACTTTCAGGTCAATCTACATCATGTCTACCCCCCCCCCCCCCAGCAAATATGACACATTGAACCAATGTTGGCTCAACGTTAGCCCATTGTCTGCGACGCTGGCCCAACATTAAACCAACATTGGTTCAACGTCCCGCGTGCGTGCTGGGATCTGTAGTATAGGCCTACTGTCTGTAGTGTAGGCTGTAGGACTTTGTACATGCTGTAAATGTTCTGGTTGCAATTCTGTGTTTAGGCTTCAGGATTTGGCCAAGGGCTATTACATGACTATTACATGTCTTTTTATCTAGGCCTATAGACTAAAGAAATAGGATTTATGTAAAAGGAAAGAGGTAAGTAGGAAAGACCCTCATGTCATCATGACTGAGCATATATGTAGATGAGGCTTGGCCCTTGGCCTGGGCAAGCACAAGAAATCACGTGGTGTCGTGTGCAAAATGTTTACATCTGTTTTTTTGGCTAAGGGGGCCCCTATTCAATCTCCACGGAGGGTGCTGGAGGTTTTTTTTTAAATACTTTCGGGCGGATTCCGCGTGAAATAAATAATTTACTTCGAGAACTGTTCTATATAGGCCTACTATGCACGCTGCCTGAGATGGCATACACATTATGATGTCACCACTGTCTCAGCCAATCACAGTCTGCAGTTCTAGCAGTGATCACGCGACTGGGTCATGCACTATGTTATCACCCTGCATGTCATGAACACAATGCCCACGTGCTATTGCACTGTCGATTAAAAATATCGTCACTTCAGATGTCATTATTATGGATATTGTAGGGTTTATTACAGTTTATATATAGGGTCTACGGCAAAACATCTTTTGCATTACACACCCGTTTGGAAATTGTGTGTTATGCTGTGAATATTGCAAATATCATGCGCGGATCTAGTCCCATCCGTGACCAAATTACATTCTGGGCAGGCCAGAGCAAATTAGGGTCACATGCCCATCCATACTCCTGCACTCAAAAGCAACATTTTTTACTTCAATGGATTTTTACTGTCAAAACAGCGTCGTAATCGCCGTTTGTTTTTGACCAGCGCGGAGATTTGCGCGCTGGTGCCTTTGATCAGTATGTGAAAAATGCAAGTCACGATATGAAAATGTTGACTTCCGTTATGGTTGTATTCTAGGCCCTCGCTCGCGGGCCAGGAACTAGGCCTAGACCTCTAGGCTAGCGTAGCCTAGTTCCTGGCCACCATCTTTTATCATTATGTATGAGTGGGGCCTCAAGCCACCATTCTCCATCACTATGTATGAGTGGGGCCTCAAGCCACCATTCTCCATCACTATGTAAGTGTGGGGCCTCAGGCCACCATGCTCTATCACTATGTATGAGTGGGGCCTCAGGCCACCATCTTCTATCATTATGTATAAGTGGGGCCTCAGGCCACCATGCTCTATCATTATGTATGAGTGGGGCCTAAGGCCACCATGCCCTATCATTATGTATCAGTGGGGCCTCAGGCCACCATGTCCAGCATTATGTATGAGTGGGGCTTCAGGCCACCATGCTCTATCATTATGTATGAGTGGGGCCCCAGGCCACCATGCTCTATCACTATGTATGAGTGAGGCCTCAGGCAACCATCTTCTATCATTTTGTAAGTGTGAGGCCTCAGGCCACCATCTTCTATCATTGTTTAAGTGTGGGGCCGCAGGCCACCATCTTCTATCAGTGTGTAAGTGTGGGGCCTCAGGACACCATCTTCTATCATTATGTATGAGTGGGGCCTCAGGCCACCATGTTCTATCATCATGTATGAGTGGGGCCTCAGGCCACCATGTCTAGCATTATGTATGAGTGGGGCCTCAGGCCACCATGCTCTATCATTCATTATGTATGAGTGGGGCCTCAGGCCACCATGCTCTATCATTATGTATGAGTGAGGCCTCAGGCCACCATGCTCTATCACTATGTCTGAGTAGGGCCTCAGGCAACCATCTTCTATCATTGTGTAAGTGTGAGGCCTCAGGCCACCATCTTCTATCATTGTGTAAGTGTGGGGCCTCAGGCCACCATCTTCTATCATTATGTATGAGTGGGGCCTCAGGCCACCATGCTCTATCATTGTGTAAGTGTGGGGCCTCAGGCCACCATCTTCTATCATTATGTATGAGTGGGGCCTCAGGCCACCATGCTCTATCATTATGTATGAGTATGGCCTCGGGCCACCATCTTCTATCATTGTGTAAGTGTGGGGCCTCAGGACACCATCTTCTATCATTGTGTAAGTGTGGGGCCTCAGGCCACCATGCTCTATCATTATGTACGAGTGGGGCCTCAGGCCACCATGCCCTATCATTATGTATCAGTGGGGCCTCAGGCCACTTTGTCTAGCATTATGTATGAGTGGGGCCTCAGGCCACCATGCTCTATCATTATGTATGAGTGGGGCCTCAGGCCATCATGTCTAGTATTATGTATGAGTGGGGCCTCAGGCCACCATGCTCTATCATTATGTATGAGTAGGGCCTCAGGCCACCATGCTCTATCACTATGTATGAGTGGGGCCTCAGGCAACCATCTTCTATCATTGTGTAAGTGCGAGGCCTCATGCCACCATCTTCTATCATTGTGTAAGTGTGGGGCCTCAGGCCACCATCTTCTATCATTGTGTAAGTGTGGTGCCTCAGGCCACCATGCTATATCATTGTGTAAGTGTGGGGCCTCAGGACACTATCTTCTATCCTTATGTATGAGTGAGGCCTCAGGCCACCACCATCTTCTATCATTGTGTAAGTCTGGGGCCTCAGGCCACCATCTTCTATCATTGTGTAAGTGTGGGGCCTCAGGCCACCATGCTCTATCATTGTGTATAAGTAGGGCCTCAGGCCACCATCTTCTATCATTGTGTAGGTGTGGGGCCTCAGGGCACCATCTTCTATCATTGTGTAAGTGTGGGGCCTCAGGCCACCATGCTCTATCATTATGTATGAGTGGGGCCTCAGGCCACCATGCTCTATCATTATGTATGAGTGGGGCCTCAGGCCACCATCTTCTATCATTATGTATAAGTGGGGCCTCAGGCCACCATGCTCTATCATTATGTACGAGTGGGGCCTCAGGCCACCATGCTCTATCATTATGTACGAGTGGGGCCTCAGGCCACCATGCCCTATCATTATGTATCAGTGGGGCCTCAGGCCACCATGTCTATCATTATGTATGAGTGGGGCCTCAGGCCACCATGCTCTATCATTATGTATGAGTGGGGCCTCAGGCCACCATCTTCTATCATTATGTATAAGTGGGGCCTCAGGCCACCATGCTCTATCATTATGTATGAGTGGGGCCTCAGGCCATCATGCCCTATCATTATGTATCAGTGGGGCCTCAGGCCACCATGTCCAGCATTATGTATGAGTGGGGCTTCAGGCCACCATGCTCTATCATTATGTATGAGTGGGGCCCCAGGCCACCATGCTCTATCACTATGTATGAGTGAGGCCTCAGGCAACCATCTTCTATCATTGTGTAAGTGTGAGGCCTCAGGCCACCATCTTCTATCATTGTTTAAGTGTGGGGCCGCAGGCCACCATCTTCTATCAGTGTGTAAGTGTGGGGCCTCAGGACACCATCTTCTATCATTATGTATGAGTGGGGCCTCAGGCCACCATGTTCTATCATCATGTATGAGTGGGCCCTCAGGCCACCATGTCTAGCATTATGTATGAGTGGGGCCTCAGGCCACCATGCTCTATCATTCATTATGTATGAGTGGGGCCTCAGGCCACCATGCTCTATCATTATGTATGAGTGAGGCCTCAGGCCACCATGCTCTATCACTATGTCTGAGTAGGGCCTCAGGCAACCATCTTCTATCATTGTGTAAGTGTGAGGCCTCAGGCCACCATCTTCTATCATTGTGTAAGTGTGGGGCCTCAGGCCACCATCTTCTATCATTATGTATGAGTGGGGCCTCAGGCCACCATGCTCTATCATTGTGTAAGTGTGGGGCCTCAGGCCACCATCTTCTATCATTGTGTATGAGTGGGGCCTCAGGCCACCATGCTCTATCATTATGTATGAGTATGGCCTCGGGCCACCATCTTCTATCAACGGTAAGTGTGGGGCCTCAGGACACCATCTTCTATCATTGTGTAGGTGTGGGGCCTCAGGCCACCATGCTCTATCATTATGTACGAGTGGGGCCTCAGACCACCATGCCCTATCATTATGTATCAGTGGGGCCTCAGGCCACTTTGTCTAGCATTATGTATGAGTGGGGCCTCAGGCCACCATGCTCTATCATTATGTATGAGTGGGGCCTCAGGCCATCATGTCTAGTATTATGTATGAGTGGGGCCTCAGGCCACCATGCTCTATCATTATGTATGAGTGAGGCCTCAGGCCACCATCTTCTATCATTGTGTAAGTCTGGGGCCTCAGGCCACCATCTTCCATCATTGTGTAAGTGTGGGGCCTCAGGCCACCATGCTCTATCATTGTGTATGAGTAGGGCCTCAGGCCACCATCTTCTATCATTGTGTAGGTGTGGGGCCTCAGGGCACCATGCTCTATCATTGTGTATGAGTAGGGCCTCAGGCCACCATCTTCTATCATTGTGTAAGTGTGGGCCTCAGGCCACCATCTTCTATCATTGTGTAAGTGTGGGGCCTCAGGCCACCATGCTCTATCATTGTGTATGAGTAGGGCCTCAGGCCACCATCTTCTATCATTGTGTAGGTGTGGGGCCTCAGGGCACCATCTTCTATCATTGTGTAAGTGTGGGGCCTCAGGCCACCATGCTCTATCATTATGTATGAGTGGGGCCTCAGGCCACCATGCTCTATCATTATGTATGAGTGGGGCCTCAGGCCACCATCTTCTATCATTATGTATAAGTGGGGCCTCAGGCCACCATGCTCTATCATTATGTACGAGTGGGGCCTCAGGCCACCATGCTCTATCATTATGTACGAGTGGGGCCTCAGGCCACCATGCCCTATCATTATGTATCAGTGGGGCCTCAGGCCACCATGCCTAGCATTATGTATGAGTGGGGCCTCAGGCCACCATGCTCTATCATTATGTATGAGTGGGGCCTCAGAACACCATCTTCTATCATTATGTATGAGTGGGGCCTCAAGCCACCATTCTCCATCACTATGTATGAGTGAGGCCTCAGGCCACCATCTTCTATCATTGTGTAAGTCTGGGGCCTCAGGCCACCATCTTCCATCATTGTGGAAGTGTGGGGCCTCAGGCCACCATGCTCTATCATTGTGTATGAGTAGGGCCTCAGGCCACCATCTTCTATCATTGTGTAGGTGTGGGGCCTCAGGGCACCATGCTCTATCATTGTGTATGAGTAGGGCCTCAGGCCACCATCTTCTATCATTGTGTAGGTGTGGGGCCTCAGGGCACCATCTTCTATCATTGTGTAAGTGTGGGGCCTCAGGCCACCATGCTCTATCATTATGTATGAGTGGGGCCTCAGGCCACCATGCTCTATCATTATGTATGAGTGGGGCCTCAGGCCACCATCTTCTATCATTATGTATAAGTGGGGCCTCAGGCCACCATGCTCTATCATTATGTACGAGTGGGGCCTCAGGCCACCATGCTCTATCATTATGTACGAGTGGGGCCTCAGGCCACCATGCCCTATCATTATGTATCAGTGGGGCCTCAGGCCACCATGCCTAGCATTATGTATGAGTGGGGCCTCAGGCCACCATGCTCTATCATTATGTATGAGTGGGGCCTCAGAACACCATCTTCTATCATTATGTATGAGTGGGGCCTCAAGCCACCATTCTCCATCACTATGTATGAGTGAGGCCTCAGGCCACCATCTTCTATCATTGTGTAAGTCTGGGGCCTCAGGCCACCATCTTCCATCATTGTGGAAGTGTGGGGCCTCAGGCCACCATGCTCTATCATTGTGTATGAGTAGGGCCTCAGGCCACCATCTTCTATCATTGTGTAGGTGTGGGGCCTCAGGGCACCATGCTCTATCATTGTGTATGAGTAGGGCCTCAGGCCACCATCTTCTATCATTGTGTAAGTGTGGGCCTCAGGCCACCATCTTCTATCATTGTGTAAGTGTGGGGCCTCAGGCCACCATGCTCTATCATTGTGTATGAGTAGGGCCTCAGGCCACCATCTTCTATCATTGTGTAGGTGTGGGGCCTCAGGGCACCATCTTCTATCATTGTGTAAGTGTGGGGCCTCAGGCCACCATGCTCTATCATTATGTATGAGTGGGGCCTCAGGCCACCATGCTCTATCATTATGTATGAGTGGGGCCTCAGGCCACCATCTTCTATCATTATGTATAAGTGGGGCCTCAGGCCACCATGCTCTATCATTATGTACGAGTGGGGCCTCAGGCCACCATGCTCTATCATTATGTACGAGTGGGGCCTCAGGCCACCATGCCCTATCATTATGTATCAGTGGGGCCTCAGGCCACCATGCCTAGCATTATGTATGAGTGGGGCCTCAGGCCACCATGCTCTATCATTATGTATGAGTGGGGCCTCAGAACACCATCTTCTATCATTATGTATGAGTGGGGCCTCAAGCCACCATTCTCCATCACTATGTATGAGTGGGGCCTCAAGCCACCTTGCTCTATCATTATGTATGAATGGGGCCTCAGGCCACCATGCCCTATCATTATGTATCAGTGGGGCCTCAGGCCACCATGTCTAGCATTATGTATGAGTGGGGCTTCAGGCCACCATGCTCTATCATTATGTATGAGTGGGGCCTCAGGCCATCATGGCTAGTATTATGTATGAGTGGGGCATCAGGCCACCATGCTCTATCGCTATGTATGAGTGAGGCCTCAGGCAACCATCTTCTATCACTGTGTAAGTGTGAGGCCTCAGGCCACCATCTTCTATCATTGTTTAAGTGTGGGGCCGCAGGCCACCATCTTCTATCAGTGTGTAAGTGTGGTGCCTCAGGACACCATCTTCTATCATTATGTATGAGTGTGGCCTCAGGCCACCATGTTCTATCATTATGTATGAGTGGGGCCTCAGGCCACCATGTCTAGCATTATGTATGAGTGGGGCCTCAGGCCACCATGCTCTATCATTCATTATGTATGAGTGGGGCCTCAGGCCTCCATGCTCTATCATTCATTATGTATGAGTGGGGCCTCAGGCCACCATCTTCTATCATTATGTATGAGTGGGGCCTCAGGCCACCATGCTCTATCATTGTGTAAGTGTGGGGCCTCAGGCCACTATCTTCTATCATTATGTATGAGTGGGGCCTCAGGCCACCATGTTCTATCATTATGTATGAGTATGGCCTCGGGCCACCATCTTTTATCATTGTGTAAGTGTGGGGCCTCAGGACACCATCTTCTATCATTGTGTAAGTGTGGGGCCTCAGGCCACCATGCTCTATCATTATGTATGCGTGGGGCCTCAGGCCACCATCTTCTATCATTATGTATAAGTGGGGCCTCAGGCCACCATGCTCTATCATTATGTACGAGTGGGGCCTGAGGCCCCACTGATACATAATGATAGGGCATGGTGGCCTGAGGCCATCATGTCTAGCCTCAGGCCACCATCTTTTATCATTGTGTAAGTCTGGGGCCTCAGGCCACCATCTTCTATCATTGTGTAAGTGTGGGGCCTCAGGCCACCATGCTCTATCATTGTGTATGAGTAGGGCCTCAGGCCACCATCTTCTATCATTGTGTAAGTGTGGGGCCTCAGGACTCCATCTTCTATCATTGTGTAAGTGTGGGGCCTCAGGCCACCATGCTCTATCATTATTTATGAGTGGGGCCTCAGGCCACCATGCTCTATCATTATGTATGAGTGGGGCCTCAGGCCACCATCTTCTATCATTATGTATAAGTGGGGCCTCAGGCCACCATGCCCTATCATTATGTATCAGTGGGGCCTCAGGCCACCATGTCTAGCATTATGTATGAGTGGGGCCTCAGGGTACCATTCTCTATCATTATGTATGAGTGGGGCCTCAGGCCATCATGTCTAGTATTTTTGTATGAGTGGGGCCTCAGGCCACCATGCTCTATCATTATGTATGAGTAGGGCCTCAGGCCACCATGCTCTATCACTATGTATGAGTAGGGCCTCAGGCAACCATCTTCTATCATTGTGTAAGTGTGAGGCCTCAGGCCACCATCTTCTATCATTGTGTAAGTGTGGGGCCTCAGGCCACCATCTTCTATCATTGTGTAAGTGTGGGGCCTCAGGCCACCATGCTCTATCATTATGTATGAGTGGGGCCTCAGGCCACCATCCTCTATCATTGTGTAAGTGTGGGGCCTCAGGCCACCATGCTCTATCATTATGTATCAGTGGGGCCTCAGGCCACCATGCTCTATCATTATGTACGAGTGGGGCCTCAGGCCACCATGCCCCATCATTATGTATGAGTGGGGCCTCAGGCCACCATGTCTAGCATTATGTATGAGTGGGGCCTCAGGCCACCATGCTCTATCATTATGTATGAGTAGGGCCTCAGGCCACCATGCTCTATGATTATGTATGAGTGGGGCCTCAGGCCATCATGTCTAGTATTATGTATGAGTGGGGCCTCAGGCCACCATGCTCTATCATTATGTATGAGTAGGGCCTCAGGCCACCATGCTCTATCACTATGTATGAGTGGGGCCTCAGGCAACCATCTTCTATCATTGTGTAAGTGTGAGGCCTCAGGCCACCATCTTCCATCATTGTGTAAGTGTGGGGCCTCAGGCCACCATCTTCTATCATTGTGTAAGTGTGGGGCCTCAGGCCACCATGCTATATCATTGTGTGGGTGTGGGGCCTCAGGACACTATCTTCTATCCTTATGTATGAGTGGGGCCTCAGGCCACCATCTTCTATCATTGTGTAAGTCTGGGGCCTCAGGCCACCATCTTCTATCATTGTGTAAGTGTGGGGCCTCAGGCCACCATGCTCTATCATTATGTATGAATGGGGCCTCAGGCCACCATGCTCTATCATTATGTATGAGTAGGGCCTCAGGCCACCATCTTCTATCATTATGTATGAGTGGGGCCTCAGGCCATCATCCTCTATCATTATATAAATGCGGGGCCTCAGGCCACCATCCTTTATCATCACGAACGAGTGGGGCCTCAGGAAAACCACAAGTCACAAGGTGTGTCAATGGCTCTATTAGCCGGTTCTTTATCCCTGACCATAGATTAGACTCAGGGGCACAGGTTTTATAAGTTCTGTATACGTAAGGTACGCTGGTGCTAACCCATGAAGGGATTTATATACCAGAAGCAGGATTTTAAATATGATCCGTGAACTAACTGGTAACCAGTGAAGAGATCTCATGACAGGTGTGATGTGGTTGTTACAACCAATAATGTAATAAACTCCCGATAATGTAATACTTCCCGATAATGTAATAAAAATTAACCGATAATGTAATACTTCCCGATAATGTAATAAATTTAACCGATAATGTAATAAACAACCTCCCCGATAATGTAATAAACTTTTAGCTGATAATGTAATAAACAAACTTCCCGATAATGTAATAAAACTAACCAATAATGTAATAAAGTGTCAAAGTCAATTGAATCATTTAATTATTTCAAGACGTTGTAGACAGTGTTATTTTCAGACTAATACCTGTATGAATGAATGGAGTTGTATACGAACGGTGTGCAAATATAGGCTAAACTGGGCCAACCTCCAGAGGATGTTGAGATGAATGCAATGCCACTGCCCACCAGATACAGAATTCGGTCCCTGGGGGCCTGAGGTCGAGTACGCTACCTCTCCGTCACGAAAGTTCACCACAATACTGAATCTTTATGAGTGAGCGAGGTAGAAACTTTTCTTTCTTGTAAACCTTATTAGTGACAGAGCAGGGAACGAAGCTGCGATCTCAGACTTTTCAGGCAAGCAGCTTTAACCACTACACCAGGACCCCGCCCTTGATACGTGTAGGTCAATAAAAAGCATATTCCTATTCTATTCTTCCAACCAGGCTGAAAAAAGTCAAGAGCCTGTAATAATCAACCTCTTGAGTCATTCTATTTTGCTCAAATCCATTTCATGTAACCAGTGGGATTCGGACACCTATTTTCAAAATGGCCGCCATAAAAATTAGAGGAATACCTTGAAATATGCCAATTATAATATTTTGCTCCAATGATGTAATAAACTCCCGATAATGTAATACTTCCCGATAATGTAATAAAAATCAACCAATAATGTAATACTTCCCGATAATGTAATAAATTTAGCCAATAATGTAATAAACTTTTTTTTTTTAAGTCATTCTATCTTGCTAAAATCCTTTTAATATGCCTATTGTGATTCGAATACCTGTTTTCAAAATGGCCGCCCCACAAACTAGAGGACTATCTTGAAATATATCAATTATAACATTTTGCCCCAATAATGTAATAAACTCCCGATAATGTAATACTTCCCGATAATGTAATAAAATCAACCAATAATGTAATACTTCCCGATAATGTAATAAATTTAACCAATAATGTAATAAAAAAATTTTTTTAAGTCAATCTATCTTGCAAAAATTCCACTTAATATGCCCAGTGGGATTCGCATAACTATTTTCAAAATGGCCGCCATAAAAATTAGAGGAATACCTTGTAATATGTCAATTATAATATTTTGCTCCAATAATGTAATAAACTCCCGATAATGTAATACTTCCCAATAATGTAATAAAAATCAACCAATAATGTAATACTTCCCGATAATGTAATAAATTTAACCAATATAATGTAATAAACTTTTTTTTTCAAGAGTCATTCTATCTTGCTAAAATCCTTTTAATATGTCCATTGGGATTCGAATACCTGTTTTCAAAATGACCGCCACACAAACTAGAGAAATATCTTGAAATATATCAATTATAATATTTTGCTCCAGTAATGTAATAAACTCCCGATAATGTAATACTTCCCGATAATGTAATAAATTTAACCAATAATGTAATAAACTTTTTTTTTTTTTTAAGTCATTCTATCTTGCTAAAATCATTTTAATATGCCCATTGGGATTCGAATACCTGTTTTCAAAATGGCCGCCACACAAACTAGAGGAATATCTTGAAATATATCAATTATAATATTTTTCTCCAATAATGCAATGAACTCCCGATAATGTAATACTTCCCAATAATGTAATAAAAATCAACCAATAATGTAATACTTCCCGATAATGTAATAAATTCAACCAATAATGTAATAAACTTTTTTTTTCAAAAGTCATTCTATCTTGCTAAAATCCATTTAATATGCCTATTGGGATTCGAATACCTGTTTTCAAAATGGCCGCCATACAAACTAGAGGAATATCTTGAAATATATCAATTTTAATATTTTTCTCCAATAATGTAATAAACTCCCGATAATGTAATACTTCCCGATAATGTAATAAAAATCAACCAATAATGTAATACTTCCCGATAATGTAACAAATTTAACCAATAATGTAATAAACTTTTTTTTTAAGTCATTTTATCTTGCTAAAATCCTTTTAATATGCCTATTGGGATTCGAATACCTGTTTTCAAAATGGCCGCCATACAAACTAGAGGAATATTTTGAAATATATCAATTATAACATTTTGCTCCAATAATGTAATAAACTTCCGATAATGTAATACTTCCCGATAATGTAATAAAATCAACCAATAATGTAAGACTTCCGGATAATGTAATAAATTTAACCAATAATGTAATAATCTTTTCTTTAAGTCAATCTATCTTGCAAATATCCACTTAATATGCCCAGTGGGATTCGGATAACTATTTTCAAAATGGCCGCCAAAAAAATTAGAGGTATGCCTTGAAATATGTCAATTATAATATTTTGCTCCAATAATGTAATAAACTCCCGATAATGTAATACTTCCCAATAATGTAATAAAAATCAACCAATAATGTAATACTTCCCGATAATGTAATAAAATTAACCAATAATGTAATAAACTTTTTTTTTCAAGAGTCATTCTATCTTGCTAAAATCCTTTTAATATGCCCATTGGGATTCGAATACCTGTTTTCAAAATGACCGCCACACAAACTAGAGAAATATCTTGAAATATATCAATTATAATATTTTGCTCCAATAATGTAATAAACTCCCGATAATGTAATACTTCCCGATAATGTAATAAATTTAACCAATAATGTAATAAATTTTTTTTTTTTAAGTCATTCTATCTTGCTAAAATCCTTTTAATATGCCCATTGGGATTCGAATACCTGTTTTCAAAATGGCCGCCACACAAACTAGAGGAATATCTTGAAATATATCAATTATAATATTTTTCTCCAATAATGCAATGAACTCCCGATAATGTAATACTTCCCAATAATGTAATAAAATCAACCAATAATGTAATACTTCCGGATAATGTAATACATTTAACCAATAATGTAATAATCTTTTTTTTTAAGTCAATCTATCTTGCAAAAATCCACTTAATATGCTCAGTGGGATTCGGATAACTATTTTCAAAATGGCCGCCATAAAAATTAGAGGAATACTTTGAAATATGTCAACTATAATATTTTGCTCCGATAATGTAATAAACTCCCGATAATGTAATACTTCCCGATAATGTAATAAAAATCAACCAATAATGTAATATTTCCCGATAATGTAATAAATTTAACCAATAACGTAATAAACATATTTTTTTCAAGTAATTTGATTTGCTAAAATACCATTTAATATGCCCAGTGGGGTTCGGATACCTTTTTTCAAAATGGCCGTCTTAAAAACTAGAGGAATATCTTGAAGTATATCATTTATAATATTTTGCTCCAATAATGTAATAAACTCCCGATAATGTAATACTTCCCGATAATGTAATAAAATCAACAAATATTGTAACAAGTCCCGATAACATTGAAGAATCGTTATCAAATACACTCAACATTGATTAGGTTTAGTCTATCTTATCACCAACATTATGTTTTATCTCGATCTATCATCGAAACCAACAATATAGTTTACGTTGGTTTGCATAATAATGTCAAATTATGGCTTCGGTAGCTGGTATAACCGCACCCCCAGTCAGTATTGTGGGGAGCCTCCGTGACCGAGAGGTAGCGTGCTCAGCCTCTGACCGCCAGGGCTCGAATTTCGAATCCTGTGTCTGGAGGACAGTGTCATCTCAATCATCTCACCATCCTCAGGAGGTTCTCCTGGCCCAGTTTAGCAGTAGGTTACACAACACTAAACACTGGCGGTGTTAATACTATTAAGCTTAGATCTAGCATAACATTACTCCTTTTAGCAAGATAATATTATATCTCATAGGGCCTAGGCCTATGACTCTGCCTATGACTTTGGTGATTTTTATTTTGATCTGGTGTCGGGCAATGAACATGACATGACTTTTAGGCTTCCTAGCCTTCCAAAATAGGCCGTTTCTACTTTCCTGGATACATCATAGGTAATCAGGTCTATAGACCTCTACGTTGTTAAAGAAAATTAATCATTAAGATAAAGCTAACTTCCAGCTTGTGTGCCAGAAATATACTATAACTTATTGTCATGAGGATGTTAATTATTCCACCATGTAGTATTTAATTATTCAATATCGCTTTATTTTATGTTAACCTAGGTTAGATTTACAAGTCTATATCTTTACTCTAATAGGCTAAGGCAAGCACCATTTAAAATCCGGGTGAATTTTGTTTGTTTTTCAGTTATTGAGAACAAAATATGTTGAAACACATTCTGCTCACTTTCGACATACATTCGCCGGAATCGCATCTTTAATATATATATCAACTGTTGAGATATATCATCCCTGGCTATGAAATTGTGTTAAGAAATTCATGTGGAGCGAAATATGATTTAAACTCGGAAGATCAATGTTTGTTGTGTTCTTTATATTGCCCCATCAATTTGGATGGTGGTCAACAAATAGACTGAACAATAAATGAATATACAAACAATAACAACTAGAGTTAAAATGCTAATGCAAACTATAACATAATACATAAAATGACCCGTGAACACATCTTTGATCAAACTATGCTTAAATTAGCTGACAACAATAGTACATAGGGCTATCCAATAATAAACTGTAACATGGCTTTTTTGTGCAAACACAGTTTCCATAGGCATACGTTACATAATGATTTTTCTAATTAATGTAGGCCTATTCTAAGTGGCGATAGATGTGCTGTAAAGTGGTATCGATTTAAAAATAGTAACCAATGTAAACTATATGAAATTCAAATGCATACACATTTAAATCACGCAAGTTACCAAAAATTATTGATTGAATGAATAATTATTCCAGCTGTATTTTTCAAAATAAAATATAATAACAATTATTAATGCACATGTATACTTCATGTACACAACCTTCTAGTAAAACACAAATTAAGTATGTTTCATCTGCACACCACATATATTTACGCAGTGATGATAATATAATATGAGATGTAAAATATATTAAAAAAATACTGCTTTTTGAAGTCAGGATCAACATCGAAGAAGCATAGTGCAATACGATAAAATTAACCATTTACAAAATGTCCAGAAAACAAAAGCTTTGTATGAAACGTAAAACACAACATTGAAGAAGCATAGTGCAATACGATAAAATTAACCATTTACAAAATGTCCAGAAAACAAAAGCTTTGTATGAAACGTAAAACACAATAATAGCAAAAACAAAAACGGTAAAATGTGGGAATATTTCCATTGATCAATATATATATGCATGTATCTAAAAAAAAATATAATTATATATCATTGTGGAAAATTATTACATACTTGACAGACAATGTTAAATATAATACTCATGTAGTTTATGAGGTATAAAAAATACCAGCAGTGACATTGCAGACCATTTGAGACTCAACAAGTTATACAAATGTTAACGCCACTTTGTACATACTAGTATTTGGCTTGGATCTGTAGACATGGTAAACAGGTTATCAACAAAGCTATAACTTGAAGCACACTGTATAAAAGACTTAACTTCCCCTATTGTATAGAAAAATCAAATTACACTACAATTCTCTACAAAAGTGGAATTTAAAATACATCAGTAGATAAGGCTATCCAAGAATAAACTGTAACATGGCTTTTTGTGGACGATTCCAGTATATACAATATAAAGCTTTTTTCAATCAACTTTCACATACAAACTAATGATATTTCTATGAAATATATTCCAATTGAAACACAGTTTCCATACGTTACATACTGATTTTTCTAATTAATGTAGGACTATTTTAACACGGTTTAAATGGAAATAGATGTGCTGTAAAGTAGTATCGATTTAAAAATAGTAACCAATGTATACTATGTGAAATTCAAATGCATACATAATTCAGTCATACAATTTACCAAAAATTATTTGTTAAATGCATAATTATTCAAGTTGTGTTTTGCAAAATAAAATAACAATTATTAATGTACATGTATACCACTTGTACACAACCTTCTAGTGAAACACAAATTCAGTATGTTTCATCTGTAGACCACATAGATTTATCTAGGCACTCATTTTGCTAAATACATTAAAATCACAACTAATAACGTATATTCAGTTACAAACATCCTTATTGTAAGATCGCTATACAAACTTGATCCTACATATTAAGCACCAGAGTACGCAGTAATATAAAGAACACAAAAAACATTGATCTTCCGAGTTTAAATCATATACCGCTCCACATGAATTTAAAAGTATTTCTTAACACAATTTCATAGCCAGGGATGATATATCCCAATATTTGATATATATAAAAAATGCGATTCCGGCGAATCTATGTCGAAAGTGTGCAAAATTTGTTTCAAAATATTTTGTTCTCAATAACTGAAAAACAAACACAATTTACCCGGATTTCAAATGGTGCTTGACTTAGCCTATTGGAGTAAAGATGTAGACTTATAAATCTAACCTAGGTTAACATAAAATAGTGCGATATTGAATAATTAAATACTACATGGTGGAATAATTAACATCCTCATGACAATAAATTATAGTATATTGCTGGCACACAAGTTGGAAGTTAGCGTTATCTCAATAATTAATTTTCTTTAACAAAATAGAGGTCTATAGAGCTGATTACCTATGATGTATCCAGGAAAGTAGAAACGGCCTATTTTGGAAGGCTAGGAAGCCTAAAAGTCATGTCATGTTCATTGCCCGACACCAGATCAAAATAAAAAATCACCAGAGTCATAGGCCTCGGCCCTATGAGATATCATATTATCATGCTAAAAGAAGTAATGTTATGCTAGATCCCAGCTTAACCGCTAGTGTTTAGTGTTGTGTAACCTACTGCTATGACAGTGTGAACATTTCTTTTGGTTCAGCTGAAATAAACAGCTTTAGAGAAGGCTTATTGGTAGGCTATATACGCTGGGGTGTGGTTATACCAACTACCGAAGCCATGATTTGACATTATTATGCAAACCAACGTAAACTATATTGTTGGTTTTGATGATAGATCGAGATAAAACATAATGTTGGTGATAAGATAGACTAAACCTAATCAATGTTGAGTGTATTTGATAACGATCCTTCAATGTTATCGGGACTTGCTACAATATTTGTTGATTTTATTACATTATCGGGAAGTATTACATTATCGGGAGTTTATTACATTATTTGAGCAAAATGTTATAATTGATATATTTCAAGATATTCCTCTAGTTTTTATGGCGGCCAATTTGAAAACAGGTATTCGAATCCCAATGGGCATATTAAAAGGATTTTAGCAAGATAGAATGACTTAAAAAAAAAAGTTTATTACATTATTGGTTAAATTTATTACATCATCCGGAAGTATTACATTATTGGTTGATTTTATTACATTATCGGGAAGTATTACATTATCGGGAGTTTATTACATTATTGGGGCAAAATGTTATAATTGATATATTTCAAGATATTCCTCTAGTTTGTATGGCGGCCATTTTGAAAACAGGTATTCGAATCACAATAGGCATATTAAAAGGATTTTAGCAAGATAGAATGACTTAAAAAAAAAGTTTATTACATTATTGGTTAAATTTATTACATTATCGGGAAGTATTACATTTTTGGTTGATTTTTATCACATTTTCGGGAAGTATTACATTATCGGGAGTTTATTACATTATTGGAGCAAAATATTATAATTGATATATTTCAAGATATTCCTCTAGTTTGTGTGGCGGCCATTTTGAAAACAGGTATCCGAATCCAACTGGGTATATTAAGTGGATTTTAGCAAAATAGAATGATTTAAAAAAAAAAGTTTATTACATTATTGGTTAAATTTATTACATTATCGGGAAGTATTACATTATTGGTTGATTTTTATTACATTATCGGGAAGTATTACATTATCGGGAGTTTATTACATTATTAGAGCAAAATATTATAATTGATATATTTCAAGATATTCCTCTAGTTTGTGTGGCCGCCATTTTGAAAACAGGTATTCGAATCCCAATGGGCATATTAAAAGGATTTTAGCAAGATAGAATGACTCTTGAAAAAAAAAGTTTATTACATTATTGGTTAAATTTATTACATTATCGGGAAGTATTACATTATTGGTTGATTTTTATTACATTATTGGGAAGTATTACATTATCGGGAGTTTATTACATTATTGGAGCAAAATATTATAATTGACATATTTCAAGGTATTCCTCTAATTTTTATGGCGGCTATTTTGAAAATAATTATCCGAATCCCACTGGGCATATTAAGTGGATTTTTGCAAGATAGACTGACTTAAAAAAAGAAGATTATTACATTATTGGTTAAATTTATTACATTATCCGGAAGTATTACATTATTGGTTGATTTTATTACATTATCGGGAAGTATTACATTATCGGGAGTTTATTACATTATTGGGGCAAAATGTTATAATTGATATATTTCAAGATATTCCTCTAGTTTGTATGGCGGCCATTTTGAAAACAGGTATTCGAATCACAATAGGCATATTAAAAGGATTTTAGCAAGATAGAATGACTTAGAAAAAAAAGTTTATTACATTATTGGTTAAATTTATTACATTATCGGGAAGTATTACATTTTTGGTTGATTTTTATTACATTATTGGGAAGTATTACATTATCGGGATTTTATTACATTATTGGAGCAAAATATTATAATTGACATATTTCAAGGTATTCCTCTAATTTTTATGGCGGCTATTTTGAAAATAGTTATCCGAATCCCACTGGGCATATTAAGTGGATTTTTGCAAGATAGACTGACCTAAAAAAAAAAGATTATTACATTATTGGTTAAATTTATTACATTATCGGGAAGTATTACATTATTGGTTGATTTTATTACATTATCGGGAAGTATTACATTATCGGGAGTTTATTACATTATTGGGGCAAAATGTTATAATTGATATATTTCAAGATATTCCTCTAGTTTGTATGGCGGCCATTTTGAAAACAGGTATTCGAATCACAATAGGCATATTAAAAGGATTTTAGCAAGATAGAATGACTTAAAAAAAAAAGTTTATTACATTATTGGTTAAATTTATTACATTATCGGGAAGTATTACATTTTTGGTTGATTTTTATTACATTTTCGGGAAGTATTACATTATCGGGAGTTTATTACATTATTGGAGCAAAATATTATAATTGATATATTTCAAGATATTCCTCTAGTTTGTGTGGCGGCCATTTTGAAAACAGGTATCCGAATCCAACTGGGTATATTAAGTGGATTTTAGCAAAATAGAATGATTTAAAAAAAAAAGTTTATTACATTATTGGTTAAATTTATTACATTATCGGGAAGTATTACATTATTGGTTGATTTTTATTACATTATCGGGAAGTATTACATTATCGGGAGTTTATTACATTATTAGAGCAAAATATTATAATTGATATATTTCAAGATATTTCTCTAGTTTGTGTGGCGGTCATTTTGAAAACAGGTATTCGAATCCCAATGGACATATTAAAAGGATTTTAGCAAGATAGAATGACTCTTGAAAAAAAAAGTTTATTACATTATTGGGTAAATTTATTACATTATCGGGAAGTATTACATTATTGGTTGATTTTTATTACATTATCGGGAAGTATTACATTATCGGGAGTTTACTACATTATTGGAGCAAAATATTATAATTGACATATTTCAAGGTATTCCTCTAATTTTTATGGCGGCCATTTTGAAAATAGTTATCCGAATCCCACTGGGCATATTAAGTGGATTTTTGCAAGATAGACTGACTTAAAAAAAAAAGATTATTACATTATTGGTTAAATTTATTACATCATCCGGAAGTATTACATTATTGGTTGATTTTATTACATTATCGGGAAGTATTACATTATCGGGAGTTTATTACATTATTGGGGCAAAATGTTATAATTGATATATTTCAAGATATTCCTCTAGTTTGTATGGCGGCCATTTTGAAAACAGGTATTCGAATCACAATAGGCATATTAAAAGGATTTTAGCAAGATAGAATGACTTAAAAAAAAAAGTTTATTACATTATTGGTTAAATTTAATACATTATCGGGAAGTATTACATTTTTGGTTGATTTTTATTACATTATCGGGAAGTATTACATTATCGGGAGTTTATTACATTATTGGAGCAAAATATTATAATTGATATATTTCAAGATATTCCTCTAGTTTGTGTGGCGGCCATTTTGAAAACAGGTATCCGAATCCAACTGGGTATATTAAGTGGATGTTAGCAAAATAGAATGATTTAAAAAAAAAAGTTTATTACATTATTGGTTAAATTTATTACATTATCGGGAAGTATTACATTATTGGTTGATTTTTATTACATTATCGGGAAGTATTACATTATCGGGAGCTTATTACATTATTGGAGCAAAATATTATAATTGATATATTTCAAGATATTCCTCTAGTTTGTGTGGCGGCCATTTTGAAAACAGGTATCCGAATCCAACTGGGTATATTAAGTGGATTTTAGCAAAATAGAATGACTTTAAAAAAAAAAAGTTTATTACATTATTGGTTAAATTTATTACATTATCGGGAAGTATTACATTATTGGTTGATTTTTATTACATTATCGGGAAGTATTACATTATCGGGAGTTTATTACATCATTGGAGCAAAATATTATAATTGACATATTTCAAGGTATTCCTCTAATTTTTATGGCGGCCATTTTGAAAATAGGTGTCCGAATCCCACTGGTTACATGAAATGGATTTGAGCAAAATAGAATGACTCAAGAGGTTGATTATTACAGGCTCTTGACTTTTTTCAGCCTGGTTGGAAGAATAGAATAGGAATATGCTTTGTATTGACCTACACGTATCAAGGGCGGGGTCTTGGTGTAGTGGTTAAAGCTGCTTGCCTGAAAAGTCTTGCCTGAGATCGCAGCTTCGTTCCCTGCTTTGTCACTAATAAGGTTTACAAGAAAGAAAAGTTTCTTCCTCGCTCACTCATAAAGATAAAGATTCAGTATTGTGGTGAACTTTCGTGACGGAGAGGTAGCGTACTCGACCTCAGGCCCCCAGGGACCGAATTCTGTATCTGGTGGGCAGTGTCATTGCATTCATCTCAACATCCTCTGGAGGTTGGCCCAGTTTAGCCTATATTTGCACACCGTTCGTATACAACTCCATTCATTCATACAGGTATTAGTCTGAAAATAACACTGTCTACAACGTCTTGAAATAATTAAATGATTCGATTGACTTTGACACTTTATTACATTATTGGTTAGTTTTATTACATTATCGGGAAGTTTGTTTATTACATTATCAGCTAAAAGTTTATTACATTATCGGGGAGGTTGTTTATTACATTATCGGTTAAATTTATTACATTATCGGGAAGTATTACATTATCGGTTAATTTTTATTACATTATCGGGAAGTATTACATTATCGGGAGTTTATTACATTATTGGTTGTAACATGTGGTCATGTTTCTTGGTATGTGTGACAAGTCATGCTGCTCTATGATGAAGAAGTTGTAGACGGTGAATGAGTTTGTCTGGTAAACCAAAAAGCAACGAATTACAATTGTCCAGTCTGGAGGTCACAAAAGAATGAACAAGTTGTTCTGTAGCACATGGTGTCAGCAATTTGACGATCTTTCCAATCATGTGGATTTGGTGACCCTATGACTTACACGGTGTGCTGACTTGTTGCTCCATACTGAGATGAGAGTCAAATATTACACCCAGATTTTTTACATGAGGGCTTGTCGAGACTGTTGAATCACCAACTTGTATTGTGGAGATGTTAAGCTTCTTCAGAAGATATGTTGAACCGGTGATGACAAAGTCAGTTTTTTTGCGATGTCACATGCTGTATCTTGTGTGTTGAAGCATATATATAGTTGTGTGTCATCTGCATACATATGATATTCAAGTCCATATTTTCGAATGATTTTACCTAGTTCAACAGCTGTATAAATTGTGAACAAGATGGGTCCTAAAACTGACCCTTCTGGTACACCACAGGTCAAACCAGTAGGCTTTGAGGTAGCACTGCCCGTATTAATGGTTTGGGTTCTTCGACTCAAGTATGAGGAGAACCATGTCAGAGGCACGCCAGATAGACCAGCGTTATCTGATAGATGAGTCAGCAATATGTTGTGGTCAACTAGCAACACCAAGCATGATGCTCGGCGACTATCAGCGGCTGTTAGCAGATCGCTGTGAATCCTCAGCAATGCCGTCTCTGTGCTGTGACCTTTTCCATAGGGTGATTGTTTTGTCTCATACAGATTGTGTGACTGCATATGATGGGATAGTCTTACAGCAACAATCTTTTCTATCACTTTAGAGATAAAAGATAGTGAAGAAACAGGTCGGTATTTTTTGAGCTGGTCGGGGTTATATGATGTTTTTTTAAGTGGTGTGACAATTGCTTCTTTCATTAATGAAGGTATGCAGCCGCTGGTAATTGACATATTCACTATATCAGTTATTATAGGTGAAAGTTTTAACCCCAGCAGACGAAAGAACTCGTGGTGGGAATAAAAAATCTTTCAAGCGCATAGAGCATAGCGCACCACGCTGGGACAAAATTTCTTTTTGTACAAATCCATACCCGATTAGAATCATTTTCCACCTGCTGCTATTGAATCCAGATCAATAGCAGCTTTCAAGAGCCAACTGAGCAATTAGTCTAGTCGGCCGCTCAGCACCATCTCTCCACCTGATACGCCATTGAGGAGGACTGTGGAGTCACTCTATTAAAGGAATTAGGTAGCTTAACGTGTGTTTTGACAGAGTGTGTCAATGCTCAAAAGATCGTGTCGGCCAGCGCTCATTAGGACACGAAATCGTCATGCATTCACTCAAAAGTTAAGAATAGATGTTTGCTTTAGATACTCAACATAAAATCTGTCTGTCGAAAAGCTAACAATATGAAACCAACCATTCAATTAAATATTTCTAGCTGTGTGCATATAAATTCTGGGCAAGGATGCGACTTCTATTAGCACTATTGCTAATGTGACACTAGCAACATGTCAAGATAAACGTTAGCATGACTTAAATGCAGCCAAAAACGCACTTAGATTTGAAATATATACTTGTTTAATCAGAAATATAATCTTCTGTCTTTCAATTTTCACTTGAAGCTGCTTCGTTGTCCCTACATTCCTAATTTTAATTATATTTCTTTATTGGTATAATACTTTGTATCCTTGATATTCATCAGATGTCATATAAGTTGTTGCTGTTTATTTCAAACCATCGAAATACAGTTAGTTTAGCCATTCTACAATGCAATAATATAAAACCAACAATACAAACACTCATTTCTGAGTGGGTGCAAAAAATTATAGTCACATTAGCATACTTTAAATTCAACAACAAGAACCCTGCGGTACTGAACATTATTGAGAGTAATTTTTTTGCATTAGACTGAAGTTGATATTTATATTAAGCAATGGGCCATGTAAAATTGTAATCAAAACAAATATATTTTCCGCCAATACAGCCCAGAAGATACTATGTTAAGCTAATGTTGGCTTAAGGCTGGTACAGCGTCGTATGAAGTGGGCCAGCATTGACACAATCTTGACACTGTGTGCACATGTGTACTGGTAGCTTCAAATCACCGTACCAGATAGCAATATCCTTCTAAAGATACGACTTTTTGAAATTAGCTGTTCACGTCAGCAGATGTCTGCCCGGCCCTGCATTGACAAGATACGCATATCAGATTATAGTAGCTGAAAAATGCTTTCTGATATAACTATTTTTACTGTATCCTCAATACTTTTTCTGTTATTAATTTAAAACCATGTTTAAATTGGGTTTTCGATGTAAATATTTATTTATTTACATGCGCTGCATTTAACATCCAATGCACCCTTGGCGTTACAAGGTGCATTACACCACTAATTAGCAGGGGACGTCAGCGGTGTCCGTGTGTCTGCTAGTTGTGATAAACATCCCACTTCAAATGCCTAACTTTCTCAATTATGGTCGTACGGACATGTAATAAATATCACCAAAAACTTCTTCAATGCTGAAAATAATGATAAAAATAAGATAATGATAGCGCCTGAACTCGCAAAGTTATTGATTTGGAAAATAAGGCAGGGTATAGCAGTGTATCAGAATGAGAATAAACGTAAACGGTGTACGCCGCCACGAGACGCCATGCCGATGCCGCCATTGATGGCCCATAATTAGAACAACACCCCACCAACGTCTCGCGCCGACCATATTCACAGCCACGTGCATGCCTCAGAGTGTAATACACTTGAAGATAATATCTGTGCCAGTGGTGCGTTGTCCTATTGTCTGTTCAACTCCAATCTTGGTCAACATAGAAGACGCCCGCCTCGTCTGTTTGCCATTGAATATTGCATTGAGAATTCAGTGTACATCCATAACTGTTGTTTTTAATTTTTTATTTAGCAATGTATTATCGATCAATCCTAGAGTTTCGGGTTGAGTTAGAGTGTAATGTGTGTGACACATTAACAGAACCATAGCGTGCACAGTGTCAGCCTTGATCTCTCACAGCTGTTTTTCACACCTGATGTCGGCACCTGGATTAAGTAGGCTCTACTAGGCTGTACGTTTAGTTGTGTCAAAATGACGGCAGCTCGTCAGCATTGCTTACAGCATAAGTGATGACTGCATGGTCATTGCACTGACTCAGTGATCATTGAGTCAGACAGATTGATCAGTGTTTCAGCCATAAATATCGCACCGCTGTTAAATATCACCCAGCGCTCTAAGATTAAAAAAGTAGTGGTATCGTCCAATGATCTCAGTACACATATATAATAAACCAGCCCCTACTGCGTCTCCCTACCTGGCACGTTTTAGGGACCATAAGGTACATTGTCTTGCTGGCCCAGAATGGAGAACTAGGACTCATTTTTCAGCCTAGTCTTAACTTTTGACGGGTCGACATCAATTGAAAGTAGCTGTCACAGTCAGTGTCACATGCAAAGCATAGGCCTATATTGAAATGTGGAAAAAACAGTACCACGATTCTTATGAAAACACAAGCCACTTCCAGTACTTCTAAATTACGGGTGTTACCTTTAGAACTGGTAATTAGCACAGGCTGTCAACTGCACTCATCAGACTGTCACAACGAAAATGGAGGTGTTTAAAAGGTGCTGTCTTAAACATCAAATTCGGCCCATTTTACATTTTTTAAAGTTTTTTTTCACCCTTCTCAGATACCACTACCCCTTTGATGCGACTTTGGTTCTCTGGCAGTATGAAAGTCGTATCAGAGGGGACTACTGTACTGTGGAAGCAAAAATAATATTTTACTTTCGTTTTGTGGTGTATTCCTATTTGCGCTTTAAATATAGCTAACTGACTGATTTTGTAATATAATGGCTTTTGATAACAGTTTTTCATCAGATGATTTTTGAAGAAAAAACGTGCCAGATATTACTTAGCGGGAAACCACACATGCTGCAAATTGTATGCAGCAGTGTAAGGGTTAATATTTCACCATACTTCGTCCTTTTTCCATGTCAAATCGTCGCAATGAAAAAAATAATTTATATATAGCGGGCATTGCTATATGTTTCTGTATAACCGCGTGCATTGATTCACAATAACCACTGGGCCAACACTAGCCCAGCATTGGGGCAATGAGTTGTGCTTGCCGGGTGATAGCTGATCAAAGGCATACCACATCTGGTCTCTGTACAGTTGGTTCGATCCTGACTTAAAAATTGATCATTTCATCAATATTGGCGCTAAGGAAGTCTGTAATATATCAATCTTGAATAGTTTGAGCTGAAAAGAACAAATATATATCTTGAATCCTGATATATTTACAATTCAAATAGATTTTGTTCACAGTCAGAAGTGACAGGGTGGCGAGTCCTCACGTATTACATAATCACAGTTAGCCTGGAGCCGGGTGTGTAGGATGTGTATACACTGACATACACAGCCACAATTAACAAACACAGTAGCTGCTTACATTACAAGTAAGCAGATACTGCCTTTGCGAGTTTATTGCAATATCAGGTCATTCACGGAAAGTGTGATGGCCCTCCAGTATATGACTGACCCAGATATCGTGCATGAGATTGGTCGAGATGACTTTCTCGACCAATGATGAGCCAGAGATCTAGTTCAGCCTCATTGACATTGCACTGTATCAATGTCACGTGTCTGTCGTCCATGTTGAAATATCCAGAGATGTGAGTGACCTAGATGTTCTGTGTGTGATTGGTCAGAGAAGGCCATCTCGTCCAATGGTTTGCCTAAGATGTAGATCAACAGCACTAAGAATTTTTTTACCACAATATTGGCTGTGGCGCTAGGTGCTATCAAGACCAAGGGTTAGATTTTTAAAGGCAAGATATATCATTGCAAAAATATTGTATCTATATCATAATATAGTTGCTTTGGAAAGTAGAACATCTGCCAGCTTCCCCCAGTTTCAGACTCTCATTGTGGCAATTTCTTTAGATTATATTGGACTAGTTTGATCCCAAGGTAAGCAATGTTTTCAGTAAAATCTATTGGCTATCTACAGGGTATAAACTGATGGCTCAGACCACAGCTCAAAAATTTGTGACCACTAACTGTCGTAAAATTGACAACGGAAATCCTAATAACTCAGCAAATACAGATATTTATGCTCATTCAGAAGCAACGTTTTGTGTGCCAACTGTAGGCTATGGAATGGCAGAAAACTGAACCTATGCGTTTTGCCGTATTTGAGAAGATGTGAGTGGTAGTCATTTGGGACACACATTATATGGACACAAAAAAACAGTGCTCAGAATCCGTTTTGTGAATCATATTAAAACATTATTGGAATGAGTTCCAATAATGTAAAAATGACACTTAGCATTAACTTGTTTGATCACAAATACAATCTACAGTTTTTTTTAATTTCACTTTCAATATTGTTTATGATTGCTTTATCGTTCCTAATTATTTCAGCAGATCTTATAATTCTAATAAATCATTTATATTTCTTTCACAAAAATCACTTTCTTGTTCTATTGATTTATTAAACTATCCTATTGAAAAAAATATCTGAAAACTAACATAGCACTGCTGAATTTAATAAATTTTGACAACATTTTGATCATAATTACAAAAAATTATGGTCAGGAAGTGTTTGATGTAATATATAACATTTTAATATATATATATATATATACATTACTATGACAAATAAGTCAGCAATTACTTCTAAATATGTCAATTACTTCTAAATATGTCAATAAAAGATCTATCTATCTCAATGTTGCAGGTTTAGAAACTAAGATAATTTTGGTCTCAATGGCATTGAAAGCACTTGCAGCAAAAAATGACCATTGCAGGGTAAATTATTTGACAACTAGACTATATAGGCTTAGGCCTACATGTATTTTCAAAATAGAACATGTCTAGGTACAAACAAATTAACACATTACAATCAATAAATTTCATTTCATCATAATTTTATACATTTACACCATTTAGATTTTGAGACATTATTAAGAAAAATAAACTTCATAGATATAGAAAGTATATGAAGTATTTTTTTCAAGTGCTGCAAAAAATCTGCTTTACAAAAAAATATATTAACGTAATCATTAAACCACTACATTTATATTTTTATAACCCAGCATTATTCAGCAGTAGGCCTATGTATCACAAAATGTACAGGCCTACAACGCTACATAAATTTGAAGTTGCAAGACTATAACGTTACAAAGACGTAGAATAAAAAATCAAATATTCATGATTATATAAACATTGCATGAAATAAATATATCAAGGTAAAAGAGAGAATCTCGACTAGACAGCACTATAAATAATTGATTTAAGCACCAAAATGTGTATGGCATCAGAATTGATTAAAGCCCCAAAATGTGTATGGCATCGATCAATGCTAATGCTGTGAGACTGGTCGTCCAATGTAGAGATACTGTAGATCTGGTAATATTTGCGAGATTTTTATTTCCGTGAGGAGGACAACTTCGCAAATTAAAGAATCTAGCAAAAATCATTATCTTAATAGCGCTACCAAAGAAAAATGAAAATTCCCGAGTTATAAACTTAGTGAAGAGTCCCAGAATAAGAAATTCACGAAAATTTCAACACGCGAAAATGACCAGATTAACAGTATACATGCGATTTTTTGTGACATAGGATATATGTATTGAAAGCTATTAAAAATGTTTTTGCATTTCATATAATTTAGATCATCCAGCTATCTGCAATGTGTTGATAAAACTACTTTAATATGCTTAAACTATTACAAATATAATTGTATGTCTATTTAATAATGTTTCATCTAAAAATGTATCTTCAATAAATTTTGAATCTATAAATTGCTGCAAAAATTTCATTTTAGAATGCATGAAAAAAAGAACAGAGCTCAAAAATAAATAACCAATAGTAGACAATGTCAACATGTCTGACTTAGTAATCACTAATGTCCAATATATTCCATCCATAGTATCAGCAGATCAATCAATGTGGCCAGCATCTTTCAGTTTCACCTTGCGTGCTAGTACAAAAGCTGCAGCTATTACAACAATGGTCAAGACAATAAAAAAAATGTAAAATGTTTCTTCATCAAAAACCTCTCGGAATTGAGGCATCATCCCTGATACCTTCTGAACAAACTCATGTTGTGCTTCTCCTTTCTTAGGCATCACTGATCAGGTTACTTGGTGGTCAGTAGTAACTCGCACAGAAGATCTGAAACAGAAAATAAAAATAAACATTAACTTCTTAGGATAACTTTTCACAAAAACTAAGCGAAAAAAGAACTCTCATTGTATATGGAAATTAATGTTTATACATCAGTCTTTCCCAATAGCGTCGGACCGACCGGACATGGCAGGTAAAACAGAGGTAAGTCCGGCAAAATACCCAACCACATCGGACCTACAATCCGGTTATTTTTTGGTCAGTTTTGTTTTTTGGGGCATTTTTTTGGTCTCACAAGGTAAGAATCGGCCATTGACCACATAATGTCTGGTGGATTTTTTTGGTCTGGCAGAAGTTTTCAAGTTTACAGGACCTATGAAATGAATCGGCCTTTAAACCACTTTTGTGCACAATAGGCTTAATAGAGCTAGGAGAACCTCCTGAGGATGGTGAGATGATACTGCCCTCCAGACACAGGATTTAAAATTCAAACCATGGAGGTCTGAGGCCGAGTACGCTACCTCTCGGTCACGGAGGCTCCCCACAATACGGAGTTTTACGAGTGGATAAGCCCACCGTTTTTAGGGCGTCTCATGATGTTGCGGCGCCACCTAGTGATTAACATATCATGTAAAACTTTCTGTAGCTGACCGTTATATATTACTCCTGTTTTAAGCCCACTTCAATGTTGGAGACTGACTCAAATGGGCTTAAAACAGGAGTAATATATAAAAATCGAATAATAGACTAGTGGAAATCTGAGATATCGTTCAGAAAAAGTGACCCACGGTAGGAACTCTGCCCATTTTGTTTTCTCAACATTTTTAACCATTTTCGGGTATGGCGAATCGAATGCGAAGTCGTGTCAAGCGAAAAAAATCAGCGAAATTCGTTTATTTTGAAGAATAAAATATGACGTCATAATGTATATTTTGTGTACTTTTGAAAATATCATGAATTGATGTGAGGAAAGGGGTGAAATTGATATTTGAACCGATGGCCAGCACTTCCAATAAGTCGGTCCGTGCCCAGCCCATGTACACATGGTGGCATGTGCTGGTGATCAGCTTCACGGGGGAGCTACCCCAAGGTCATGGTAAGGTCATCTCAAGGTCACAGCAAGGTCAAATCAGCTCAAACTTTTGTATTTAAATTTTTGCTAAAATTATGTTCACATGAGATGTCTATGATGGCTCGAAGCATTCTTGGACCCAAACACGGACATATGCCAAAACACCCCAAGAGGTTACAGGGATAATATAAGGGTTGGAGGGTTTTTTACTCCCCGTGAAATCACCCTCACGTCACCTCTGTCTGATAGGGCAGAAATGGACCAAATAACACAATGATGTTATCATTGGTTATGTTTCGATCAATGGTCAGTATACATTAACTGCATCTGATGGAGTTCAACCCAAGTACACATGTTAAAATGAGTTGGGGTTGGATTTCACAGGGGTGCTACCTCAAGGTCATGGTAAGGTCATCTCAAGGTCACACCAAGGTCAAATCAGCTCAAAACGGTTAAAATACTTTTGTTTTTATTTTTTGCTAAAATTATGTTCACTTGAGATGTCTATGATGGCTCGAAGTATTCTTGGACCTAAACACGGACATATGCCAAAACACCCCAAGAGGTTACAGGGATAACATAAGGGTTGAAGGGTTTTTCACTCCCCGTGAAATCTCCCTCGTGTCACTCGTGTCTGATATGGCAGAAATGGACCAAATAACACAATGATGTTATGTTTCAACCAATGGCCAATATACATTTACTGCATCTGATGGAGTTCAACCCAAGTACACATGCTAAAATGAGTTGGTGTTGGATTTCACAGGGGTGCTACCCCAATGTCATGGTAAGGTCATCTCGAGGTCACAGCAAGGTCAAATCAGCTCAAAACGAGTGAATATAGCTTGTTTTTGTTGATTTGGCTACAAGTATGTTCCCTTGGGATGTCTATGATGGATTGAAGCATACCTAGACCCCCAACACGGACCAATACCAAGAAACGCCCCAAACGGTAACAGGTAATTACAGGGTTGGGAGGGTTATACCCCATCAAATCACCCTTGTTTCAGCCCTGTCTGATATGGCAGAAAGGAACGAAATATAACACACTGACTTTATGTTTGACCGATATCTAAATAAATCTAATGAAGTCCATCCAAAGTACACATGGTGACATGGGTGGGGGTCGGGCTTCATATGGGAGAACACAAGGTCATGGCCAGTGCATCTGAAGGTCACAGCAAGGTCAAATCAGCTCAACAGTGAAAAAAGCTTGTTTTCGTTGGTCTAGCTACACTTATGTTCATTTCAAATGTCGGTGATGGTGAAACCCGCCCAGACACGGTGTCTATACCATAGACACCCCAAAAAATTACATGGGTAATATAAGATTTCGAGGGGTTTTAGCCTTATCAACTCATCCTTAGGCCTATATCACCCCTTTCTGATATAGAAAAATTGACAAAATAACAAAGTGATTGTTATGTTTTGACCAATGGCCAGAAGGCCTACTTTTAATACATTACACTCGTGTCACCAGTGTCTCTACTTCAAACACTGGTATTTCCCCCCCCCCCCCGACTACCTAATAATCACCACCATGGGTCAGAGCTTTTACAGCCATTGTCTGTACTGCCGCGTCCAGATGAAAATAAGATACAAAATATCTAGACAGAGACCCCTGGTGTTGAGTAAGAGCAGTTGCGACGAAAAAATCAGTGTGTGACGTAGGCCTACTGTGGCACTCACTGATAAGGCAGTGAATAAATACATTTGATTAAACCCAGCTCAAGTATACATGTTGACATGAGTTGGCCTTAGGCTTCATAGGGGTGTTACCATGGTCGCTCTAAGGTCATTTCAAGGTCACAGTAAGGTCAAAGAAGCTCATAATAAGTAAAAATAGATGATTTTTTTATGTTTTTGCTCCAATTCTATTCACTTGATATGTCTATGTCAAGTCAGTCATTTTTAATTTTATCAAGTTGACATTTTTCAGGGGATATCCTTCTTTGAGACTGCACGTATGTTCTATAGTAATAGTTTAGCTATCTGGCACAGTTTTACAGATATTATGCAAATTAACAAGACTACATAAGTCCCGGAGCTCCCGCTCCGAATTAGAATTTGATTTAAGCAATTTTGTATAGGGTTATTAATGGAGTCCTAGTCTAGGTCAAAAATCAAGACGCAAGACAACTAGGTCTAAAAAGCCCAGTCTAAGAGTAAGATAAGAGCTAGACAGTCTGTCAGAGATTGCAAACCTCCATTGAAATTAATGATCCTAATCAGTATCCCAGTAATGGTCTACCTATCTGGCATGGTTTACCCGATATCAGGCCAATCGAGTTAACTAATAGCTGATTTACGGTCATTTTGAATTCGATATAAATTAGTTAAAAACTTAGGGTGCATCCTCCCCCGAAACCTCAAATTTTGTTTTATAGTAATGGACTAACATCTAACACAGTTTGCAAAATATTGGGCATGTGAAAGTAAATAATGGCCGATAGGGGGCCATTTTAAATTTGATCGAGTCAGAATTTTTCAAGATGCATCCTCAGCCGAAATCTCACATTTCATTCTATAGTAATCGTCTAGCTATCTAACATGGTTTACCAAATATCGGCCATGTGAAAGTGAATAATGGCCTAAAGGCGGCCATTTTGAATTTGATCAAGTCGAAATTTTCCAAGATGCATCCTCAGCTGAAATCTCACATTTCATTCTATAGTAATGGTCTAGCCATCTAGCACGGTTTACCAAATATCGCCCATGTGAAAGTGAATAATGGCCGATAGGAGGCCATTTTGAATTTGATCAAGTCAAAATTTTTCAAGATGCATCCTCTCCTGAAATCTCACATTTTGTTTTATAGTAATGGTCTAGCCATCTAGTACGGTTACTAAAAACCGGCTATGTGAAAGTGAATAATGGCCGATAGGCGGCCATTTTGAATTTGATCGAGTCAATTTTTTTCAAGATGCATCCTCTCTTGTAATCTCACATTTTGTTTTATAGTAATGGTCCAGCTATCTAACACGGTTTACCAAATATCAGCAATGTGCAAGTAAAAAGTGGCCGATAGGCGGCCATTTTGAATTTGATTGAGTCGAAAGTTTTTAAAAGGCATCCTCTCTCGAAACGTCACATTTTGTTTTATAGTAATGGTCTAGCTATCTAGCACGGTTTACCTGATATCAGGCCTATCGAGGTAAATAATGCTGATTGACGGCCATTTTGAATTCGTAAGTTAAAAATTTTCAGGGTGCATCCTCCCCCGAAAACTCACACTTTGTTTTATAGTAATCAGGTAATGGTCTAGCCATCTAGCACGGTTTACCAAATATCAGCCATGTGAAAATGAATAATGGCCGAAAAGGCGGCCATTTTAAATTTGATCAAGTCAATTTTTTTCAAGATGCATCCTCATCTGAAATCTCACATTTCGTTTTACAGTAATGGTCTAGCCATCTAGCACGGTTGACCAAATAACGGCCATGTGAAAGTGAATAATGGCCGATAAGCGGCCATTTTGAATTTTATCGAGTCAAATTTTTTCAAGATGCATCCTCTCCTGAAATCACACATTTTGTTTTATAGTAATGGTCTAGCCATCTAGCACGGTTTACCAAATAACGGCCATGTGAAAGTGAATAATGGCTGATTGGCGGCCATTTTGAACTTTGACAAAATGATTTTTTTCAAAATACATCCTCTCCTGAAGCCTTACAATTTGTTTTATAGTAATGGTGTAGATATCTTGAGCGGTTTTCATGATATTCCACAATATCAGGCCTGTCGAGGTGAATAATGGCTGATAGGCGGCCATTTTGAATTTTATCAACTTCAAATTTTTCAGGATGCATCCTCTCCTGAAACCTTACAATTTATTTGATATTAATGGTGTAGCTATCTTGAGCGGTTTTCATGATATTCCGCAATATCAGGCCTGTCGAGGTGAATAATGGCCGATAGGCGGCCATTTTTAATTTTATCGAATTGAAATTTTTCAAGATGCATCCTCTCCTGAAACCTCACAATTTGTTTTATAGTAATGGTGTAGCTATCTTCAGCGGTTTTCATGATATTTTGCAAAATCTTTCAGTCGGATTTACCGATGTTATAAATTAGGTCAAAGTGCTGGGTCAACTTCAAGGTCAAGGTCCAAAAACCTGAAAAGGCACAACTAGGGACCTTAGAGAACATGTATGTGCAATATGACTGTCATCGGCCCAGTACTTTTCGAGATCTGCTCCGGAAACGAAGTGCGCGTCAAAACGTCTAAATAGGTCATAGTTCTGAACCAGAAGTAGGTCAAAGTTCAAATACCCCAAAAGGCACAACTAGACCCCCTAGGGGTGTTGTGTGTAAAATTTGAAGACAATCGGACAAGTACTTTCAGAGATATGCTCCGGAAACGAATTGTTTACGGACGGCCCAACGGCCCAACGCCGTCACATCATCATTTTCTCCTCTGCAACCTTGCGTATTGAATTCAGATTAAAAATATTTTAACCCGTCCATTAGCCACCTGGAAGTAACCCACATACCAAAAATTGTTATCCTAGCTTATTTTCTCACAAAGTTATAGGCAAAAGAAGAGGCCAAAAAAAAACGGAGGTAGAATCCATAGCTCCCTTCGCTCACCTACGGTGACGGCGGGAGCTAAAAAATAAATACCGATAATCGGGAATTTTGCCCGCCGTGACCTTGTTCTTACATTATTAGCAACCATTTTCAAACTATTTCGAGCTATTGGGGAAGTAAATATATGATATTATTTTTTTAGCGATACATAAAAAATAATTGAATGAATCGTTGAAACCCGCCGCATACACACTGAGAGATTATATGGGTAATATAAGGTTGAATTTGGCGAGGTTTTACCCTTATCAACTCACACTTAGTCCTGTATCACCCCTGCCTGATAAATGAACATGGACAAATTGACAATGTGATTGTTATGTTTTGACCAATGGCCAGAAGGCCTGTTCCCATCAACCAAAGTTGATAGCATGTAGAACAAAATTACTCAATGCATAATAATGATATTTTACAATTTTTTTGTTTTAAACTGGAAAGTCAAATAAATAAACGAATAAATAAAATAAATACATTTTCGTCTTCGACATGTCATTGTTCATGATTGTTCATGATTATTTGAATTCGACGGACATATAGTGGTGATTGTATTGATAAAGAGTATACCAAAAAGTAGCAGGGCCTATATTGTCCCTTGGTAAAGTGAATTTATGCTCAAGTCGCCACAAAATTAGTTACATTCAAATTCGCTAGTTTGTATCTGCAAAAAAATCTAAATGAATATGCGGTCTAGCGTAAAAATTATGTAATACTAAGATTAATACGTTACATGGATCGGCAGGCATAATCATTGGGTGAAAGACAGCATATACAGCAAGCTTTATTTAATAATATAATAAAAAACATGATTCGACTAGGTCTTCGTAGGCATAGTGGACAGATTTTGATAACGTACTTTGGAAACTTGTTTTGCTTTTTAATATAAAAAAAACGTCTTTATAATGTAGCCGTGTCGTCCTCTCCGATTCCGTGGAGTGATGTATTTGTTTTACCCAAAAAATCCAAAATGACCCCAAGGTCCGAAAAATGTCCATACTTTTTAATGACTGTGCGACCTTTGAGTTCAAATGTTACTGGTTCTAAAAGAATCTATTTTCGACCTGATTATCTCACCGGAAGTCTTATTTATGACCGTCCAAAGAAATGTCCCACGATTTTGTACGCGGTCAATCTGTGGCTGAAAACTGTTTCAGCCACTGGGGCTAGTTATAATGCACACTGTTTCGTAATAAATAAATGCGGACCACTCACAATATGAGTAAGTAAGTAAAATATTTTCTTTACTTCACTTTTCGGCCAGTATGGCCATTTAAGTGAAAATTCCAGGTATTACAATATCCCATATTGTATAGTTAAAGTAGTAAAGGAAAGACAAAGCTAATAAAAACATGTCCGTACTAAAATATTCAGTTTAAAGTGTTTGATATGATAAGATGACGATGCTCCTGGCACCTATATGTAACGAGTCTGATGACATGTTGAAGCGCCTGCACTACAACACAGTTTAATGGGTATAAAAATATCAGTATAAATAATGTAAAATATGTAGTGAATTTAAAATGAACGACTTTTCAAGTCACTATATCTCCATGAAATTGGAGTGATTGTGTAAAAACTACAAGTTTAAGTCAAAACAGTGTTATTGTCAAAACAAATATATAATATAATACTATATACTATAATCAAAAAAATAAACCCATTTAGACATAAATATGAATGACATAAACAATGAACAGAGAAACCATCAAGTAAGTAAGTAAATGTCTTCTTTACTTCACTTTTCGGCCAGTATGGCCATATAAATCATGAAACCACAAAATATTCTCAAAAATCAAAGACTTACAGTGCCCCCACAGTTGGTAATAAGGTCTGTGATATTGGAGGACATCACAGAGCGATCACAAACCATGAGGGCACCGTAAGTCACCACAGGCTAATTGTACGGCAATGGCTTCTCTATGACATGCTGCAATATCCGCCAGGATGCCCCAGAGAAACCTTTAAAACAATAAAGTGAAAAAATAATTATATGGCACTGGTTTCTTTCGGACATCCCGTCCATCGCCAGGATGCCAAAGAGAAACCACTGCAAACACAAAAAAAACAAATCATAGAGGAACTATGAGTAGACCCACAATGCCCCCACAGCTGGGGATCGGGTCTGTCATCAAGAACTAGCACGACAGAGCGATCACAATCCGTGAGAGCACTGTAAGGCACCACAAGTACAATGAAAAAATATGTAAACTATATAAATATGAATATATAAAGAATATATAAAGAATTTAAACTGAAAACTATTCGAAGATGAACATAACAACCTCAGTGCAAAAACCACCGGAAAGCAAACACAAAAAACTTCACGTCAAAAAAATAACAAAACCTGGTTCGATGAAGGTTTGGGTGTGCTTGGCCTTCTAAGAAGTTGCCCAGGGGGGACCACGCGGAGGTGACACCCTTCCCCCCCCCACTCACAATATGAATAATGCAGATATATTGATATAAATGCTATACATATCACATATTATTGAAAAAAATAAGTGGAGAACCACTCATGTCTAGGTATCTTAGTAAACATAAATGGTGGAATTCCTTTAGAGAGAAGATATCCCGGAATGATGAGATCCCTTTCACAGGGATTAATTAATAATACAACGAGGTAGTAGTAGTAAATCATTGCTTTACGTCACTTTTCGGCACAAAAGGTATTTCAGTTGACATTGTAATACGATAAAAACGTTGTAGTCAATTGATGAGATGAATCATGTACAGATGATGATGTAAGGGTGGGGATTATAAGGCATGGTAGGTTATTGAGAGCTTTTTCCTTCGCTTGCCCGAAAAGGGGTTCTGGGCATGTCTAGGGGATCTACCCCCAAACATGCCCGGACGGCCGGAGACTTGGGTTTTGCTGTGAAATTTAATTCTGAAACTCTGTTGCATTTCGCGCAGCTCCTCTATCCTCTGGTCGGATAATCATTCATTCCCCGTGTGAGAGACCTAATGTCATCAAACACGCTATTGCCGGTTATTTAAGGCTTCCACGGCTTACACCAGCGCCAGCACTGATACGTGTGCTGCATTGGCTCCGCCGTTAAGCGGAGGAGCCAGGGTACACCACTAGCAATACGCCCGAAGATTATGGCCAGATACGAGGAGGCTGCAGCTGCTCTTGGATGATTGCTGTATACTTGTGCTTCTGTGCAATGCTGTACACAGCATTCAACAGACGGAACAGATCCCTAATGACCCTACCCAGATGGGGGCTACTACTACTAGCAATCATCCCAGTACCTTAATACAACGAGAAGTAAAGTATGGCTCAAAATATTAAAATTGGTGTGTGAGTTGTCATAATTTTTTCCAAAATTTGTCCATAATTTGGACAATCCGCGACAAGAGGTAGAGATGAAGCCCTACTCTTATCGGATGATTTAATTGGTTATTTACAGAATTTATTGAATAAAGAGAAGAGCATACTCCAAACCCATAAAACATTTTAGAGGAAAGTTTATGCACAAACATAATCCACATCCGGCCCAGATTCGACACGAACTGGCATTTGCTATGAATATATCAAAGTATTTTATAGTCTCAGTAGATTTAAAGTGGGTAAAATGAAATGAATCGGGCTTTAGGCCACCTTTGTGCACATATAGGCTAAACTGGCCCAGGAGAACCTCCTGAGGATGGTGAGATGATTGAGATGACGCTGTCCTCCAGACACAGTATTCGAAACTCGAGCCCTGGCGGTCTAAGGCCGAGCACACTACCTATCGGTCACGGAGGCTCCCCACAATACTGACTGTCACACGTGGATGGGGAAGAAACATTTTTTGTTTCTTTCAAACCGCCGAGACCGAACCCCGAACTCTGGCGTGAAAGGCAGCGGTGCTAACCACTACCCTAGGGCCCCCGCCCAGATTTAAAGTGGGTATTTTTATAATCACTTTATCAAACAGTTTGCTAAACAACCAAATGTCAATCACTATACGTCATATCAATCCAAAAACATGTCCTCATGGGTGGTACCAGAGTTGACACCTGTATTAACCTTTGTCCGTTGGTTTAATAATGTCAATATGTTTCATTTATTTCAAGATATGCACTTGTCACTTGCCATCATATAATATAAGGTGAAGTTACCGTGCCTTTCTAGCAGATGGATTTGTGTCTTGACCTAGAATTAAGCAAGGGGTATTATTAAAGAATTTGTCTCGATGTCCCAATGAGAAATTCAGTCTTACTAGCATTAAGCTTCAGCTTAGACCCTTTTATCCAGGCCGACACGGCCATTACACGTACAATGTTGCAACTTCTCAAGAGATTCCTTAGCTTTGAAAACGGAAAACGGAGCGCTGAGTGGTGTAGTGTATAGGGTAAAAAGCACTGGTCCAAGCACAGAGCCCTACGGAACTCCATATGAGATTGTGACTTTATCTGACATAGTGTCTTTAATCTTTACGGATTGGTGCCTATTTTTCAAATAGGAAACAAACCTAATTTGAGCCTGCCCAGATATTCCATAACAATCTGAAAGTATATTTGTTAATGTAGCATGGGTAATGGTGTCGAAAACGGCCGACAAGTCAAGCAAAGTCAGAGCTGTAACCTCACCATTGTCCAGACTAATGATGATATCGTAATGTACTTTCAGTAGAGCTGATTCTGTAGAATAATGTTTCCTGTAAGGGGATTGTAATGGATTTTGTTTTTAAATAGTGGTCTCACATAAGCTTCTTTGAAAGTTTCCTTAAAATCAAGACAAATTTTCAGCAGATCACATGATTTTGCTGATGAGCTCAAAATAAGCTTTTTAATTTCATCTTCTGTCACCCGTTCAAAAACGGTTATTATGGATCTAATTTCTGTTTTTTTTTACACTGATGGGATATTCTGTACTTTATATGGAAATTTGGTACGGATGGTTTCAATTTTATCCACAAAATATTTAAAGAAATGGTCACAAAGTGATTTTACTGATGCGAATTCTGGCAGGACCGGCGCGTGGAATTCTATACAGAATGTTATTTATTGAGTTCCATAGACGACGAGGTTTGTCCGAATTTTCTGAAATAAGATCAGCTAAATATTTCGATTTTGCTTTGTCATCATTCTGTTATACAGGTGGCACTGATGTTACGAGAACGATCTAGATGTGTGCGAGATCTGCTCTATGTTCGTTTAAGATTGCGGAGAAAGGTTTTAGCCTTCATTATTTCTTGAGTCATCCATGGATATGGTGGTTTTCTGACTTATCTTACAAGAGCGTATTATTGTCTAAAGTAGAGCTGAGGACAGAATCATACTGTCGATAGAGTCGTGAGAGATCTTGGTTTCTTTATTGGATCCCAATTGAGAATATCTGAATGAAACGATTCATGACCAATTTCGTATATTTTTCGAAACGATGTTTTTTTCTTTTTTTACCATTTCGTCTATCAACCGTCAATTTCTGATATAACAGTGAGATGGTGTGAAATACCTGCTGCCGAAAAAACTGATTTGATAGAATTAGAAATGCGTTCGGTGATCAAAAGATTTAGCTAATGACCATGAACGTGAGTTGGAAAATTAACATGCTGCTTGGGATCGAAACATGTGAGGATTTCATTGAATTTATTTGCTTGTCCATTTGAGTTATGTAGATGTAAATTGAAATCTCCAATATATACAAATTGTCATGGAGTGGAATTAGTTCTCTATAGTAAATCTTGAAATTCATCAAAAATTTACATACATGTACCGTTTTTAAGCCTATGCCTAGGCAGACAACAAAACCATTGAACGAATTGTTTCCAATACGTCCAGAGATCGCCTCGAACGTTTTAAATGATGGCAGAGGATGAATATCAGTTTTTAATTGGTCAGACACTAGTATGCCTACACCTCGTCCTGTCCGCTGATCCGCACGAGGTTCATGAAAAAACGAACAGGGGTGAGATATCAGCTATCGATGATTGCTCTTTATCATGTTTTAACCCTGTTTCTGTCACTGCCACAATGTCCATATTTTTCGATGTTACATATTCAAAGAAGGGGATTGTTTTCGGTCTGATAGATCTCGCATTGATTGTTGCCATTTAATTCTGTCATTTGAGCCGGAGAGACCCGGATTTAAGCTGACATCTCCTGCCAGTAGGCCTAGGTGTTGCAATTGAAAGATACAGTAGAACCTCAGGATCAGGACACCTCGAAATTAGGGACACCTCGCCAATTGGGACATTTGTTCTCGGTCACGATTTTGCCCCATTGACTTAATGCTTAATTAATCCCACCAATCGGGACCCCTCGCTATTCGGTATACGGGACACTTTTTCTGGTCCCAAGAGCCATTTCACCTCCTAATGGGACAATGAAATATATTTAACCAACAAAAGCTAGTACACAACCTACCCAGCAAACACAAGACATCAACCCTATGTTGTTTTAATGTTGGTCCATTGTCTACAATGCTGGCTCAACCTTAATCCAACATTGGATCAACGTCTCGCTGGGTATCTACTCAAAAATATTTGGTAAAATTCTGGGCCGGCAGCGGGGACATAGGAACAGCACTGAGCCAATGTTCGTCTAGTTTTAACAATCTGGTAGTTACACCTATTGTCCCCCTGCCATAGTCAAGACAAGATAACAACAATGACATAATTAACCCTTCCGTCACGTCAGTCCAGCTCAACCTTTCAATTGCAACAATAGAGATAAACTAATAAAGGCATAGTTATGATATTTAACCATAGATACGCTTTATTGTATAGTTTAATTTACTTTCTTTGCAAATGTTAACTATTTATACAAGAAGTACTAAAGTTAGATGAAATTTAGTGATATATTGCAATAGAAAGATACATGTACATTTAAAAAAGGTAATTTTGCTGTGACGAAATTTGAAAACATGGTGTTTGTCATTGATGACGGTTGACAATCTGTTACAAATATGATTGGGCCACAAGAGGACAATTCGTCATCCCTGTGTATAATAGACACGGCTGTTAGGAGTGTGAAAATAGTATTTATTTTTTTAGATGGATATGTTGATTATCGGCGGCCGTAATACAGCACGCATACGATGCCTAATATGCCTGCAGAAAATATGATAATGCCTACAAAATGCCTATAGTTTGATCTTCAGCAGCTTTTAGGCCGCCTACGATATCTACAATTCATATGGGTAATGTTGGGCCAATGTTGGGCCACTATTGGTGAATATAACCAGGCTTATTATTGTTTTTAAATTATTCTGACCACCTACGTTTCTACGTATTATGACACTGATGCTAATTTATTTTTATTATTAAGAAAATTATGCTATAATTTGTATAGAAATGGTGACTTATCCATTATAACCTTGCGGGGGTGTTTTGGCATAGGTCTGTGTTGGGATCTACTATTCTAGGTATGTTTCAAGCCATCTTATACATTTCAAGTGAACATAACGTTACGAGAAACAACAAAAATAAGCTTTTTTCAACCATTTTGAGCTGATTTGACCTTACTGTGACCTTGAGATGGCCTTATTATGACCTTGGGATAACTCTTCAATGAAACCCAACACCAACCCAGCTCACCTTGCGTACTTGGGTTGTGTTCCGACCTATTTATTGGAATTATAATTTTTGGTCCAATAATCTATTTTCACCCATTTTGAACTGATTTGACCTTGCTGTAACCTTGAGATGACTTTGTCTTGACCTAGGGGTAAGAACTCTGTGAAATACAACTCCAACCTATTTCACCATGTAAACTTTGGTTGGGCCTTACCAAATGTAATAAATGTATTGGTCATTGGTCAAAATATAACATCAGTGTGTTATTTTGTGCCATGTGAGACAATGTTGACACAAAGGTGAGGGGGGGGGGGGGGTAAAAAAACCCTCCAACCCTAAATGTCATCTCTGTAACCTCTCGAGGTGTTTTTGTGTCCGTGTTGGGATCTAGGTATGTTTCAAGACATCATGTACATTTCACGTGAACGTAATGGTGGCAAAAACAACAAAAATCAGCTATTTTCAACCGTTTTGAGCAGATTTAATCTTGTTGTGACCTTGAAATGACCTCACCATGACCTTTGGATAACTCCCCTATGAAACCCAACACCAACCCATGTCACCATGTGTACTTGGGTTGAGTTCCGATCGATTTATTGGAAGTGCTGGTCCAATAATCTATTGAAAAAAAATATTTTTGAACAAAACTCTTTTCCACTGAGAGTGTGTATATGCCACGTTCTCATACCACCCTAGGTGTCAAGGATACCATACTTCGATGACCCCTGGTGGCCTTGTCCATGTATGTATAATCTGCAGTGATGTTTGAATAACTTTTTTGTTCTTAATCTTTATGCCGTTGTGTACTATGAGATTCTACTATTTTGAATTTAATTATGTTATCATTAAAATTAAATTTCAAATGACACCATAAATACTTGTAACAAAGCTGCGGGGACATACCTTCTCGCATGGAGGGTCCCATATGCTAAAATATATTTGACCCTGAAATTGACCTTCTGACCTTGAGGATGACGTCAAATCACCAAAAAAATTCCAGAAATGTATTTTGCAGTCAAAATCACGTGAAAATGAGGTATTACACTTTTTTCTAGCTTTATTTGGTAAAAATCATATTTTTGCTTACTTGACCTTAAAATTGACCTTTTGACCTTGAAATTAACCTTTTGTCTTTAAGGATGACCGCAAATCACAAAATTGGTACCAGAAATAAATTTTGCAGTCAAAATTACACAAAAATGAGGTATTACAGTTGTTTCTACCTTTATTTGTTGAAAAATCATATTTGACCTTGAAATTGAACTTTGACCTTGAATTTACCCCATAGTGCAAAGTGGTCAAGAATGACAAGATGTCTCCCGGCAAATTCTGAATTTACATATATCCTCACCATCAATAATCAACAATACAAAAACGTTACACCCCAAAAAGAGGTCCAGTGCTAGTTCTGCCACACTAAAAGTGATATGACGAGATTTAATCTATTAATTAAATGATTTAGACGTCATAATTTAAATCGCGAAATAGAACGTTTTAGAGAAAAAAATCAGCTTGACACGACTTCGCATTCGATTCCCCATATTCGAAAATGGTTAAAAGTGGTGAAAAAACTAAATGGGCAGACTTCCTACTCTGGGTCAATATTTTGCTCCGATTTCCACCAGTCTATAATTTGGATCTTATATATTACTCCTGTTTTAAGCCCATTTGTGTGGGTATTTAACATTGAAATGGGCTTAAAACAAGAGTAATATATAAGATCCAAATTATTAGATCCTTATATATTAACGTTACTCCTCTTTTCAGTCCATTAGAGAGGGTATTTAACATTGAAATGGGCTTAAAACAGGAGTAATATATATTATCCAAATTATTTGATCCTTATATATCACTCCTGTTTAACGCCCATTTGGGTGGGTATTTAACATTGAAATGGGCTTAAAACAGGAGTAATATATAAGATCCCAATTATACAATCTTTATATATTACTCCTTTTTTAAGCCCATTTGAGTGGGTATTTAACATTGAAGTGGGCTTAAAACAGGAGTAATATATAAGATCCAAATTATTCGATCCTTATATATTACTCCTGTTTTAAGCCCATTTGAGTGGGTATTTAACATTAACATGGGCTTAAAGCAGAAGTAATATAAGGATCCTAATTATAAGATCTTTATATATAAAACTCCTGTTTAAAGCCCATTTGAGTGGGTATTTAACATGGAAATGGGCTTTAAACGGGAGTAATATATAAGAACCAAACGTAATTGATTTCCTTTGCTTGTAATTTAAACTACTCGATGCCCTGGGGGAAGCATCCCCATATAAAAGGGCGTTCTTTTGGGGATTTACGCAAGCAGAAAGGGGCATGGAGATGTTTTGGGGGAAAACAATACAAAATACCGCAAAAATGGGCTTATTAGTTCTGACCCATTTAATATGGTGAAGTAGGCTAATGGTGAATGGGCTTATTCTTTTTCACCCATTTAGGATGGTGAACTAATGGTGAATGGGCTTATTAGTTTTAACGCATTTAATATGGTGAACAGTACTAATGGTGAATGGGCTTCTCAGTTTAGACCCATTTCATATGGATAAGTAATGATGAATGGGCTTATTAGTTTGGAGCCAATAAATTAGAAGACGGACAAGATTTAAATAAACGTATGTACATATTACGGTGTTTCAGTGCATACCGACGATTTAATATAATGTAATAGGGGAACTGAAAGACGGGCAATAGGCATATACATATGACCGTTTTTTAGTACAGAATTACGCTGTGTCATTTTACGGTGTTCCAGTCAGCACAAACGATTTAAAGACAGGAAATAAGGGAGCTGAAAGACTGGCAATATACATGGCCATTTTTTAGTACAGAATGACACCGTGTTTAGTTTATATAGGAGCATGAGAAATAAAATAACTAAAAGACGAGCAATATGTATACATGTCCGCGTGTTATAGTACGCTCCACAAGATAAGTCATCGCGAAATGTCCTAAGCAACGGACACATATTCTACGTAAATGTAGTGTACAAATTTCCTGCATAAACGCACACAGACCGTAACATTGTAATAACATTGGCTCAATGCATGAATAAGAAAGTGTCAAAAGATATTCTCATTCTCGTTGTAAAGGTAACAACATAATCACGCGTCTTTTAGTTAACATGTGGCAACAATGTATTTTGCGAAGACTTATTAATCCTATTTTACGCCCACTTGTATATGTAATATCAAGCAAAGTAGGTTTAATACAGGATTAGTAGTTTTTATTACTATTCAGGTTTATTACTCATGTTTTAAACGCACCTCGCTAAAAAATGGTCATTGACATGGGTTTAAAACAGGTCAGAACATAAGCACGTGTCTTTCAGTTAAAATGGAATGTAACATTGTAGCAACATTGGCCCAATGTTTTATTCTGAACAGTTAATAATCCTATTTTACGCCCACTTCTATGTGCAATATCTATCAAAGAGGGTTTATTACAGGATTGGTACTGGTATGCATTTTTTATTTTCATGTCTATTAATCATGTTTTAAACCCACTTCGCTAATAAATGGTCATTGAAATGGGTTTAAAACAGGACAGATACTAACAGCTCGATTAAGAGCCCGATCCCATGTCTCATTTGCTGAATAAGAGCCAAGCAATGCCGGGTCCACCTAGCGATTACCATGTTCAACGGAAGTAGTTGATAACTGCTTCCAAAATTGGAGCATAATCATCATGAGACGCCCTAAAAACAGTGGGCTTAAAACATTTTTGTTTCTTTCAAAGTCAAACCGCCGAGACCAGAAAACGAATCCCTAGCTCTAGTGTGAAAGGCAGCGGTGCTAACCACTATCCTAGGGCCCCTGCCCGGATTCAACACACGCATACCACCACCTGTATCGCATGTTTTTAGCCCATTTCTTAGTCAATTCTCAGCCGATTTTCATGAAATTTTGCAAGGACTATTTTCCAGCCACGCGGCGATTACGTGAAATTTTCATCGTATATAGGGGGCCTACAGCACTACAGTCCAAGTTAGGTACGTCCGAGGAAGTCATTTTGGTGTTTTCTTCGTGTTTTTTTCAGGATTTATGTGAATTTGTGATACACTGCAATAAAATACATATTTTTCTTTGTGTTTGTTTGTTCTTTTTGCTCACTATTACTGGTACAAATGAAGCCATCATTGTAGAATTTAAAAAGTTATTTGTTTTGAATGGCACTTTTATCACCTGTTCTTGGGGTTCACATCATTAGATTTCTCGCAATTACGAAAAATGATGCTAGCTCTCGCCTTTAATTTCATGATAGCTGCAACAAATGTTTGAGTAGGTAAGAGGAACAGGCATGCTGTGGCCAAAGGAGTGGATCCAGGGGGGGGGGTTCGCACGCCCACCCCTTTTTGCCCCAAATTCTTTAAAAAGACCCCTAAATTGGCCAAAAAAGTCTTGGGACCGAGCCCCCACCTTTTTCAAATCCTGGATCCGCCCCTGCCTTCTGATAATTTTTTTACGCAGGTGCCATTTTAAATTTTTTTGTAAAAGTGCAAAAAATAAAAATAGACTATGTCCACTGCCCTATGAGGAAGTTTTGGTGACATCATTAAGACCGTTTGGACAGACCAATGTGGGAATCTCAAAGAAATGAGATACCTGGGAAAGGCTGCACTAGTCTGGGCATGGAGTCATGGGGCGCACCGAGGGTAAAAATGGAAGTTTTATAGCTATAAGGATGAGAATCCATCAAAAGTTATGTTCTTCCTTGAGAAAAAGGAGGCAGGAGGCTATGCCCAAATTTTTTATTGTTATGTGCATATATGGCATATTTGCTACTGTTACTGTATTGCGGGGCACTCGTTGGGTGCCCTGGTGTAGACTATCTAAAAACAAAACTCTCAACAGTAGCATCATCTCGGTAGTTTTCTTCAGCTGCTTCGTAAAGTTCAAGGGTCTGACTCTGGGTGATGTTTTGGATTCTGTTACCCCCATAACCGTTTGCCACATTGATTGAGGTGCCATCTTTTGGACGTTTTTATAATTTTATTTTAGCTCAGATTTTGATCTAGACTAGCACCGCATTTTTCTTGCTCAGTGAAAACTGTAGGCCTACTGTATCAGTTGAATAAAATTTGTGAGGTAATAGTACAATTATTCAGTTTGTACATTATATATTATTTTCCTCAACGACACAAGGATAAAAAATAATAGATGAGTGGTAAACTAACAGTTCAATTTAATTTCTATAGTACATATTATGACCCTCCCGAACCCTGTGTAAAAAAGATAAAAAGTAGCAAGGATTAGAAGTGAAGTAGTGAAGTAATGGTACAGTTTGCATATTAAATATTAGTTTCCTACACGTAAAATAGAAGTGATAATGTAAGTAAAACATTTGGAAAATAAATACAATTTTTACATTGCTTTTAGAACATTAGGTTCAATTACATGAAAAACCATGAATATCCATAAGTAACGCGAAATATCACAAAAGTTAGGAGCTATGCCATCACTTATTGAACTGTTAAGACATTATGAATACGAAATAACATTAAGGTCATTGTGCGCAATGTGTAATTACACATACATTTAAAGTATTTAATGATTTAATTGTCTTTAATATTTTATTGCACATAATATATTAAATGTGTGTGATATATGTCACTGCTTTCCCGTGAGTTCATGATTAACAGCTCTGTGCTTACGCTGATTGGTTCAGATCCCCCCTCTTTCTCCGACTCCTCCCATGTCAAGGGCAGGTGATTGACAGCTAAATGGGTAAAACAAAAATTGGGGTAATTTTGTAGCATCAAAAATGGCAGTGAGGTGACCATCAAAGAGGAGGAAAACTACTTTATGGGTTTGGTGCACTGATCCCAATAGAGCATGAAAAAGTCACTGGCTGCGCTAGAAATTATTTTTGCTTTGAAAACGTCATTTTAAAAAAGTTAAAAAAGCAACATTCCACTTACTACTCCGTTGCCAAATCCAAATCATTAAAAAAATTATGTTACTTTGTTTAGCTTGACATCACACTTTTAAACGTGATATCCTTATTAAAGCATGATACTAAACAATCGTACCTCAAAACTGCTAAAAATTTGAGAAAATTTGAGGGGTTAAACAAAAATCCTTATTTCAACTCCATTAACAAGCCAAAAAATACTCAACTACGTTACCAAATGTTTGGCTCGACATAAATATAAACTGTATATTTTCTTATCATAACATCGATCATAAATGGGTGCTATATTTACATGGGGACAACGAGCCATGTTTTAAAAGACTATATCATCAATCATTATGACTGTAAAATCCATAAAATTTGACAATTCACTACTCCGGTCCCTTTTCTTGGTAACGGAGTAGAGTGGAACGGAGTAGTAAAATTAAAAGTATTCTTGGGATTAATGAAAATATATGGGCAATAATTCGAAGATATATCATACGGGTGGAAATAATCCCCATAGCAACTGTTCTAGGCATGCAAGCATAAAACCAAACTCGTTTTTATACCCACAAGGCTAGGAACGAAGTAGTAAAAACAAAAGCATATTTTCTAATCTTTTCGTAATACCTGTTTTGAATAATTTGTCACTCAACAATATTAATTCTTTCAAGGCCCTTCAGTGTGTCAAACTACACTAGATATAATTTTATTTCATGATTATTCACTTGATGGGGCATGCTACAATGATGGTAACGGAGTAGAGTGCAAATGTGGGGACATTTTGATCGAATTTTGATCATTGATTAGTTTAAGTGAGCAATGTCTAGCCATGAAATGTAATTGTTAGAATTATATTGTGATTTTGTATCCTACAGTGAAGTTTCAAATAGGAGGATTTTCTCTGGGGACATGCCATTTTCTACGTTTCCATGAGTTAGAGCTCTTATAAAACCACATATATATATATATTTACAAATAATCTGAACATTATTAAGTAATAATGCTCAAACGTGAATTTGCACCATTTATTTTTTATATTATTTTATTTAAATCAAAATGCGGACCTTTTAAGTCCTGGGGACACTAATTTTATGTCAAATTACCCCAATTTTTGGTTTTACCCAAATACACTCTTGTAGATTCTCGTCATGTAGTACTTCACGAGAGAATGTGAGATGTGTTTAAGATGACGCGTATGTTATGCGTGACTCTTAGCAATTCAGACGGTGTCCTCACTCAGCTGAACAATAGTTTGTAACAATCAATGAATATCGGCGTCTGCAGATGGCAATTATTTTAATCCACAGTGAATTGTTTGAAATATTATATATAGGCTACGATATTTAGTGAATCCTCGTGCTACAAACATAATACGATCGATTTTAATATAGGTCTATTAGTAATATCTTGTCCCTGAATCTTGAAGTCCCAGCCAGTTGATTGTATTAATATACATTAGGCCTATATATAGTCTATGTGGAGATAAAGATAGGAAATTCTTATGTATTATTTCATTGTTATTACTAGTTATGATGTGTTAGTATGCGACAAAATCACATTTACTTTAAAATGTAATAATCCAATAGATAAACGGTAGCATGCAAAATGTGCTTCAATCGTGTTGAAATGTAGCCGCTAATTGTCTCACCGTTACGCCTGTGTAAACACACCCTTGTCAGGCCAACAACACGAAAGACACACCTCTCAACGGCTTGGTTAGCTAATTATCTTCAACTGCAAGTGTACATTTTGTTTTTAGTTTTGTCAATCTATCTGATTATTACTAAGGGTTTATATACACGAAGATATAATGTTAGTGGCGGCATGGTGTTAACTTGCACTGATACGAAATACAGCTATGTTAAATCACCACCTCTGTATTAAGAGGCACGATGTGTACCAAAACGAAGTTCAGTTTTTTTTATTGAACACACATTGAAAATCAATTTTTTGAATAATAAAAACAAAATACTTATATATATATATAGACAGATAAATTATTAAATAAACCTAGGCAATAAAATAAATTGTGTGTGTCATTGTTACCACACTTATTTATATAACTGCTATTTCACTATACTTCACCAGGCACAAAAACACTATCAGAATTAAAAGTAACGTATTCAGTATTTGTGGGTATTATGGAAGTTATTACACTCTGCCACATTGAATAATCGAGATGTTTTTTGTCTAAGCACAGTTTTGATTATTTCTATAACGATATATACTGAGTTTCTGTCATTTCGTGGCTATATTGGTTTATATTTCAAATAAAAATGCAAAATACGTTTCATCCATGACTTATATCATCAAAAAACGGATCTGCATGTTTAAGACATAGTTACTGTACCACATTTTTTTTATTCACCAATTATATACACTTTCTAATCTAAATTTTCATTTCGGAAATGCAGTTACAACCGCCTGAAAAGACGAGCAAAGAGAGGTCAGCTGCCATTCTACTTGCTTGTGCACCTCCTTCACGAGGAGAGCCGGTTGGTGAAAATCCAAGCCCATCTACTAGGCGAAGGAGAGCTTTCACGATACCAGTGAAAGAAATACAGACAAGTACAGGGAAAGATATTCAGCCAATGGGAGAAATACGCAGATGGACACAGTATATCTGCCTCAGCTCTCCTGAGAGCCTGTGCTGCCATCTACTACACCGGAATCAGAGAATCACCTGACGAAACGTCATAAGAACATTGTGATATAGATATTATGAGTGTCACCAGTAGGCCTATGCCATTTCTCTCCTGTGCTATGTGAAAAAGGAATTACATTTCATTCAAGACTGATTAGATTGCACAAAAACTGTGACATGTTTTCATTGTACATACATGCATAATAACATGCATAATAACATACATGCCTAATAACATGCATACAAGATGTGCTAGAATTCTGAAATTCAAATACATAGCCTATTTATTCATTGAATAAAATATAACATTGATAAATACTGAATGCTTGTTTGTGATTTATTACTATTGACATTCAAATTGTCATTAAATATAGGCCACGTTTTTATCTATAGTCATGATAGTCGGATTCACATTTAGGGCCTACCGTGGTGAGAAAAAATCGCCAATTTCTTAGTAAATACCCAACCAATTGTCATGAAATTTTACAAGCATTATTTTCCATTCATGTCGCGACTACCCTGAAAATTTCATTACAAAATTGAGTCGACTATGGTTTAATAGTTAGTCTATTTACCATGTGATAACAAAATAAGAATGTCGCCCTATAACAGCCCATTAGCTTTGACACAGAATCTCATTACTTGTCAAATGGTCTAACTTCTAAAATACTTATAAATACATATGCAGGGTAGGCCAAATCGCGACGTGAATGGAAAGGAAAACGGTGGATGTAAAATTTTATGAAAACTGGTTGAGAATTGACTGAGGAATGAGCGAAATTAATTCACCCTGGCTGGTGAATATGACTAAGGAATCTCAATAGGGAAGGAAGTCGTACTCCCGTTTTCACGCAGTCCGATGTGATTGACGCGAACAAAGACTTTGTTGATCCCGATTGCCACTAATTGATTTTACGACCCATCCGCAATTAACACTCAGAAGCTTTGTCAGTGTGTCAGCTAGGTGTGATAATCATCGCAGTGCAAATTCCTAACTTTATAAATTTCAGTCATACCAAGGAATCCCTATAGATTCCTTGGTCATACTGATATGTAAAAAATATCATCAGAAAGCGTATTCAATACTGAAGACAATGATGTAAATTATATTATGATAGCTTGTAAACTCGCAAAGTTATAAGACATTACACATTTACACAGGCCTATATATATGGCCTACATAACAGTCAAATAACTTGGAGATAAGAAATGAAAGGAATGGGGTTTTAGGCCACCTTTGTGCACATATAGGCTAAACGGGGCTAGGAGAACCTCCTCAGGATGGTGAGATGAATGAGATGACACTGCCTTCCTGACACAGAATTCAAAATTCAAGCCCTGGCTGTCGGAGGACCTCTCGGTCACGGAAGCTCCCCACAATATTGGATCTTTATGCATGAGCGGGGAAGAAACATTTTGTTTCTTTAAAGAATGCCAAAGCGGGGTTCGAGCCTGCGATCTCCGCCTTTCCAAGCAGTCAGCTTTAACCACTGCACTAGGGCCCCCATACTTTGAGAAATAAAATATTTCATCAGTTTCTATACTATAGCCTAGTCTACATGTGAAAAAAACTGACATCAAGTTGATGAACAAATTGAGATTCCTTGGTCTAAATGATATTTATGTAAATATTATGTGAAATAATTTGTTTTTATATTTTGAAAAGGGCACTGACATATGAAAAGCTTTAAAAAAAGCAATTCCCCCCCCCCCCTTTGAATGCGCCGAATTTCGGGCAGTGGAGCAAACTAGCCACTGGTTAAAAATGGTGAACTTAATAACTCAATATAACAATAAATTGAAATTTTCATAATATCTTAAATTCAATTGGCTAGTAAACCAGCAGTATAATAATGCGGGATATCCACAGACTGAGAGAACACATCAAATTTGAAAAATTCTTACAATTTTCATACCGGTACATAGAGCCCTGTATTATTATTACATTATAAAATGCAGAGAATTATATAATATATATTCTAAATGGTAATCGTAGAAAACATGTATCATTAAATGCTATGAACACATTCTTACTCGATGGACATTTTATACATGTATTTAATACTGTTTTTAAAAAAGGGGTTGGTATTTAACACATGAATAATATAAATGACACGGAAAAGTAATGAGAAATACCAGAAATTTGACTTCTCGACATCTGTGGATGCCTTGTAATATTACTATTGGTAAAATAATATAAGTCTCACCAGTGGTCTATATATATGTACATGATAGGTAGTATGAATATTCCTAGAGATCGAAGTCACAATATTAGCGGGCAATAATTGACGAGATAAACTTCCCCACTGAATACCGCCAGCCCCCGTAGCCTACCAGCTGGCCCCCTGTACCAGCCAGACAGTGGCGAATCCAGAATGTGCAAGAAGAGGGGGCGCAAACCACATTTTGGCTGAAAAAGGGGTGTTAGTTTCACTTTAATCCTAAAAATTCATGAAAATGCAATATTTTCACTCATAAGGGGGGGGGGCGTACGCCGGCTACGCCCTATGCTGGATCCGCCACTGCCAGATGCTGAGGTGAATATCTGTTAGATACGAGAACCCCTCCAGCCAGACCTATTTTTCAAGTTCTAACACTAATAAAATGCTATATTTATATCAGAAAATCTTATCGGCAAGGTCCTCGGTTAAAATAGTATTTCTTCTTCATAAGGCAATATTTTGGAAAGAACACTTACATAACTTCAACGGGAATAGTTGTAGCTTCGTCAGCCCTATCCCAATTTTTTTCAATCCGGGACTGTCTTGTAGATATACACACATGGTATCTAAATATAGAATCTGCGCATGGATTCCCCTCTTTATGACGTAGTGATGATGTTTGCACATTTGTGGGGGTGATACCAAAATATTTACTTGATGGCAGCGTGGGAAAGGGGGCATCAACAACAGGGACCGCAGCGATCTCTTCGTCACGCTGAACAACGAGGGACATCATAAAACCTACATGGCTTATAGTAAGATCTCAAGCTCGTTAAGATAGCGATTTTGTTTGATCATTTGCCGGCTCAACGACTGGGACTCGAGTGGGACTTCCTTTCCCATAGATTACTTGATATGACATAGGAAGGGGCCGAGTTGGCAAACCAATGGGGGCTGAGTTGGTAAACCCTAGGGGGCCGAGTTGGTAAGGGGCCGAGTTGGTAAGGAGGCCGTGTTGGAAAAAGGCCGAAGCGTCTGGCAGTCACTAGAATAGATCTTATCGACCCGTTGCGAGCTAATTCCGCAGCTGTCTGTGGTGACCTGCTTCACAGGGCTACAGCGACAGCAGGGCTACAGCGACTCCAAGCCTCCACAGGCCTGGAGAAGCGAGCATCCACCTATTTCCCCACTCCCGTACCCCCTCCCATTTTTGGTAATTTTTATATCTACTTTACTCCCCCGCTTACATTTACATTGCATTAAAATAATGGGGTCCACACCCTTGGCCTTGGTCCTGGATCAGTCCCTCTCCCTTTTCTTTGTTTCTTCCCTGGTTGTACCCCCAGTTAACCTGAGAGTCCGCATAGCACCAGATAAATCTGGGTACAGGACTCCCACGGCCTGGCGAGTGCTTGTTCACTGAAATCTGAATGAATAGAATAGAATCTTATCGACCCGCTGCGAGCTAATTCCGCAGCTGTCTGTGGTGACCTGCTCCGCAGGGCTACAGCGACTCCAAGCCTCCATGGGCCTGGAGAAGCGAGCATCCACCTATTTCCCCACTCCCGTACCCCCTCCCACCTTCTAAACTTTCATTATCGCCCGGCCCCAGTCCCGGCCCTGACTGGAGCCAAGTCGGGCCAGTGGAGGTACAATAAAATCAATCTTTCCACTTTAGTCATTACTACATTAGTAAACACGTGTATTAATTATTCATTTCATAGATGTTTGTAACAATAGCTTTGTACCGTTCTGTGCAAAACTAAAATAGTCTTCAAGAATATTTTTTTTAGAATAGAATAAAATAAATAAATCAGTCAGCTGGACAGTATGAATGAATGAATGAATCAGTCAGCTAGACAGTAGCTGCCTACTGCAAGCCGTGGGCGCCATACGGCCTGCTTTGGCAATGCATCGTACAACCAGCCACAGCCTACCATCAGGATCCAATTGACTTTCAGCTGTGGCGGCGCGATGCGACCCATAACTCAGCCGCTCCATGCCTATCAGTAGTTTAATTATTATTTTAGATTAAAATATATAGTTTTTAATCCCCATAAAACCATTCCTCCCCCTCGAGCCTCCAAAACCTCATGTGCAAGCCTACACATTAGGAGAAACACTGCTTGCCTAACCCTGTCAATGACATTAGCAACGAAATTTGGAATGGTATTTAGTAGATCCATCCCTACCCTCACACAGAATCTAAGACACGTGTCTGACAGCAGCGTATTCATCCACACGAATTCACACTGCCCACAATCTAACCTCTGACAGCAGCGTATTCATCCATATGAATTCACACTGCCCACAATCTAACCTCTGACAGCAGCGTATCCATCTGTATGAATTCACACTGCCCACATCTTCCTCCTGTCCCATCATCCGGACATCCCATGCAACCTAACGTCCCAACCCCCAATCTCATGCACACATGTCCTCTTATAGGCCTATATGTGCATGAGGACCCACTAGCATTCATCCCTACCTCACAAGAAATCTAAGACTTTTGACAGCAGCGTATTCATCCAAATGAATTAACACTGCCCACATCTTCCTCCTGTCCCATCATCCAGACATCCCATGCAACCTAACGTTCCAACCCCCAGTCTCATGCACACACTCTTATATATGTGCATGAGAAACCCACTAGTATTCATCCCTACCTCACAAGGAATCTAAGATTTCTGACAGCAGCGTATTCATCCATGACTTCACACTGCCCACACTCTAGCCTCTGACAGCAGCATATTCATCCATAATATTTCACATTGCCAACAATATCAAACCTATGACAGCAGCGTATTCATTCATATGAATTCACACTGCCCACAATTTAACCTCTGACAGCAGCGTATTCATTCATATGATTTAACATTGCCAACAATCAAACCTCTGACAGCAGCGTATTCATCTATATGAATTCACACTGCCCACATCTTCCTCCTGTCCCATCATCCGGACATCCCATGCAACCTAACGTCTCAACCCCCAATCTCATGCACATACTCTTATATACATGCATGAGGAACCCACTAGTATTCATCCCTGCCTCACAAGGAATCTAAGACTTCTGACAGCAGCGTATTCATCCATATGAATTCACACTGCCCACATCTTCCTTCTGTCCCATCATCCGGACATCCCATGCAACCTAACGTCCCAACCCCTAGTCTCATGCACACACTCTTATATATGTGCATGCGAAACCCACTAGTATTCATCCCTACCTCACCAGGAATCTAAGCCTTCTGACAGCATCTGCCTCCTGTCCCATCATCCGGACATCCCATGCAACCTAATGGCCCAACCCCCAGACTCATGCACACACTCTTATATATGTGCATGAGGAACTCATTAATATTCATCCCTATCCTTCCTGTAGCCTCCCTTCCTGTAGCCTTTCTTCATGTAGCCTTTCTTCATGTAGCCTTCCGTCCTGTAGCCTCCATTCCTTCCTGTAGCCTCCCTCCTTTCCTATATAGCCTTCTTCCCAATAGCCTTCCTTCCTGTAGCCTTCCTTCCTTCCTATAACCTTCCTTCTTTCTTGTAGCCTTCCTTTCTGTAGCCTTCCTTCCTTCCTATATCCTTCCTGTAGCCGTCCTTCACGTAGCTTTCTTTCCTTCTTGTAGCCTTCCTTCCTTCCTGTATAGCCTTCCTACCTGTAGCATACCTTCCTTCCTATAGCCTTCTTTCCTATAGCCTTCCTTCCTTCTCGCATCCTCCCTTCCTCCCTATACCCTTCCTCCCCGTAGCCTTATCTCCTTCCTATAGCCTTCCATCCTGTAGCCTTCCAACCTTCCTGTAGCCTTCTTTCCTTCCTATAGCCTTTCTTCCTGTAACCTTCCTTCCTTCCTACAGCATCCCTTCTTGTAGCCTTCCTTCCTGTAGCCTCCCTTTCTACCAATAGCCTTCCTTCCAGTAGCCTCCCTTCCTTCATATAGCCTTTCTTTCTGTAGCCTTCCTTCCTTCATGTAGCTTTCCTCCCTGTAACCTTCCTTCCTATAGCCTTCCTTCGTGTAGCCTTACTTCCTTCCTATAGCCTTCATTCCTCCTTCCTTCCTATATACGTCTTTCTTTCTTGTAGCCTAGCCTTCCTTCCTTCCTTCCTGTAGCCTAGCCTTCCTACATTCCTGTAGCCTAGCCTTTTTTCCTTCCTTCTTGTGGACTAGCCTCCCATTTTTCCTGTAGCCTAGCCTTCCTTCCTTCCTATAGCCTTCCTTCCTTCCTGTAGCCTAGACTTCCTTCCTCACTGTAGCCTAGCCTTACTTCCTTCCTGCAGCTCAGCCATCTTTTCATCCTTCCTATAGCCTTCCTTCGTGTAGCCTTCCTTCCTATAGCCTTCCTTCCTGTAGCCTTACTTCCTTCCTTCCTATATCCTTCTTTCCTTTATGTAGCCTAGCCTTCCTTCCTTCCTGCAGCCTAGCCTTCCTTCCGTCCTCTAGCCTAGCCTTCCTTCCTTCTTTCCTGTAACCTAGCCTACATTCTTTCCTGTAGCCTAGCCTTCCTCCCTGTAGCCTAGCTTTTCTTCTTTCCCATAGCCTAGCCTTCAGTCCTGTAGCCTTCTTTCCTTCCTGTGGCCTACCCTTCGTTCAGGTGTATCCTAGCCTCCCTTCCTTCCCGTAGCCTTCCTTCCTTCCTGTGGCCTAGCCTTCCTTATTTCCTTCCTTCCTGTAGCTTTCCTTCCTTCCTATAGCCTGCCTTACTTCCTGTAGCCTAGCCTTTCTTCCTCCTTTACTGTGACCTGGCCTTTCTCCCTTCTTGTACCCTAGCCGTCCTTCTTTCGCGAAGCCTAGCCTGCCTTCCTTCTTCCCTGTAGCCTAGCCTTCCTTCCTGTAGTCCTTCCTGTAGTCTAGCCTTCCTTCCTGTAGCTTAGCCTCCCTTCCTGTAGCCTAGCATTCCTTCATGTAGCCTAGCCTTCCTACCTTCCTGTAGCCTTCATTCCTTCCTGTAGCCTAGCCTTCCTATAGCCTAACCTAGCCTACATTCTTTCCTTCATGTAGCCCAGCCTTCATTCCTTCCTTCATGTAGCCTAGCCTTCCTTCCTGTAGCCTAGCCTTCCTTCCTTCCATCAGCAGTCATATAGCCTGTAGGAGTGAAGCCTTTCTTCCTTCCTTCCTGTAGCCTTCCTTCTTTCTTGTACAGTAGCCTTCCTTTGTGAGGTGGACATTCATAGCCTACATACATACATTATAAGACATGTGATGTGGACATATAATAATACATGCAAGATTAAACAATATGATCATGATAGCTTTGCCTTTGAATTGATAGACTAGCACTGTAGGCCTAGGCCTACCTGGAAATAGTCTCTATTTACCCCTCTGTCATTCAGTTATCACATTTTATCGCCCATACTAAATGATAGAAACCTTTATTATCGCCCAGGGGGGTACAAAAGGAAAAAAAGTTTGTCTTTAGTTGTAGCCACTTTTAATTTAACTTTGCAGTTTAACTTCTGTTAAACTTTAATTTAACCTGCAAACATAGCCTAGGCTAGCCTACCATCCGTTATGAACTTGTATGTATTCTAATACAAAATCAACGTACACTATAGGTCGTACGCCCAATGTCGCGAACCACGTTTTTCACCATTTAAAAAATATTTACTGGCTGAAATGATTATATTTTACTTCTTTTCAACTCACTAGCATGTCCTATTATCAATATTGTCTAGACTAGTCTAATATGAATGATAGCTCTAATAATTAGCCTAGTTTAGACTAATGCAAATCCTTGCCCTAGAGGCTGGAGGGCCTGATATTATCGCCCACATACTTCCAGCCGTAATTGTTATAGATCTAGACTATAGTCGGATTCACATTAAAAATCCATTTTAGGGGGATCATATGGTGTTACTGATTTACTCTTTACGCGGAAACTCCTCACAATATCGAAATAAAACTTCGGGTTGATATAAAACATATGTTTTACCATAACAATAACTTATTTTCATCCGATTACCTCGAATAATGCCACAGATTGGGCGGATTCAAATATTACTTGATATAGTTAAGGTCCGCCACTCAACCAAATGAACACAGATGCAGTTCTGGGCGCGTGTACCCTGTGTACACTTAGACAAGTCTATTACACCAGATGGGTTGATCAGACTGTGCTAATTGTTTCTTGAACAGGTGCTTTGTATATCAATCAGCAGTGGTGATTCACCTAGCCTATTGTGTATAGGGTCTAACAGCTACCCCCATTATTTTGGCACCAGCGTTGCAGGTAGGGCTAGATGGGGCTCCCGAAGAGTGGGTGACATCGCTACTATTTTATTTTATGTGCTATTTTATTGCGCAATTTCTTTTCAATTAGACTACCAGTTCGAACAAGGGAAGGTTGTTATAAAATAATTATATAGTAACGTTACATAACAGTTAAACTCATAAATAACAATAACATAGAAGGTAAACCAATTAAGTGAATAAAATGAAACTATTTTCCACAAAAATATAGGACACCGGTGATGAAGAATTTCGATCGGGTCTACATGATAAATATATATAGCAAAATAAGCCTAAATCAATTGAATTGAAATCATAGTTAATTAGACTATCACCAAAAAGGATATCTATAAATAAATAAATGAATCTCACATAGGGACCTACATAAGTTGAAATTAATATTTTTTATAGAAATATAAAAAACAAGCCTATTGACTGAAGACGCATATAAGCCCTATCGCTAGAATCTGGCAAAATGTGACTGACATCATATAATGATTGTTGTTGACAATAAAAGAGATTGATAAATAACGTCTTTGATTGTTGACGACCAAGTAAAAATGGAGATAACTGAGCATTATAATTGCACCTCACATGGTTCATACCCTAGGCCTATAGCTCTTTACTGCTCTTAAAACAGTGCCACAATTCGGAGAGGCAACTTATAAAGAAACACATTTCTCAGTCAGAGAAATAAAATACAAAAGAGCATCGAGAAGCCGCAATTATGAAAAGCGATTACAGAGAAAAGAAATACGAGAGAGCCTGGCCCTAAACCACTAAAAATAAAATGTGAAACATATACATCGTAATGAATTAGGCGTAGTGCAATCATAAAAAAAGGTACCAGTCCACCTAGGCAAGGCTGTTCGAAACTTGCCTGTTCTATTAAAAGTTGGTTAATTGAGTTTTAATAGCTAACATATCATTTCAACAATAACAGATTAAAACTGAATGAATCTTGATTTTCCTTGGAAGGTTTGAATTTGGCTAAAACTGGGTGGTGAGCTAGTCTCTAACTATAGATTAATTGGTAGGTGGTTCGTTACGATTGTCTGAGCACATTTTGTAGGCCCACCCCGTGAGGAGCATGGTCATCGTTTTAAGGAGTTAGAAGTAAAAAAATATTTTGAATCAATGATTCGAAACGAGCTTCAATATACCAGGGGCGGATAAAGGATTTGAAAAGGAGGGGGTTATCGCCCCTCCCCACCCCAAATTTTTTCTGTCTATTTAGGCCTAAGACAATTTGTGGGACTTTTCAGAGGATTTGCCTTCAACCACGCCTGAATAACACAATTATGTGGTGCAAATGCGACCCCGGTATGGTAACTTAAGTGCCTTTCGTGAGGTAATCGCAGCGTGTTTACAAAAGGACTGGTGTACCCACACAGACGTCGAGGTATTCCGGTCATCATTTCTTTTGTTGTGGAAGACTCTTGTTGACACGTTTGAGTTGCGATTGTTAATTGAAGTTCATGACGAATGGCCTGGAGCAGGCGCGGAATCAGAGGGGGGGGGGGGGCGCAGGCCCAACTCTTTTTGGGCCAAATACTTTGAAAAGTCCCCTAAATTGGGTAAAAAAATCTTGGGGGCGAGCCCCCGAACCCACTGCGCCCCTCCTTTTTCAAATCCTGGATCCGCCCCTATGGAGATCTGGATCTGGATGATAGTTCCCAAGTGTCCATGTGGACCAAGACGGAAACGGGGGAGAGGCGGCACGCTGTGGCGTCGCAGTTAGGCGGCTGTTGAAGGCATTGACAGAGCCAGCATGAATGATACTGACTGGGAGAGTATTCCACTTAGAGATAGTTCTGAACACAAATGAGTTCTTCAGCGTGTCCGTGTTGGCTCTCACTTACATATATCATTGAGATACTATGTCCATGCATATATGTAGGCATATTTTACTAATCTTTCAAGTAATTAGATGTAACACTATTTACTACGCAATTACTAAAGACTAATAGTCTTAAGTCAGGTGAATCGACATAAAAATAAAATGAATCGGGCTTTAGGCCACTTTTGTGCACATATAGGCTAAACTGGGCCAGGAAAACCTTCTGAGGATGGTGAGATGATTGAGATGACACTGTCCTCCAGACACAGGATTCGAAATTCGAGCCCTGGCGGTCTGAGGCCGAGCACGCTACCTCTCGGTCACGGAGGCTCCCAACAATACTAACTTTCACACGAGGATGGGGCAGAAACAATTTTTGTTTCTTTCAAACCGCCGAGACCGGGAACCGAACCCCGGACTCTGGCGCGAAAGGCAGCGGTGCTAACCACTAATAATAATAGACACTAATAATTGACATAAAATTTACTTGATCGACATGATCAAGATGACAAAATCCGAATGACTGCTGACTGGGTGGAACTGTATACCCAAACAATCCACCAGCATAAGCATGTAAGCCTACTGCCATACGCATTTGGCCATAAAAAATAGTTATTATGCCCGGCCGTAGGCCAGGAGCGTTTTTAAAAAGTGTTAAGAAGAAATAATATTAACGATTATATTTGTGATTACAGCCTCAAGGGTTTTGGTTGGAATTATGTTGGCACAGCCTCACAGTCGGTGGCCCATCATTACATCAGCATTGTGCTAATTTATAGTGTTATCTAGAAGTGGTACGCGGGGAGTAAAGCGTCACCTATAAAGCGTCACCCGCAAAACAATACTGGACAACACGGGACAAGAACCCAATGCTGTTCCTATGTTGGGCCAGCGTCAAAGACTGTGGGTCAACATTGAACACCATTGGGTGAATGCCACGTGTTTGCTGTAGTATAGTAAATCATTGCTTTACGTTACTTTTCGGCACAAATGATCTTTTAAGTGACATTGTAATACGATAAAAACGTTGTAGTCAATTGGTGAGATGAATGATGTACAGATGATGATGTTAAGGTGGGGTGATAGGGCATGGTGGGTTATTGAGAGCGTTTTCCTTCGCTCGCCCAATAAGGAGTTCTGGGTATGTCTAGGGGATGTACCCCCAGACATGCCCAGACCGCCGGAGACTTTTTGCCGATGTGCTGGCCCAAGTATACAGCAGACCCAGTGTTGGACTAGTGTTGGGCCAGCGTCGTAGAAAATTGACCAGCATTGAACCAGCAATGGTCTGCGACGCTGACCCAACATTGCATCAGAATTGGTTGGGTAGGCTTACATGGTGTGTACGGGGTACATGGTAGAGACGCGCACACTGACTTATCAGTGTCACAATGTCACAGTACTTTCGGGAGTGAAAGAGACAAACGGCGATTCACTGGCAAGTATTGATTGGATATTGGCCAGCGCCGGCGATGGTGGTGGAAGGAATACACAATGCATATATAGTTTAACTTGCCTCCTTGGTTCTTCCCTTAATCATATCATGAACATTTAGGATACTGGCCCATGAGGAAGACCAATACAGTTATGTTTACAACATATTCGGTCGATTTTTTGCCTAATAATAGCACTCAAACAGACTAAAGCCCGGCCTCGGAGTTTAGGAACTCCTTTTCTAGTATTAAATTATACTTATCTAATTCACGACATTCTCGCACATTTTATTTCATTTTTTCTATAAATAACACCAAAGACTGTCATAATATAATCCGTGTCACATGCTTCATAATATTGTTTTAAGACTCACCTCAACATAAAATGGTAACTTTTAAAGCTACAGCACATTGTACTAGTATACTCGTTTGACATAAAATGTATACAGTGGGGACCCGGTATCGGACCGCCTCACAAAGCGGACCATCCCGGAATACGGACAACCTCTAGCCAATCCCAATTTTGTTCCCATTCACATAATGTATTAGCAGATTCAGAAAGCGGAGCAACCCACGATTCGGGACACGGACCACCCTTTTTCAATCCCAAATCATAAAAGAACTCAAAAAACGGACCACCCCAAGAGCAAAAAAAAAAATCATTTACACTTTTGCAGTCTATTGGGAGAGACATATGCATCAACTAAGAGACCAGCTGCGGCTGGATTCACTAATGGGACCAGCTGTAGCTACATCCATTGATGGGACAAGCTTTGAGTACATCTACTAATAGGACAAGCTGTGACTGGATCTACTAATAAAGGCACCAGGGGCCCATCCCACGAACCATCTTAAAGTTAAGATCATCTTAACTTTCTCTTATCTTAACTTTTCTAATGCAAATAAGAGAAAGTTGAGATGATCTTAATTTTAAGATTTTTTGTGGGATGGACCCCAGCTCTGGTTGAATCCACCAAGTGGACCAGTTGGCTGGATCCACTAAGAGGACCAGTGCAGCTGCTGGCTAGATCCACAAACGTGGCCAGCGCTGGCTGGATCCACTAAGCTCAGACTGTATGACGTAAAGGATTAGCGCTGATAAGATAACTCATACAATGTTATGTCAACATCTAAACATTGTCATCACTGCAAATCGCAATCACTTATATCATGCCCCTTCCTTGAATCGCGCCTCTACGGTTGGTTGCGTTCTCAACGGTGTAGTGTTTTAGCTCCTACAACCGTCTTTCTTTGTTATTACAGATCAAAAAAATTTATAGAGCGCGAGTTTACGATTAAGCTTAGTGTGAAAATGTATGTTAGTGTAGTGGTTAAGCTCCCATAATGAAACAATTGTGCATTTTATGATTAAAGCATGAAACTTCCACTATTATTAGTACATATCCTGGGGTTTATTTTAAGATGTGGAGGTAAGTTAGATTTGACCCCTGGTGACCTCTGGGGGTCATTGACCTGGAAAGGTCAAAATATCCAATTGCGAAGCCAAAAAGTGGTGAAAATTGTGTATTACACTATCTATAAGATGTTTTTTGTATTCTAGAAATGTGCCAAATACTCTTAAGAGACTGATGTTCATCATAAACATAACACCAAGGTCATGTCAAGGTCACTTTAGGGTCATTTGAAGGTCAAAATGGCAACAAATAGCAAAAATATCCATTTTTAATCAATTGAAACAATACTAGTGGTGCAGTCATCTATTTCAAAGGATTGGTTTTGACACATTATTGGTCAGATATCTTTTCCATGTACATTTTAGGAGATTGAGGGCAGTATCTAACTTGGGAGGGGAAATACACCCTTAGTATTCCCCTCACTACACCCCTTCCCCAATGTTTAATTGGACGAGCAAAATTACAGTGTGCAGCAGCTGTTAAATATCAGTTTGGCTTCCCATAGATAACTATTTATACATAAATGAGCTATGAAGTCTGACATGGGTTGGGATTATGCTTTACTGGGGTACCGTCGAAAAAAACCCGTTAAGGTCATATCAAGGTCATTTCAAGGCCAAACTGTCAAAAATCATTAAAAAAATGTCTTTTTACTTTCATACCGGATACCAGAATTAATTCCTAGGCTGCATCATTATTTTCAGAAAGTTAGGCAAAATACATAGTGTAGTGTTTAAGCTCCCATAATAAAACAATTGTGCATTTCATGATTAAAGCAGGACACTTTTAACATTATAAAAAACATATCCTGATATTTATTTTAAATTGTGAGGTAAGCTAGATTTGACCCCTAGTGACCTCTAGGTGTCATTGACATCGATATGAAAAGACACACCCTTGAAATGATATTAACTTGACCTTGTAAGCCCAATCTCAGGAAGCCGAAGGGCGGCATCTTTGTATGTCAACTGTAGCCGTCTTGTACATCGATTGGTTTATACAAGAGTGAGAGGCAACGTTAAGCAGAATTTTAAAATATACAGCGATATGATGTTATTCCCAGTGTTATAGTCCAATACTAGTATGTTGTATTGGTATCGTGACTAGGGCTATACCACACATTTAAACCAATATGTATCTATTTCGCGAATTTGTTACCAACGCTTACAAATACTCGGTGAGTGTTGCGAATTTTGAGCGAATTTCAAATATTTTCATTTATAACATTCGCTAGCATATTCGCCTATGTGTGACAGGGGGGGGGGGGGGGTATATTTTTCACACCCGAGCAATATATTTGTTTCAGTTTGTGTGTGGAGATATATTTACTTCACTTCCTTGTATATTTTTCTGCTTACAAATTTGGATCCCAAACTAAGCCTAGCCTTCATCTGGAGGCAAACCCTCCAAGCAAAGCGAGGCTTCACAATCTTAAAGGTCATTTATTGATGCCAGATAAATGAGGCTAGATTTTTTTAGGATTATTAAATGATGGTGCTCATAAGCTGAAATAATTATTTATTTCAAATTTAAACATTTATTTACAGCATCAGACAATTATTTATTTCACGAAAATTTAGTTTGGAAATATATATTTAAAATATACTCCCCCCCCCTCCCTTGTAATTGAAGGTGTCTCCCTTATGTAGGATGCAAGTGAACAAGTATATTATTACTGTTGATTGTCTTATATGCGTAATGATGTGCCATGAAGTAATTATCACGGCGTGTAATGCTCTGAGAGAGGAATTTTCAATAAGAAGAATTAGTAAAAGCATAATAATTTCAGTGATTTCTTGGCAGCTATTTCTTTCATTTTTATTATTTTCAAGGATGAGAGTTCTACATAAGCCCAGATATCAATACAGGCGTGGGTAATTCAAAGGAAAAGAACTATATCAGCTAAAACAAAATATTTTTATGACAATAAGATTTTTTTTATGACAATGAGATTTTTTTTCAATCCCTTATAACATATACTAATCCGTTATAACGGTCTACTAATCATTTATAACGGTCTACTATTCCGTTATAACGGTCTAGTATTTCATAATAACTGTCTACTATTCCGTTAAACCGGTCTAGTCTTTCGTTATAACGGTGTACTATCCCGTTATAACGATATAATATTTAGTTATAACGGTCTACTATCTCGTTATAACGGTCTAGTAGTTCGTTATGACGGTCTAGTTTCACGTTATAACGGTCCAATAATTCCTTTATAACGGTCTACTAATCCGTTATAAAAGTTTACTAATCCATTAAAGAGGTCTAGTATTCCGTTATAACGGTCACGTTTTCCGTCATAACGGTCTACTATTCCGATATAACGGTCTACTATTTTGTTATAACGGTCTACTAATCCGTTATAACTGTCTACTATCCCGTTGTAACGGTATATTATTTTGTTTTGAAGGCCTGGATTACGCTATAACGGCCTACAAATCCTTTTTAACGGCTTCCTAATCCTTTTTAACGGTCTACTATCCCGTTATAACGGTCCAGTATTTCGGTATAACGGTCTACTATCCCGTTATAGCAGTCTAGTATTTCGTTATGACGGTCCGTCAAGTCTCCCGCTATAACAGTCTACTATACCATTATAACTGTATAGTATTTCGTTATAACGGTCTACTATCCCGTTATAACTGTCTAGTATTTCGTTATGACGGTCTAGTATCACGTTATATCGGTCTACTAATCCATTATAACGGTATACGCATCCGTTATAACGGTCTACTAGTCCGTTATAACGGTCTACTAATCTGTTATAAAGGTCTACTATTTCGTTATAATGGTAAAGTCTTCCGTTATAACGGTCTACTATCCGTTATAACGGTCTAGTATTTCGTCATAACGGTCTACTATTTCGTTATAGCGGTGTTGTATTACGTTATGACGGTCAAGTCTTCCGTTATAACTGTCTACTAATCCGTTATAACTGTCTACTATCCCGTTACAACGGCCTACTAATCCGTTATAACGGTCTACTAATCCGTTATACCTACTAATCCGTTATAACAGTCTACTAATTTGTTATAACGGTCTACTACTCCGTTAAAACGGTATCGTATTTCGTTATAACGGTCTCGTATTTCGGTATAGCAGTCTACTAATCCGTTATAGCAGTCTACCAAATCGTTATAAAGGTGTAGTATTTTGTTATAACGGTCTACTAATCCGTTATAACTGATTAATAGACCTTTAGGCATATAGCGGAATAGTAGACCCTTATAAATTTCCAAGGATAACAAGACAGACATGGATAATTTAAAGAGAAAAATCTATATCAGCCAAAACACGGTTATCTACGGAAGTGGATTTATTTTATAATCCGTTATAACGGTCTAGTATTTCGTTATAACGATCTACCAAATTTTTATAAGGTCTAGACGTTATAGCTGTCTATTATTCCGTGATTATGATCTTGTAGGTCGTTATAACGGTCTAGTATTTAGTTATGATCTTGATAACGGTCTAGTATTTCGTCATAACGGTCTACTATTTCGCTATAACGGTTTATAGCAAAATAGTAAACTGTTATAACGAAATACTAGACCGTTATAAAAGGATAATATACCGTTATAGCGGATTAGTAGACCGTTATAATGGATTAGTGGACAGCTATAACGGATTAGTAGACCACTATAACGAAACTCTAGACCGTTATAGCGAAATAATAGACCGTTATAGCAAAATAGTATTCCGTTGTAACGAAATACTAGCCAGTTATAACGGAACTAGACCGCTATAGTGCAATAATGAACCGTTATAGCGGAATATTAGACCGTTATAACGAAATGCTAGACAGGTATAGCGGGATAGTAAACTGTTATAACAGATTAGTAGACCGTTTTAATGGATGATTAGACCGTTATAACGAAATAATGTACCGTTATCACAAAATACTAGACCGTTATAACGGAATAGTAGACCACTTTAACGGAGCATTAGATCGTTATAACGGATTAGTAAACCGTTGTAACGAAATAATATATCGTTATAACGAAATACTAGACCGCTATAACGGAATAGTATATGTGCAAAGTAGTTAATAATATATATCCTATTTGATGGCTATGGGCGGTTTAGTCTAGTAATAATACAATTGTTGCCGATAAGTGGAGGAAAATCGCCATGTCCTAATAGAAAATAATGCAGTCTATTCAGTATGAATTGAATACAGAACGATGGAATAATCGGTTTTATATATATCATATCATATCAATATATATCAATTTAACGAGAAAATTTGGCAGCCATGACATCGATATTTTGCCGAGCTTTCTGAGTAGCCTAGAAATTAATCCTAGTATCCTGTATGTTTAAAAAATAACCTGCAGATCTCCATATCGTGGAGAATTTGATTGTACAATTTGCCTAATTTCTTATAAAGTTTGAGTTTTTGCAGCCACAATAAATTATAAAGTTGATTTTTGGCAGCTATTTTAAATTTCAGAGAAATTTGGATAATTTCTGATTAAGGTTTTTGCGCTTACAAAATTTCAAAAAAATGACCGCTACTTTTTATTGCACCCACAAAAATTAAGTACCGCCTGATGCCTCACGCTTGATAGATTCCGGCGCGACTAAAATCCCCCTTCTCCTACGGACGTGTGATAAAAACCGGCTCACCACTTCTATTAGGATAATAGGGTCACGCTAAGAATTTATATTTAATTCAATGTTCTAATCGAGCAGTTATAATCAGTATAAAATGCCGTCATTTTCTGAAAATTTATGTGGTATACTAATAACGTCCAGCTACCTGGAACATTAGACTAGAGAGACTAGATAAAGATGATGGCATTAACGCCATACCCATGGCTCACATGGCTTACACTATGCATCTATGCCTATAGATAATGATGTGGTCCCGAATTAGAAGCCACTGCTTTGTTGACCAAACTTATTGAAGGAGACATGATTGCTACATGGATGCTAGTAAAGGTATAACCAATAGGCCTAAAACCAATTACATTAAGGGAAATTACGATAATAAAACAGAGCTGTCTTTAAATTATCAGATATGGCTCACCTGTAAAACGGTAGGTTGATGTAGATAGATGTGATTCTAGAAAAATTGTATACATGTGCAACCACCAGACTGGAGCTCAGGCTCATTTAAGTGAAGACACGTTCGAAATAGAAATTGGAACAACTCTGAAGAAGACATGTGATCATGGTGACAGTTTTTCCCAGTTTGACCTTGAAATGACCTTTACATGACCTTCAAATTGCTTTCGGATGGTACTCCAGTAAAACACAACACCACCCTATGTCAAATTTCATAAACCCAATTATCTATCAATATTTAGCTATGGGAGCCCAAACTAATCTTCAACAATGCTGCATGATTGTAATTTGGCCGCTCAACTGAATATTGAGGAAGGAGCGTGATAAGTGGAAGATAGCCTTCTTCCCAAAGGTTGATACTGCCCCTAATGTACTCAAATGTGTGTGGAAAATACATAGGACAAAGAATATGTCAAAACCAGTCTCTTGTAATAAATGACTCCACAACCACAGTGTGGGAATTGATAAAAAAAGTGGAAATTTTAACTATTTCCGCCAGTTTGCCCTTTAAATGACCTTGATGTGATCTTGACATGACCTTGGTGTTATGTTTATGATTCAGAACAGTCTCGTCGAGTAGTTGATACACGTTTGGGACACATAAACAAAGCATAGACATTGTAATATACAATTTTCACTACTTTTTGGCTTTGCCAGTGAATATTTTTACCTTTCGAGGTCAATGACCTCTAGAGGTCATCAGAGGTCAAATCCAGTTTACCTCCACATCTAAAAATAACCCTTAGGATATGTTCTACAAGTGGTAGAAATTTCATGCTTTAATCATAAAATGCACAATAGGTTACCTATCTACTAAACTATGTTGCCAAGACAATTTAAGTCTTATTTAAGTCTTATATTTAATAATTTGGTAAATGCAGCACATCGAATGGTCTTAGAACAGATTTTTGCGCTATATAAGCTTTTATTTATTATTTATTAATAATAATTATAGAAAGTTATATTAGAACTGTTATATCAATAGTTGAGCTAGTGGTCTATAGGAGCCAAAAGGTTAAACAAAGACGCTTTTGAATTTCCACCAGCTGACAAAAATAACATTCGGCGTGCAACAATCATTTAATTACTCATATACAAGGTCTATGTGTGTTTAATACAGATAGGCCTATAGCGTATAAATATAATTATACTGAAATAGGAACAAATTAATTCAAGCGTTACAAACAAACAGATGGTCATATTTATAACATATTCATAATTCTAGAAGATAATTCGCTAGACTGTTTTTGTCAACTTGACTTGTCATAAATGAGAGGCCCTAGCGTTCATATAGTGAAACAAAGCATAACAATTCCGTCATGATTTTCTCTATTAGTTTCGCATATTTAACGGAGTAATTACTGGTAATTATCAGATGTATTTTTACGCGAGGAAGTATGAATTATATCCAGTTAACTTACTGTAAGTTACATACGGCTAACCACTGCTGATCGATTTCCCGTTCACAGATGCAATGGCCTGATCATCCTAAACAAACGATACTATCACACTAGGAACTTAACTCTTCCTTTACCAATTTCGCATTTATGCGAAACTACCTTCCTTTACCAAATTCGCATTTATGCGAAATTCACATGTGTATATGCATTAATTGCAAAGGATATATTTTATTACATGTGTGGTTGAAAATCGCTAACCAGAATGGTCAGTGACATGGACGCAATTTTCTCTTGCATTTTTAATGTGTGCGATATAATGGCTTGAATTTGTGATTGTGAGGTAAGACAGTGCCCGACAGGCCTATGCCTTAGTCTTAGAGGAAGCCTTTGAGAAATCAAAATTTTGCGGGATGTGGATGCTTTTGGACCCCCGTAAAGCGTCCTTTGACATGTTCTACCCCCCTCCGCCCCCTTAATGAAAATCCAATAAAATCCGCCTCTGACACACCAATCAGTTAGGCTTCCAAAAATGCTCGGCATAACCAATATGTGCAAACACTTGCATAGTCTTGGCCTATTGTAGATTTGATACCAGATATTTTATATAAAAACACTCTACCTGTGCTACCATGCTTGCATAGAAACATTCTTTCATCCTCTTTTTACTCTCTTTAAAAAGTCCTAGTCGGTCAATAACTATTTGTATTTAATGGTTTTGGTAGTCTAGCGCAAAAATAACACGTCTGTTCAATATGCCAGTGGTATATAAATTCAGCTTCTAGACCCTCCCTCCACCCTCCCCTAAATATATGCCTGCATCACCTTTCCCAAAAAGTAGCCTGAACCCAAAAGACCAGGATGTACCCCATGTGCAGCAGACAGAGATGACAACAAACATTGCCCAACTTTGGATGAGATGTTTTTTTATTTTCTCACTTTACAGCCAGTAACCACACCGAGTTCAATAATCGTCTGAAAATAAAATCGCCCCATTATACAAAGTAAGTGAATATGTAAAAAAAATCGACCAAAAACGGTAAATATCGATATGAGAGCGAAAAAGCATCCACCACGGTGAAGGTGAATTTGGGTTTTTTATAGTGCACAAACATGCAAAATTTAAACACTAAAATCGTCTAAAAAGCACCGCCCTGAACCCTTGCGTGATCGTCTTAAAGGAAACAATCTCAAAACGAGCTTAAAAAGGCCGTCATGCACTTTTTTTTTTCATTTTTGTAATCAGCAGCTGCTATTGCTAGCAGAGCCGTTGCCTGGCTAAAGTCACCTGAAAGTGTCAGGGACTGGTTCAGGGCTAACCGCAACAGGTAGTGTTAATCGAACTTGAGAAAAAGACGACCCACAGAGAGACCGCCACTCCCCCCCCCCCCGTCCAATCCGCACCAGACCATCACGGTCACTAAGTCGGCAAAATGTTGATAATCATGCAGATGAGATTGTGAGACAGTAAATACCAGAAGAAGACAAGAAGACATGATAGGACAGCACTTCGACCCACCACACCCCATTAGACCACTGCAAGCAGCTATCCACAGAATAGGATGGAGCACAGCCACCACGCCCCCCCCCCCCTGCCACCCCCTCGGCGAAACCATCCTTCCACAATTCATTTAAATCTTTGTGCATCCTGTTGTATTTCATTTGATTGATTCTGTTTTCCAGTTGCTCAGAAGATTGACTCTCTTGTTTTGCTCTCATATTTGTACCGTCATAAGACCTGTCAAGCGATCCCAGGTCAAGTTTTAATTACATTAAAATTACACTGCAATTTTCTAATATCTTAATTTGCTGTTGTCTTTTGATTTGTTGACTCTTGAATTTTGTTCATCTCGCATGCTAATTTATACTATCCATAGCATGAGACCTGTCAAATGATCCCAGGTCGAGTTTAATTACAGATTAGATTGTGAGACAGTACATACCAGAAGAAGACAAGAAGACATGATAGGACAGCACTTCGACCCACCCCACCCCATTAGACCGCTGCAAGCAGCTATCCACAGAATAGGATGGAGTACAGCCACCACGCCCCCCCCCCCCGCCACCCCTCGGCGAAACCATCCTTCCACATTTCACTCTAATCTCTGTGCATCCTGTTGTTTAATCTTTGTGCATCCTGTTGTATTTCAGATGATCGACGCTGTTGTTTTGCTCTCACATTTGTAGGCCTACTAGCCTAAGATCTGTCAAGTGATTCCAGGTCGAGATTTAATTACATTAAAATTACACTAAAATTTTAATCCTGTTGTATCTCATTTGATTAACTCTGTTGTTCAATTGCTCAGATGATTTACTCTGTTGTTTTTGCTCCCATATTTGTACTATCATAAGACCTGTCAAATGATCCCAGGTCAAATTTTAATTACATTAAAATCTGTTGCTCAGCTGCTCAGATGGTTGACTCCGTTGTCTTAGCTCTCATATTTTTATTATCATAAGACCTGTCAAATGATCCCAGGTCAAGTTTAATTACAGATTAGGTTGTGAGACAGAACATACCAGAAGAAGACAAGAAGACATGATAGGACAGCACTTCGACTCACACCACCCCATTAGACCGTTTGTTTGTTTGTTTGTTTGTTTGTTTAGGTTAGCTAGCCCGCATGCAGGCTGCCCGGGCCTTCCGATAATTATCGATCGATCACAATCCCGCCTTTAGTCCAGTTGCTTTTTACTCGGAGCTGTGTATCACTAAGCCGGTGGGCCACTTCAAGAGCCGAATTCAGTGCTCACAGACTTCCTTTGTACATCCACGGCAGCTAAAGCAACCATAGAACCCAATGGTGATCATGTGCATAGATGACGAGACTTTCCGCTTAAGACACCTTCTCATATACACAGGTTCCACACTGGAGAACTGGCGGAAGGATCAGCCCAACAGTCCACAGGTCCGTCTCAGGTGGCAGTCAGGCAGTTAGGCAGTCGAACTTCATCATAAGCAAAACGGCATGGGGATGAATGAATAGGAACCAACAAGTGTCTGCCAGAATAGATTCACCATAGCGGTATGACAAGGCTTGAAGGAAATCACCATGCATACATCTCAAGACCGGCCATGATGAAGAAAACGGAAATCGTTGCAATCCACCGTTCCAAGGTCAGGAGGAGTCAAATGAATGAATGAATGAATCAGTCAGCTAGACAGTAGCTGTCTTCTGCAAGCCGTGGGCGCCATACGACCTGCTTTGGCAGTGCATCGTACAACCAGCCACAGCCTACCATCAGGATCCAATTGACTTTCAGCTGTGGTAGCTGTCTGTTGTTTGTTTGTTCGTTTGGGATAGCTAGCCCTCAAGTGGGGCTGCCCGGGCCTTTCGACTTTGTCAATCGCTCACTAACTCCCGGCAAGGATCAATGTATCTCTTAGAACCCATGAGTGCCGAGCCGATTGCCTCACTTTACGAATCTGCCGACCAGCCACTCCCCTCATCCTCTGCTTCTCCTCAGTGCATCTCTAGACTCAACTTCGAAGAGTCTCTGATCGCTGTGGTGATGCTGATGATGCCGGGAAGCAGTGATCTAACCAAGACGAGTGACCGCGTCTTCTCGCACTCAACAAGCCCGCATTGATCCGCTGCCAAGCGGAGCAGCCCAATTAAAGCATATCGGCGACGGACTGTCTGTCTGTTTCCAGACCTCTCAAGTCTGTTGCCAGACTCGGCGACGGCGGAACCGACTTTTGTTGATCTGTCATCACATCACTGATTGCAACAAAGGAGGTGAGTATCCGCGTCCATGGTTTGCGACTGCCTCAGACTTGCTATGGTATGCTGCATGTTATGAACACACATACTCATCGCCCTATCCACAGTGTGACAGTGGTTTTGACTGTTGCCAGACGGTCTGTTTGACTGTTGCCAGACCCTCAGTCGTAGAGTCTGCTCTGAGAAAAAGGCCGATGACAGAGCCACCCTTTATTTGTCTGTTTTCAGACCGACTGTTTGTCTGTTGCCAGACGCTTAGTGTCTGTTGCCAGACTCGGCGATGGAGGAGCCAACCCTTTGTTTGTCTGTTGTTACTTGTCAAACTGATCACGAAAAGGGAGGTGAATATATGTGCCCAAAGTTTGCGACTGCCGCGGACTAGCCATGGTATGCTGCATGTCATGGACACCCATATCCATCACCGTAATAATGTAACAGTGGTTATGCCTCACCCCCATGTTAAAATTAAGCAGAGGGTTTTGAAGGGTGAGAGCCATATGTTCAAGTTGAAGGAAGGGGCTGAGGGACAAGAGCCATTTGAGTGTAAGGGAGGTGTTCGTCAGACACAATCGAGAGTCATGAACAACGAAACAAATCTGAGAGGAGCGGAAGGATTTCATAACAAAATATTTCTTAATGAGGACCTAACTCGTCTTCGTGCTCTATTATTCCATATGGTCAGAAAGAGTGGGAAAGTGACTCGCGCAAGTACAAAGAATGGTCGAATATACTGCAATATTCCCGGCAAAGAACACCCAGTGATATTGGACTCACCAGATGATCTGTGCCGCCTAGACTATGAAGAACTACTGTATAAGGAACTAGGGCTCGCTTATTATCAATTACCCGAAACTGTATAAATTGTTTTTCACTTAATGTATATATATAATGTGTGTATTTAAAAAATCGCAATGTCTATTGAAACTGACATAATTTTTATTAGGAAGCATAGGAGGTCTTCGAAATAACTCATTAAATCATATTCTTCATGCCAATACTTTCGAAAATAATGAAAATCTTGATTATGAAATTACCACAATAAAACACTCTCCATATGTGGATCATTTAGAATTTTCAAAATCATTAAAAGAGAAGCAGGACGAATTTTGTATTTTAAGCCTGAATATACAATCTTTAAATGCAAAAATTGATGAACTGGTCATTCTGCTCCACAGTCTAACAAATTGTAAATTCAGCGCAATCTGCATACAGGAAACGTGGCTAACAGACAAATCAGATTTATCATTATTTAAAATTGATGGTTATAATGTTATCTCACAAAGTAAAATATGTAGTGCACATGGTGGTCTAGCCATATATTTGAACAACAAATTAAACTATAAACATTTAAATCTCAATGAAAATTCTGATATTTTTGAAGCACAATTTATCGAAATTTCTGGTTCTGACATTAACAAACCCGTCATTATAGGTAATATGTACAGACCACCACGTGATGTTAATAAAAGATTTAGATGTTTATACAAGAAATTGAGCCAATACTAAAAGAGCTAGAGAAAAGCAATACCGAATCGATTCTCACCGGAGATCTGAACATAAATCTACTTAAAATAAATGACAAACCTATATTTAATGAATTTCTTGACACTGTAATATCGCACAGTTTCTACCCCAAGATTACATTACCTACAAAATTAACCACGCAAAGAGGCACATTACTCGACATTTTTTACTGCAAACTGTCCAATGCCACAGCAGATATGAAAACAAGCATTCTCGTAAGCGAAATATCAGACCATTTCCCCTACTTTTTTCTCTAAATGTAAAAAGAAAGAAAGAAAAAACACATAATAAAAGAAAACGATTACGTAGCAATTCCCAAGCTATCGCCCTTAGACATCATTAACATAAAGAAAAAACTAAGTGAAGATAAAATTTTTGAACTATTGACAAATTATCCCACAGCTGACCCAAATATAAATTATAATATTATAGATGAATCAATAACCAGAACAATAAATATGTTTTCAAAATCAAAACCAGCCAAATTTAATAAACGCAAACATAAAATGTCTAACTGGATAACAAAGGGAATAATTCGATCAATAAACATTAGAAATGTTATGTACCGGAAATTAAGAGCAACTAATTCAGATTCTGAACATTACCACACCCGAAAAACTAATTTTAGAACTTCTAACGTCATTTTAAAGAGAAGTATCTACATTGCCAAAAAACAATATTACCAATCATGTTTTGACAAATATAAGAATGATATGGAGCAAACGTGGTCAACAATTAATACCATTTTAAATAGAAATAATAAAAAACGCAAATTACCTGAGAATTTTTACTTAAATGGACTATTAACAAACAACACAAAGAATATTGTAAACAGCTTTAATGAATACTTTTGCAATATAGGTCCTAAATTAGCGTCTTCGATTAAATCGAACCCGAACAAATCCTACAAACATTATCTGAAACATCCCACCAATAGTAGGCTCCGATTTAAGCCAGTAGACAGTACTGCAATCACAAAAATAATAAACGAGCTTAATCCTAGACACAGCACCGGCCCAGATGGATTATCCACCAAACTACTACAACAAATTAAAGAACCACTTATAGAATCCTTAACTATCACTATCAACCAATCCTTAAGTACAGGCATATTTCCAGAAAAATTAAAAGTTGCCAAAGTAATCCCAATCTTTAAAAAAGATGATCTTTTACTCATAGAAATTTATCGCCTTATTTCTATCTCACCTTCAATTTCTAAAATTTTTGAAAAAGTTATAATGTAACCAATTGAACGATTACTTTGATGTGAACAAGTTATTCCATAGCAGTCAATACGGCTTCAGAAATCAGAAAGCAACATTCGACCGAATTGGCTGCTATGGAATTAGTTGATAGAGCAACACAAGAGATGGATAGAGGCGAAATTCCCTTTGGCATTTTTTTGGACCTTTCCAAAGCTTTGACACGTTGAATCACTCTATACTTTTAGATAAATTAAACTATTATGGAATTAAAAATTGTTCATTGCAGCTTATAAAAAGTTATCTTGCTAATCGATCACAATATGTAGAACACAACGGTATTAAATCAGATTACAGCCCAATCTCCATAGGAGTGCCGCAAGGCTTAATCATGGGACCATTACTTTTCAAAATTTACCTAAACGACATTCCCCTCCACAGTAAAATATTTAAATTTATAATCTACGCGGACGACACTACTTTGTTATCTAACCTTGGCGAATTTAAAAAAGAAAATGGAGATGAAATGTTAAATGCTGAACTGTCAAAAATAAATATGTGGTTTCAACTAAAAACAACCAAAACACAACCACTAAACACAACCAAATCAAAAGTTATGGTCTTCAGAAAACCACAAAAAAAAAATTAAAATACCAGTCATCAAAATTAACCAAAAAGAATTATAATACGTTGAAACCTTTAATTTTCTCGGTGTAAATTTAGACACAAATATTAGTTGGAAATCTCACTTAAGTAAAGTATCTAATAAAATAGTAAGAATTATAGGTATAATGAATAAGCTGAAATTCATCCTCCCACAAAATATCCTTTCTTATATATATAACTCTTTGATAATGCCACACATAAATTACTGCAAATAAACGGATTTTTAAATTATAGAAAAAAGCAGTGCGAATCATATATAAAGAACGTCGCCTCTCTCATACAGATCCAATATTTAAGAATCTAAATCTTTTGAAAATTAATGATATATACCGCCTTCAATTGCTAAAACTGTACTTTAAATGTAAACAAAACCTTCTTCCTGTCTACTTTGATTCATTTGATCTGCCACCTAACTATAGAGTTCATCAACATAACACACAAAATATAAATAAAATACACGAGCCTTATGTAAGACATGATTTTGCCAAGACATGCAGCCGTTATGAACTGCCTATTCTTGTTAACAAAACATCACCATCTATCATAGAAAAAGTAAAACACTCACAGCTTTAAGGGGTTTTGCACTTACACAAAAAAATATTCTATAGACAACTACTCAACGACTTGTGATATTTTAAATCGTTACTCTTGTAATAGTATTCCTCATCAATAGTAATGGTATTCCTCACTTGATACATATACTGCATAATTTTCTCGTTTCACTTGGCATATTTGAGATATTTGAAATTGTCACTCTTGTAATGGTATTCCTCATCAATAGCAATAGTATTCCTCACTTGATACATATACTGCATAATTTTTCTCGTTTCATTGTGTATATTTAAGATATTTTAAATTGTTACTCTTGTAATAGTATTTTGTCATCAGTAGTTATAGTATTCCTTACTTGATACACATACTGCATAATTTTTTCGTTTCACTTTGTATATATTTAATCATTTCAAACACATACTGTATACCTGATTTACATAATAACTGAAGTGTCAAATGGGTGGCCTCTATGCCAGCGACCATATGTGGTCTTAATGGAGGTCTCCGAAACCATGTATTTACGGTTAAATAAACTTTCTTCTTCTTCGTGGGCCATGTTGCCATTAAGGAATGGATAGGGGGATGAGAGACAAGAGCGTTGGTAAAATTCCTCTTGTGAGATTTAAAGAGCGAGAGTCAGGTTCAAGTTGAAGGGAGTGGGCTAATTGGGACGAGAGTAAATTTACCGACCCTCAGTCGTACAGACTACTACAAAAAAAAAAAAAAAAAAAAGTCTGTTGCCAGACCGACTGCTTGTCTGTTGCCAGACGCTTAGTGTCTGTTGCCAGACTCAGCGATGAAGGAGCCAACCCTTTGTCTACTGCAAGCCGTGGGCGCCATACGACCTGCTTTGGAAGTGCATCGTACAACCAGCCACAGCCTCCCATCAGGATCCAATTGCTTTCAGCTGTGGCGGCGCGATGCGACCCATAACTCAGTCGCTCCATGCCTATCAGTAGTTTAATTACTTATTTTAGATTAAAATATGTAGTTTATAATCCCATAAAACCATCCCTCCCCCCCCCCCCCGAGCCTCCAAAACCTCATGTGAAAGCCTACACATGAGGAAAAACACTGCTTGCCTAACCCTTTCAATGACATTAGTGACGAAATTTGTAATGTTATTTAGTCGACCCATCCCTACCCTCACACAAAGTCTAAGACGTCTGACAGCAGCGTATTCATCCACACGAATTCACACTGCCCACAATCTAACCTCTGACAGCAGCGTATTCATCCATATGAATTCACACTGCCCACAATCTAACCTCTGACAGCAGCGTATCCATCTGTATGAATTCACACTGCCCACATCGTCCTCCGTCATCCGGACATCCCATGCAACCTAACGTCCCAACCCCCAATCTCATGCACACATGTCCTCTTATATATGTGCATGAGGACCCACTAGCATTTATCCCTACCTCACAAGGAATCTGAGACTTCTGACAGCAGCGTATTTATCCATATGAATTCACACTGCCCACATCTTTCTCCTGTCCCATCATCCAGACATCCCATGCAACCTAACGTTCCAACCCCCAGTCTCATGCACACACTCTTATATATGTGCATGATAAACCCAGTAGTATTCATCCCTACCTCACATGGAATCTAAGACTTCTGATAGCAGCGTATTCATCCATGACTTCACACTGCCCACAGTCTAACCTCTGACAACAGCGTATTCATCGATATGATTTAACATTGCCAACAATCAAACCTCTTACAGCAGCGTATTCATTCATATGAATTCACACTGCCCACGATCTAACCTCTGATAGCAGCGTATTCATTTATATGATTTCACATTGCCAACAATCAAACCTCTGACAGCAGCGTATTCATCCATATGAATTCACACTGACCACATCTTCCTCCTGTCCCATCATACGGACATCCCATGCAACCTAACGTCCCAACCCCCAATCTCATGTGCATACTCTTATATATACATGCATGAGGAACCCACTAGTATTCATCCCTGCCTCACAAGGAATCTAAGACTTCTGCCAGCAGCGTATTCGACCATATGAATTCACACTGCCCACATCTTCCTCCAGTCCCATCATCCGGGCATTCCATGCAACCTAACGTCCTAACCCACAGTCTCATGCACACACTCTTATATATGTGCACGAGAAACCCACTAGTATTCATCCCTACCTCACAAGGAATCTAAGCCTTCTGACAGCATCTGCCTCCTGTCCCATCATCCGGACATCCCATGCAACCCAACGGCTCAACCCCCAGACTCATGCACACACTCTTATATATGTGCACGAGGAACTCATTAATATTCATCCCTATCCTTCCTGTAGCCTCGAGTCCTTCCTGTAGCCGTCCTTCATGTAGCCTTCCTTCCTATAGATTTCCTTCCTGTAGCCTCCCCTCCTTCATATAGCCTTCCTTCCTTTCTATGTAGCCTTCTTCCCAATAGCCTTCCTTCATGTAGCCCTCCATCCTGTAGTCTTCCTTCCTCCCTATAACCTTCCTTCTTCCCTGTAGCCTTCCGTCCTTCCTATATCCTTTCTGTAGTCTTCCTTCATGTAGCTTTCTTTCCTTCTTATAGCCTTCCTTCCTGTAGCCTTCCTTCCTTCCTTTCTTCCTATATAGCCTTCCTACCTGCAGCATACCTTCCTTCCTATAGCTTTTCTTCCTATAGCCTTCCTTCCTTCCTATAGCTTTCCTTCCTGCAGCCTTCCTTCTTCCCTATCCCCTTCCTTCCCAAATCTTATCGACCCGTTTGTTTGTTTGTTTGTTTGTTTCCTTCCTATATAGCCTTCCTACCTGCAGCATACCTTCCTTCCTATAGCCTTTCTTCCTATAGCCTTCCTTCCTTCCTACATGTCCTATAGCTTTCCTTCCTGCAGCCTTCCTTCCTCCCTATCCCCTTCCTTCCCAAATCTTATCGACCCGTTTGTTTGTTTGTTTGTTTGTTGAGTTAGCGAGCCCTTTCGGGCTGCCCGGGCCTTCCGACAATTGTCGATTGCTCTGAAACCTGAGCACGAGACCAAGAGCTACAGACAATCAGATCCCTGAGTAACAGGCTAGACAGCCACACTGCGAGTACCCCGACCTTGGCCCCCAGCTTTCCATCAGTATTCCCTAACGACTACTTGAGGTAGAAATCGAGGCACTGTTAGTGAATAGAGGGAAGAGACCGCTGTACAAAATAGGAAAGCTCTCCTGAACTCACAAGACACTTTCTCATGTAAGATCCAGCACTGTGATCAACTACCAAGGGAGCTGTCCAAAAAGGGGAGTATTTATTGGTAACAGGAAACCGGAGGCGGATTATTTTTTTTTTCCGCCTGGACATAACATTTATTCTGTTCGAAATTTGGCTTCCAAAAACACAGGATTGTCAACCCGATTTGGAAATAATCATACTGCCCCATGCTGTGTTAAAATTTAGGCTACATGCCCCAATGTCTGGGAGTAGGGTTACTAAATATCCTAAGCACAAAAAGCAGCTGTCTGTGGTGACCTGCTCCGCAGGGCTACAGCGACTCCAAGCCTTCATGGGCCTAGAGAAGCGAGCATCCACCTATTTCCCCACTCCCGTATCCCCTCCCACCTTCTAATTATTATATCTACTTTACTCCCCTTTCTTACCTTGTTAATAAAAAAACCTCCCCAGTTCATGAATGAATGAATGAGCGAATGAGTCGCAGCTGTTGTTAACTTACTCTCAACTAGGCCCCAGGGCCATTCATTTCTGTGCTTGGGACTACGTCTTCACGCGAATTGCAACAGATCACGTTACCACCCCCTCTCGTGACATTCTTGCCACATAGATCCCAGTACACACAAAATATTTGTATAACATCTATACAATGTTGGACCAATGTTGGGGCGGCGTTGTATAAATGTAATTAGGCCTACAAATGTTTTGTGTTTACTGGGATGTCACTCAAATCGGATCACATTCTTTAAATAGATGGCCCCAGGCCACACACTTTAAATAGATGGCCCCAGGCCATAAACTTTAACTTAATATATGCGGCCTGCAGCCACACATTTTTTAAGCTGATGGCCCCAGGCCACACACTTTAGGTTGAAGGTTGTCAGGTCTGTTATGCATAACTCCAAAAAGTGTTCGAAGTTACCCCCAGTTGACGGGCAGCTAATATTAGACTTTTTGAGGGTTAAAATTAGAATTAACTTTCATTTTTTAATTAAATAAAGTTTCTTAATAAAGGTTATTTTCATATGGATTTATGCGAATTTATGCGGATGCGCCAACCTTAAGCCTTTTATTATTAGCAAAAGTAAAAATTCATACTTAGGAAAATAAAATGCAAATACTTTACATGTGAAGAGTAAAAAATATTGTTTCTAGGATGCCAATCTCGTATATTATATCGAAATCAAATCGATGTGAATTAGAAAATAAATTATTGGGGTATGTTATACAATTTTTTTCACATATTCACTAAAAGCTGCATTGATTCTGCAAATTATATTTTGTAGTGGACGGAAATGGGGGGGGGGGGTGGATCAAGAGATGGGGCCGGGGTGGTCAATTAACAGCTCAATTATGTCTCCAGAAATTAGTCTAAGGTGCACCCAGAAACAATCCAAAAACAAAAATATTCAATGGGGGGCTCACAGCGCCCCCCAAACCCCCAACTGCTCAATTCGGCTCGCCTCATATTCACAATGAAATAAAAACATGACGTGCGTACACCCAAATATTTCCTGGCTTTGCCCCTGTTTTAAATCACAGTTTGTCCAAACCAGAATAAAACTTTATCCCCAATTAGGTATTCAGGTATGTAGAGGTTGTACTGTATTTACATTTTATTAAAAAAATGCATTTTGAAAAATGTTGGTAAAACGTTTCAAAACGTTTTTAATCAATGTTTTACATAATATTTCTATTTATTGTTTAAAAATATTCTGTTCATTGACGTTTTAATGTTGTAAAACATTTCCATGTGACTTAGTTTTGTGCATGCTGGGATATGGCCATATTAAAAAGCAAAAATAAAAATACTGATTTGTTGCTGATTTTAGTCTGATTGTGTCGCTTTAACCTATTAGATATGTGGAGTAATTGTCACCTAGTGCTGACTGGCCTACAACGTTGAATTGGGTACAACAGCTGTCCTGCCACGGACAAAAACGATGCTCAATTCGACTACAAACTCGCACTTAACTGCAATGTACGCGTCTTCAATACCATATTTGCCACTTATGTGACGATTTTTACTGGTTAAAAAGAACTGTTTATATTTAAGTTATTTATCCGAATCTACTCTTGAGATCCTCACGTAAATTCGGTTGGAGTGGGGTGTTAAGGTGAGACTTTGTGAGATAGGTAATATAGTCAGGTAACATAGTCAAACAATGAGGTCATCACGCATGTCATTTGCGGTCCGACGCACGTATTTTTGTCTTTATCAACAACTTCTGAGCATGCGCATTTGGAGACAAATTCTTCTCACATGGATGTCGCTTATGTTGCACCAGGAAATATTGATGCAAACTATATCAGCGTGAATTGTAGATGTAATTTACCTAAATTCAGGTCTGACATGTCACATATCAGCTCAATAATTACAGAGATGTAATTATAGATGTATTTATTTATAAGTTAGATGATGTTACATTGGCCCTAGCTCATCAAAATGAGTGCAGAGTAGCAATTTAAAGTTGGTATCAATGCTACGCTCGCCCGGAGCCGCTGTTTACTCGGCTAATTATCACCCAGACAAACCCTGTTTTAGTTATACGTCTAAATACACTCCCACAGCTGGACACTGTTATCAGGTCCGGGTCCAGCCGTTTTTAAATGGCCGCCCATTTAAAAACCAACATGTGTTTATAGATACTCGCAAAACACTTCCGGCGAGTGCTTATAAACACCAGGGCCTTTATAAACGGTCGGCCATTATGACTGGTTAACTGTACATTTTATTCCAAAAAATCAGCTTTTTTCTTTTAATTATACCAGATTTGTAATAATGTATAAATTGACACAACACATCTCTACTTAGCGCTGATCGGCCTACGACGCTTAATTGTGTACAGCCGCTGTCCCACCACAGAAATAAACTGTGCCCAGTTCGGGGTTAAATCGCAATTCGCAGACTTACCTGCAGTGTAGGCCTACACGTCTTCACTACCATATTTGACGCATATATGTGAAGATTTTTTATTGTTAGAAAGGGAAAGTAAGTTTATATTCATGTTATTTATCCGAAACTACACTTGAGGCTACCAAGTGATCTCAGGTGGAGTGGGGTGGAAACGCGAGATTTTGTGAGATGACGTCATCGCACGTGGTAGATGACGTCATCGCACGTGGTATCTGCCGTTTTTCTTGTGCTTCACGCACGTGTTTTTGTGTTGATCAACAAGTTTAAGGCTGTCTGAGCATGCGCCTTCAGCGGACGAATTCTCCTTACATAGATGTCGTCCATGTCACACTGGCGAAGGTTGACGCAAACTATATCGCCGTGAATTGTAGTTGTATTTTACCTAAATTCAGGTCCAATATGTCACATATCAGCTCAAGAATCACAGATATGTAAGGAAATATATTTATTATAAGCAAGATGATGTTAGATTGGCCATAGCTCATCAGATTAAGTCCAGAAAAGCAATTTAAAGTTGGTATCAAAGCCACTTTGATACTAGATTCACGGCTCTGTGGCTCGCTGCGCTCGCCCAGAGACGTCGTTTACTCTGCTAATCTCTACTTAGTAATGAGCTTGAGAAGCAGAATCTGTGAAATACGATGCTTTAAACCTATACATTCGCGTACAAATTTTGAATTCAATATTACACCTGAAGATATAATGTCATAATATTGGGAGCTAGATAAACATTCTCATCAACTGTAAATTTATAAAATATGATTCAAAAGGGCGTGTTAAACACCTTCCATAATAAATCGACGTCACCCGTTTTATTAATGGTATATTTATAGCTGACTGATTTTTTTAATGTTAGGTAAAAAAACCTATTATTGTCCACCTTTTACCAATCTTATTTATGAATTTACAGGCCTATCCGCAGGACAGATTTATTTATTCTGAGTGGTTAACGTTGATCTAGAATGTACTAAAAAATACTTTTAAAATTTGATGGTGAATGATACTGCATTAGAGTATATATTTTAAAAATTACAGAAATTAAATACAAAATGACAAATAAGTCATGAAAAAACAGTCAGCTAGACTATCAGATAAAACTAATTTTATATGTATTCAAATCATCATTCATGTTTATCTATTTTTCAGGTGTAAAACTTTATAAATTTAATGTTCTTCACAATCCAGATAGCTACCAACATTATGATAGGTCTCACTAATTAAGGTGTATCATTGAATCCAAACATTTTACGCGATAATATTCCGTGAAAAATAGATTTTCTGACCACCTTCCCCCACCTCCTTAAAGTGTAATTGCTAAAAAAGGTATACGTTGGGGGTACACTCTGCTCATACCATGAGATGGTGGATATAGTGATGGTCAAATTGTATGCAGCATTTGTATATTCTATGTGGCATCTTTTTTTGTACTCACGATTTAGTGGACAAAACAGAGATACAATCCAGGAGCTCAGTCATTGATCTCACTTCCTAGGTAAGTTCTGTGGAAATATACCTTACAAAAGCGACTAAAATGTAGATTATTATATAGTTAACTAAACTGCTTCTTCATATTGCAAATTCATATGAAGTTATGCACTGGAATTTTATGGGGCTGGTCACTTTGCTATTCTGCTGTGAAAAACCAAAGGCAGTATCTGCTTACTTAACAAGTAAGCAGACACTGCTGTTTGGATTTGCACGGCAGTATACAACGCACTTCCGGCGACCGTTGTAAACGCCTGGTTGTTTATAAACACTCGCTGGAAGTGCGCTGCGAGTGCTTATAAATGCACAGTGGTTTTTAAATGGACGGTCATTTGAAAATGGCTGGACCCGTACCTGGTTATTGCGCATGCTATATTAAATGCGCAGATAGGCTGAAGTTAGCTCCAGTGGCTGAAACAGGTTTCAGCCACAGATTGCTCCCTTCTTTTTTTCCTTCGTGTGAACGGCTTTCACTCCTCTCTTGGAGCATTACATGCCATGATGTGTGTGCACAAATTACGTGTCGGAATACTGGTGTTAAAAAGCTAGTTGTAATCCAAAAAGAAAACAGTTTACAGCCGAACGAAAAATTGTGCAGTGAAAACAATGGTGAATTAAAAAACCTTGTGGTTTACATAGTGTTTAGTCATAGGCTGAGAGAGTCCAGTGTCGGAGAGGAGACAACATGGAGTGGGAGGCTGTTCCAGACTGGTATAGTGCACTAAGTTCAGAGTAAAAACGAAAATTTGTAAGGGTCATTTAACGGGCTCAGTGTAATATATCTCCACGGATGGAGCCCTCGTGTTTGTCTAGTGGATAGGGTCAGCCACCTCTGTCAGGGATCCCCATTGTTGTATGCACTATTATGCACATTGTGTGCAGTCTCATATTATTGCGACACACAGCAAGAGATTCCCAGCCAAGATTGATATGCTTGGGTCTTGACAGCCTGCATGAGGCCAGGGACGCTATCAGCTTTTGCTGTAACATTGCTGATGTGGGAGTTAAAGTTAAGATCGAAACTAGGTGCTAGGCCAAGATATGTAACAGACTCTGTACTTTGGAGTGGCTGGTCATGTAATTTGTAAGATGCATTGATTCTAGTTTTGCTTCTGCTGGCCCGCATAGTAAAACACTTGTCTGCATTAAACTGCATATATGAGCAGTCTTTTCCCATGCAGTAGCCGAATGAATTAAGGTTAAATCGGAGTAGCGCGGTGTCTTTTTTACATCTGATGGGGCGGTAAATATTACAGTCATCAGCAAATAAGCGGACTGTAATATTTAAGACCCCATCAGAGAGGTAATTTACATAGATCAGAAAGAGTATATATGGATCCACGGACAGTCCCTTGGGGCACCCCTGACAATACATGTGCACTGTCAGAGGTAGCACCGTCCAGGACTACCCTCTGAGATCTAGAAGAGAGAAAGTCTGTGATCCACCTAATTAAGTGTATCCCCTCGGATGCCATACCAATTTAAACGTTTAATCGTTCGGAACCTTGTCGAAAGCTTTGCTAAAATCCATAATAGCCATGTCTGTTTGAGTTGTAGGCCTACTACTGACCAGGTCCTGAAAGAGAGAGAGAAGCTGTGATTCGCAAGAATAATTTTGCCAAAAACCATGCTGAAGAGGAAATAAAATGTTCTGAAATTCAGGAGGGTAGATCTCATTGGGTTACTTACAATAATATGTACACAAAGTATTTACAAAATCTTAGATAGTCATATCTAAGACTTGTCCCTAAATAATCAGGTCAAAAATAGTTGTTTTTTTAGAATCTGTAACATTTCAGTTCCATGCCTGTATGCTCAGCTCAGAGATCGCAAAATCATTAAAAAGTTATGATAATTTTTCGGACCTTGGGGTCGAGCTTGATCTCAGTCACCCGCATGTTGAATTTTTCGTGTAAAGCAAATACTAGTACATCAATCAACGGCCTCTGAGAGGAACACACGGCTTTTGGCTAACTTCACATTTTCCCAACTCTCCTTTTCAGCCTATCGTTGTATGGTACGCTTGTGATTGGCCTGTTTACAAAACGCTGTGCTGCTAAAGTTTCTCTGATTGGCTGGCGCATATGTGTCAACCGGCAGATGAAAAGTAGGTCGGCCAATGGTGCGGTATTTCACCTGCACAATTTTTAGTGTAAGGTCTACAGCAAGACGAACATTTCTTGGTAGGCCTACGCCTAGTAGAATAGATTATCTACTTGTTGACAAGGAAATAGCAACAAATAATCTATCATGCTAAATTGAATCTCCACTAGTAGCATGATTGTGTGATCTACGTCCTATAAAATGAAAAAAAATATGATTTATTCTTATCTGTTTGGTTGTTATCAATGGCGGTGGCAGTGGTCGATCCAAATATTTATTTTGTGAACATTTATATTTTTACTTCCTACTATGTTATTCTTTGAACACTAAAATAAGGGGTAACTTTGGATATCAAAATAACAAAATTAATTCACTTCAAAAAAGTTAAACGTCCATGTTGTTGGATATATAGTAGTAGCTTAATTATTGGTTAATTTCCCTTGGATGCCGGAATTACTCGGGTAATTCACATTAAAATAAGTTTAAGCCTCCTCAAGAAAACATGCTCAAAGTTACCTCTACTCGGTTTATATTTATTTCTTTTATCAAGCCCAAGAAAATGGATTTGAATTGGAGACAAATACTACATATATACACATTGTCCTAAGAGCATACGGTTCCCTACATTTTGTCACCAAAGAAGCAATGTTAAGCACTGTAGGCCTACTTACTCACGTAGAATAACAACTTTGCGGCATTGCTGTACCAAAATGGCCGCCATTTGTAAATCCGTTGTGAAGGTGCTCCAAAGGCTGATCATGGTTTATTTAATGCAAAATAATTAAACATAGGGCTATAATGTATTTCGATATGGGTCTGGTCACACTAAACTAGGCTAAAAGTGTACATGATAAGACAAAGTTAAAACACATTATATATTATTTTTTTTTGTATCTCCTGATAGTACAATATCTGTAGTTTGTTGCTGAGAAGTTGCAATTCAATTCGCTCGATTTGGAGCTCAAAAGATGTTTTTTCTGAGCCTGGTGCTTTGAGGGTCACGTACGTGATGCTTACATAATTCTCTTTTGAAATGGGGGATATAATAGCTAAGCTGGTGAAATTGATGTGAAGAGATGATCTGATACAAGGGTGATATGTTAAAACAAACAGGGTCGACAGAACGAGATACCAAGGGGAGAAACATACCTTTGACACCTCAACCCCAACTGTACTCAAATGTGGGACGTAAACTTTTTTTTTACATGAATACTATGATACCTTTCAGTTTGATATATTATTGGTTTTCATATAATAATGTTGCCAGTAGTGAGCTGATCTGGGCGACCACACGTGAAGATGGAAGCAAATTACTGAATAGAAGAGGGGTGTATTGTACGTATGTGATGTTTGACAAGTGACGTACGTGATTCTTCTCAGTACGTGAATGTTGACATGATTATGAGCGTCAGTATCAGAGCTATACATTTTCTCTCAACAATTAGGCGACTGAAAATGTCAATAATCACATAAGTTGCTAGCAGTCAAAGATCACGTACAAGACTCTTAAGTCACATACGTTTTTGGCCTTCCTGGACAAAACCTTTAATAACAGCAACAATTATCGTTCAGGCATACCTGTATCAGCTTGTTTGAACTGATATATCTACTCTGTACGCCCCAACTTCGACATACCAAGGAGTACTTGAACAAAAAACATATGTACGTTTTTTCGGTAACGTATGTGATTTGTTAACACCCACAACTTACCATCTACATATCTCACACATGGCAGCACGTTTTGATTTGGCAGCAAGGCTGCTTCAAAGAACCATTCGCCAAGTAACTTTTGCACACCCTTGCATAGCAATTGACTCATGAATGTAAGAAATGGTGATGTGTTGTTAAAGATCACGGTAGCGTACGTAATGCTCAAAAATGGTTTGTATCCCTTCAGAAACAAATGGCTATTGAAAAGCCAAGGCTTACCGGTATATAATACAGATGGCCTTCCATCGAAATAAAACTTGAGACTTCAGAGCATATCTGCTATCTCATTTCAGAGAAATTACACAAAATGATGAGTACCGGTACTTTCTTGAACTTCATGCACGTTACCTTTGTGTTCAGAACGCATAAAAACTATGTATAAAGCAGTTGATTACCCTCATTGTGGTCCTAAATTCAAGTCATTATTGCACATAATTTAATGAAAAACAGCTAAGTATGCAGTAAACAGAGACCTTTATCCATCCTCTCAAAATGTGATGTCTGGCGATGTAACGTTTGACATAGGTAAAAACGCACTTGTCATGGACATAATTTACAACAAAGTCACAAAGGATGAGCCAATATATGACATTTTTTATGAAAAGTACTCTCCATAGTGTCTATTTCCTACCCACCAAATATTACGGTGGCGAAATAGGGCCTAAATATAAATATCGATAAAATGTGTTCAAACACGACAACCCTCAGAATCGGCCACTGGCCTAGTTTAGTGTGACTAGACCCATATATTTGTTATTAGATATATAAAACTGTTGACAGAAAGTGGAATTTAATCTTTTGCAAAATTGGTGTTCAAAGTTACACCCTCCATTCAAAGTTACCCCAGTTACACCCTCCATTCAAAGTTACCCCAGTTGACGGTACGCTTGTGATTGGCCTGTTTACAAAAGGCTGTGCTGCTAAATGTTCTGTAGATGTCGCTGTGGATGCGATATACTTGATTTCTTAATGTTCACCTGCACAATTTTAAGTGTAAGGTCTACAGGAAGACAAACATTTCATGGCACCCAACTACCCGATAGGCGTAGCCTACGCCTACAGTCTGTTTCATCAGATCCTGGGAGTAGCCTTTTTTCAATTTAGGCTACTCGATCAGGCACTGTTTAAAATTTTTTAACAATTTTTTTCTCGGATCATTTTTTTCATCTTCCCCTAACATGGCTGAAAATTTGGTGGAATTTTGTTGTGTATTTTGTAAGTTAGACCATTTGGCATGTAGGCCCTAATAGAATTCTTATTTTGCGTTAATGGTGTTAAAGAGAGCTAGCTGTAATTTTGACAATTTATTACATGCCAAATGGTCTAACTTTGATAATACACAAAAAAATCCTCCAAATTTTCAAGGATGTTGGGGGAAGATGAAAAAATAATCCGAGAAAAAAATTATGTTATTTTTTCACACACAGCAATCTAATCGTGCAAATTAAAAAAGGCTACTCCCAGCTAGACTAGACATCTACAGCTGGTGAAACAGACTATAGGCCCTAGGCTATACTGTATGAGAATAGAGTATCTAACTGTCACTTGTTGACAAGAAAATAGCAAAAAATAATAGGCCTATATCATGCTGAATGGAATCTCCACCAGTAGCATGATTGTGTGATCGACGTCCTATAAAAAAGGAAAAATATAATTTATTCTTATCTGTTTAGTTGTTATCAATGCCAATGGTCTAGATACAAATATTTATTTTGGGAACATTTATATTTTTACTTCCTACTATGTTATTCCATGCATTTGTGCTGCTGTCTGCTGTTTTGTTTTGAAAAATATTATTGCAAACAAATTAGCATAATTATAGACTTAAATGTCACACACTGTTGCATATTTTGAAGAATCCAAGCTGAATCTTTTTATGAGATAATGTCTGCAATTAGGCCTACAGTGAGGCTTTTGAACATTATAACGTTAATGATAATCCAGATATTATGTTAACCGTGATATCACGTGGGCGATAATTGAGAGATAACCGTGTCATGGATAGGCCTACATCACATGCCATTTAATATATATAGTCTAGAGTCTAATCAGGGGTACCGTATAATCAGGGCTCCCACTGGAGCATAAAAATGTTAAGCAAAAACATTAGCGAAATCAATAAAAGATTAACGTGTTAGCAATTTGTGTAGCAAGTCACTATAGGTCATACGCCCAATATCGCGAACCACGTTTTTTGCCATTTAAAAAATATTTGGTTACTAAATTTTATTTTTTTCAACTTTATTTAACTTTCCAAGTTATCCGGCGCCTATTTCTGCCGTTTTTTCGGCAAAAAATACTTTACATCGTCTGATCCTTTCTTTGTCATGTATAATGACAGGTGCAAGTCATTCATCATTAGAGCGGTGGGCGATATTAAGTGAAATTCGCGAAAAACGTTATACATAACAAAGAAAGGATCTCCTAGGTTAAAATATTTTTCAAACAAAAATTCTACCTGGGGATCGCCGGACATGTTAGTGAGTTGAATAGAAGTAAAAAAAAATAATTTCAGCTGGTAAATATTTTTTAAATGGCGAAAAACGTGGTTCGCGATATTGGGCGTACGACCTATAGTCTGACTATAAAACTTATATCACAAACAAAACTTAATACAAATTTCGTCAAAACTTATATAGAAACTTAAAATAAAGGGAATACAGAGATTAACTCATTAAGAATACAGTGATTGGTACATGTAATACAGGAAATACAGCGTTTGAGAAATAAGAAACAAAAGTGGAAGGTGGAGTGGGAACAGAATGCTGTCAATGGAAAGTTATCTGGAGACTACACTGTAGTGAATGAGAAATGAGAAAAGGGAGTGGAAGGGGGTAGTCACCAGGCCGGGGCGCATACCTTTATTTAGCACCGTCAATGAATTCAATATAGTGTTTAAATTTAACCTCGGGGGGGGGGGGGGGGGGCGTTGTTAAATATAACAACGTTCATGAATTCATGACCATAAGAAAAACTTGTTTTTTAATCAGCCAATTTAAAATCGTTGTGAATTACATCAATTAAACAATATAAATATGTGGAATGGGCCATGCGAGACAACATAAATATCAGTTTGCTGCCCAAATCAGACCAAAACATTGATAAAATCAAAGAAAACTAGATTCCGTGATTTGACCCCCTTGCTGAAAAATTGATTGACTTGCTGAAGTTACGACGTGAACCAATAGGAGGGAGAATAACAGATGGAGATTTTGATCGTTGGATTTTGAGATCTATCGTCTGATTGGCCAGGAAAGACCCAGATAACTGGCTAAACCTTGTTGTAGGTAGATGCCACGCTTGATTTCCGCACTTTGATCGAAAATATAGGCTATTATAGCGTTATTTCTGATATATCTTTAACAATGTAAGGTTAGATTTGTCATTAAAACAGTTTATTGGACCACATGTTCTTCTCCAGAATGACGTCACACCGAGGTTAAATCTAACTACGTTGTTAATTTTGACAACGCCTGCGATGTTAAATTTAACAACGTTCTTAAATTCATTAACGTTGCTAAATCAAGTTATGCGCCCCGGCCTAGTCAAGGGAATGATGTGAATAAGAAGGTGTATCTGTAGAACACAGTGGAACTGGAAGGGAACTTGAAAATTGAAGGCGAGTTTCAACATAATAACTGTTAATGGAAAGGTAGGGGAGTGTGGGGCATGTCCGCCCCCTGGGGCATTACCGCCCCACCATGTTTCTCGCACTAGGGTGCCACCTGGTGAATATTATTTTAGTGAAGAGGATGCATCTACTATAAGACACCATTTTCTAAGGCATGACCCACATCCTGGCGTTTCAGTTTTTGCAGAGATGAATAAAACGAAGTGCACAATTTGATCTAATATTGTCATTTTACTGATATGCAGTGTAGTTGTATAAATCTTTTAGATAGTGATGGACAGTAATTTGTAGTTATACAGTTGGACTGTTGATAAGTTCCTACCATGTTAGGTTTGAAGGTCGGATCACTAGTGTGGCTGATATTAGAGGCACTAAACAACCATATTAAATAGGGCATAACCGCCAGTGGCGGACATGCCCCATGACGATCATGCCCCAATGGCATTACAGTTAGAATTTTATCCAGCCCAAAAAATATGGCTTCACTAACTATGTGGTCGTCTATTTGTACTACTACTAGTCATGGTCAATTTTATTTTGATGGATTCGGTTTACAGTCCTAGTTTTAATTTTGAGCCCTTACCCAGCAAACACAAAATTTTGGCCCAGTGTCGGTTTAATGTTATGCGACCATATACATCAGCCAACATTAACCCAATATTGGGCCGATGTTTTGTGTTTGCCGAGTACAGGTGTAACACCCCAGATTATACCCCAAGCCATTAGCGGCCATTCTCCAAGATGGCCGCCTGAAAAGTTTGTGGGCACCATAACTTATGAACCGTTGGTTGGATTGCATTCAAATTTGGTCTGGTTGTTCTCCAGGTATTTCTGATGATCTGTTTAACTTTTGGGATGAATCCATTAAAAACAATATGGCTGCCGCAGCCATTTGCAAAAAAAGATGGCCTCTTAAAAAGCTTGTGGGCACGATAACTTATGAACCGTTGCTTGGATTGCATTCAAATTTGGTATGGTTGTTCTCTAGGTATTTCAGATGATCTGATTAGCTTTTGGGATAAATTCATCAAAAACAAAATGGCTGCCGCAGCCATTTAAGAAAGATGGCCGCCTAAAAAGCTTGTGGGCACGATAACTTGTGAACTGTTGCTTGGATTGCATTCAAATTTTGTTGATTGTTCTATAGCTATTTCTGATGATCTGATTAACATTTGGGATGAATCTATTAAAAACAAAATGGCTGCCACAGTCATTTAAAAAAAATTGACATGGTGGTAGTGTGGGTCATTTTTTCTCATAATTTCTTGATATTGATAGACAGAGCCTACGGTTGAGGGGTCCTGCCATTAATTGATGGCTATTTTTTGTGAAGCATTTTTTATTATGTGCAGTGGGCCTACTTCAGAATGTGTGTAAAATCAGCAAAGTGTATGATCAGAATCGAACATATAATATAAATTCCAATGATGGATAAGATATAAATATATACTACCGGCCTATACATATTTTTTTTTCATGATAATGCATTTTAGAGCATAGAGAGCATAGAGAGCATAGAGCATAGAGAGCATTCTCTGACACACCTGTAGCTGATATTTTGCAATGCTGTTGACAAGCGTCAAGGCCCCTGGGCCTCTTGTTTACTAACATACACTTGAAATTATTTATTTGTAAACATTTCCAGAGAGAAGTTGCAAATTAATATGTTTTGATGTGAAGCACCCTTTAGTCACTGCGTCCTGGTGTAGTGTTTTTAACTTAAGAGCTGAATTCGCTTTCCTTATATTCAAACAAAGTACATAATTTAGTAATAATCAAGTTATAAAGTCTCCACCCACTATGTGGTGGTGGAGACTTATTGTTTTTGCTGAGTCCGCCCGCTGCCGCCGCCGCCACTTGTTTCTGCTCTCACTCGAAAACCACTACTCGGATTATTTCCAAATATTTGCAGTATGCATACTGGCCCTGGGGAATTTGTCTGGTAAATTTTTTTTTTTGTGTTTTTCAGTTTCTTCAACAAAATCCAAAATGGCCGCCAAAATCCTATGACGCATGCTAGAGTTGAACCGCTTTATCGATTTGTTTTATGTTTGGTTTAAAGGAAAGACCTTACTCGGGCTGTGAGCTGAAAAGCTTTTGGTATGATTCTGATAATAAAAACTTTGATTTTTAATTTTTTTACGTTTAGTATTTTAGCGGATATTTCTGTTTTGCTCATTTTGGCCATCATCAAAATTTGGTAATATAGCCATACAACCCTATTCGGATAATTTCTAAATATTTGCAGTATGCATATTGGCCCTAGGAAAGGCTACTAAATTGTTTGCTAGACACGTTTTTTTGTACCTTCCCACACCTGTTATTGACTGGGGTAGGCCCTATGCCTAGTAACATATATGCCTATACCACCCAAACTGTCAGGTTAATATAAACAGTTTCTGTTTAATAGATCGGCTTTGAATAATGAACTGCACCACAGTCCCAGACCCTGGTCCCAGCCCAGGGTCACACAGGGAGTAGCCTGAGCCTATAGGCCTATTTTCATTAGGGTAGGCCTACCCGATTATCCCTTTAGGCCTACTAATAAACACAAGAGACGCAGTTGGGGGGCGTATTTATCAGGAGTTTATTATGTGCACTGAAAACAGTGTGCAGTCTATCAATACAGGTGTCGACTTGAGATGTGACAGATTAAGGCTGACCCTGTGCATTTTATGGCTCGTTTCGTCGGGAATTCACAACATTACACGTGCAATGCATGACCACCACCCACCCATCTCTCCGACTAAACATTGAAAACAACATTGAGCTGACTACAGTCAGACACGAGATACAGGATAGTTACTGTCGGATTCAACACCTCTTTTAGACCAATATATTTGCTGCTTAATTGTAAAACAGCTGCATCTTAGCTTTCCTTAAAACGCTGACCCTGAAGCCCGGCACAAGCTCTACTTCAGTTCCGTCAGGCTCTAGTATTTTCATCTGGTGTTTCATGATTGCAGAACTTGCACGATTTATGTAAAAAAAACATCATAATTTTTTAAATTTAATTAAAAAAACATATAATTTGTGTTATAATACAAGTCGCTAACGTACATCCGGCACAGGGTACCGTAGTTGGAGTTCTTGCACGGTATTTTATGATACTGCTATCATGTGAACTAACAAAGAAAACATTTTGCACTTGTGCATCTAATTATTTTCAAGCAAGTTTTTGCAATTTAAAGTAATTTGACAGAAAATATATATATTTGTTCTGATTACTGTTTTACATGGCCCATTGCTTAAATATCAACTGAAGTCTGATGCAAAAAATAACTCTTAATAATGTTCAGAACCGCAGGTTTCTTGTTAAATCGTTCAATTGCAGTTTGTTTTCCGCCATACATTGTCGGATTTCAGAGACACATTCCTGGATGTCTTGCAATGCTTCTGCTTGAGATTTAAAGTCCTTCGTTTTAAAAAAATATATATATTTGTGTCTCATCCGTGTAGAGGTGTATCTCAAGATTATGACGCTTAGCAATAGCTCCAATTGGTGATGTGTAGATTGTAAAAAGTTTGGGCCCCAGGACGGATCCCTGAGGAACCCCATACAGCAGTAGATCGTTTTGTACTTTCAATAATGCTGTCTATGTACTATGATAACAGCGGTAGGCAGATTGTTTTTTCTCATACAGATCATGCTTTCTCATATGAGATGTCAGCTCAGCTGCGACGATCTTTTCTAGAACTTTAGATTTATATATCAAGTTGGACACTGGTCTGTAATTGCATAATACTTTAATAATGTTTTAATCAAGGTCTGCAAACTAGCATCGTTTTCAGTTGCTGTTTTGATTTCGTTGACCGACATTGATTTTGGAACAGCATTACTCATCAGGTAATTCACATATTCATCTGCAATGTCATCTTCAAATCTGGTATTTGATTCCATAGGGTGTCTTGACAGAAAATCAGCATGATTCTCCGCTCCTGGACGGTATTCAACTGGTAGTCTTTACGGTTGAAGTCGTAGGTGCCATCTTTCTATTCGTGCTGGTAAAGCATGGCTCGAAATTGGAATAAATTTCCACTTGTCCAGTCAGACAACTGGCTTAAAAATTGACTAGTCCTTCCAATAATAACACTAGTCTTCCCAAAAATAACACTTGTCCTTCCTAATAATTGTCCAGCCCAGATTGTTGGTCGTCTCGGATGATCGGACAGGGCCAATTTTGAGCCCTGTAAAGATGCTGTAGGTTTATTAAACTTTGGTATTAGATGTACTTGATGTACCGATGATCGATTATAATCGACAACTCGTAGTTTACTTATCTAATTGTGATTATCGATTACAAACGTCATTAATCGTTATTCGCCGGAAAAAGAAAAAAAGTGAATAAAATAGTACTGGTGTGTTGTCTATAAGAGCCATGGTAATCTTCCTCATAAAAATGTCGCGAAACTGGATAACTGTGATCATCGGTGAGTTTTGCCAACCAATTCCAACTGACTGTGATTATGAAACCCCAACCGATTCCCATCACTAATTAGAGGTTTGTGGTCTGTTATGACTTTTAAATTTGTACAGTAGACATATAGGTGGAATTTTTCACACGCTCAAACTATGGAAGGACTGTGCAAGCCTTTTGTTGTGAGCCACGTCTACAAGAAACTAACGCTCAGCCAAATATATTAATAGATCTATACTTAATCAATCGAAAAATAATCATTTGTCTATAAAGAAAATATTTTCAAATATAATAAAAAAAAATTAGGGCCAAACCTCGTTGATGACAGGATAGAGATAATATAGTTTATTGATTGCCTAAAAATTCAATTACTTGAAATTGCTTCTTTCAATGCAGGAACCAACTAATGTGGATAGTATGCAGGAAGCAAATGGGGAAGATATGGAAAGTGAAGATGAAGAAACTGGGCGTAATATCAAATTGAAAGAAGGTGTGGATTTAGATTATTTGCGACGTGGTGATGGTTCTACCTTTGAGATCGATCCAGCACAAGATTTTGGCTGTGAGTTTAACATGTTTTTTTTTTTAAGCAAGTTTGAAAATTGAGTTTGAAAATGGCTTGACTCCCAATTTACAAACTTGTGAAATCACCCTGTGATTGACTCTTGCTTTTCTACTAAACATTTAAAATTATTGCAGAATTACCTTTGTACCACCTTTTTAAAATTATTTATTTGTGATGGGGGAGTTTTAGAGGGTTTTTTTTTTAAAAGAACAAATAGTTTGCACTGCAATAACTGGTCCGGCTAGGCTGCCTTTCCATTGACGCGTTTGGGTGCCTGTGCGTTGTGACGGCCGCGAGGCAAAAAATCGATCATATAACACAGTGACCTTTCTGTACACGAGATTGGCCACACGGCCAGTTCGCAGCATGGCCAGCAGTCGCACATGTACTGATTTCTGCGTTTATCCACTGCGCAATCATCTTTTATCCATATCTCTTTTTATATATTTCCTGGGGATTATTCAGTCATGTCTGGCAGCTCAGCAAACATTGACCCGAAACTGGTTTAATGCGGGACAAACATCTGCGACTCTGGCCCAACATTAAATCATAACTGTTTATTACCGGTGAAATAATCTTACTTTAGTGATTCAATGTCCGGTAGGCCTGATCACAAGCTCACAGGATTACAAAGGTTCAGAATTAGGCCTAAAACCGGTATAGTTTTATAGTATAATTCATGTTATCACTATGTTACTTAAGAATATTAAATACAATATGACACATTTTTTTCAACACAAGCGGACACAAATTACAGAGAGAATGGGCGATAATGTTTGCGTTATTTACCAGCTGTTTGCATGGCACGAGCTTGTATATATCTTAACATTTAGAAAGTCTTATTTAGGGATCCTGTAAGTGCACGCTAATTGAAGAAAGACTCCTTAGCTGCATAGCGCGACAATTGGACTGCAGGTTGGTTCAATGCAAGGATACAACTACCAAGGACAGGCCCAGATCACATCTTCTGCGCGTTCTTGTGCATTTAATCGCATTGGGACGCGCCAATGGTGAGGTTCCTGCTGCGCAGGCGATTGCGCACGATCGGCCTGCAGCCATTTAATTGCGTCAATGAAAAGGCAGCCTTAGAATGAAAGTCGGCTTAAATACATTTTTTTGCCAGAATCGTTATTTTCAATTGAAAACAACCTAATTGGATTTACATGGATTTGATAATTTACAGGATGACAATTAATAAAAAAGTAATACATTTTAAAAATAGTAACCTTGGAATAATTTGTGTCGCTTTTTGGCAACATATTTGTAACACTCTAAGTCTCTTCATTTTGCTGATGTCTGCCATTTTTTTCAAACAGATTCAAAGCTTGGTGTCGTCCATAGACCTCTAGATATGGACTACAGTGGAACCTGCTATGAGCAGCCACTCTTATGAGCAGCCAACCTCCTAAGGAAGGCCATTTGGCAACTCCCCAAAGTTACATTGTGTATGCAAAAGAACCTCTTATGAGCAGCCACCTGCCTTGAAAGGCCACTTTTTCAGTGTTGCAAGGGGGGCTGCTCCTAGCAGGTTCTACTGTACCAACAGGTGCGAGATCGTCGGAACTCTTACAATGGCCTGCGCGGCTAGGAAAATGGATAATTGATTTTCGGTCGACCTTTCATGCTGTCTATTTATCATGTTTTTCATTGCCTCGATAGGCGAGTTATTTGGGCTATTTTTTCACTTTAATTTCTATTACTGAACCAACTGATTGTTCAAAATAATGTAATTTTTGCTTTACACAGTAAAGTAATAGAGTGGATGTGATTTATAGGCGCTGTGATTTCGACGTCTTCATCTTCTTGTCTCAAACCAGTGAGCTCAGGCACTCTGCATTAAGTGATTAATGTCTGCCTACCCGGTCTGAACATTCATTGTTTATGAGAAGTGCGAGACTGCCATAGTTTTGATGAAAAAGTGACTTTTAATTCAGCTTATTTTTGCGAGTGGTGTGTACACAACTAGACGTATAGATAACATGTATAGTCGCGAGTGGTGGGTACACTACTAGACATATAACATGTATTGCGTGTTGACTGCTGTGCAGTTTACTGATATAGTGTACAGAAACGTACACAATACAGACTGTGCCTGTGTGGGTTGCCAACAATAGATAGCCGCTGCCCAGCTAGCACGAAACATAATGTCGGTCCACTGTCTACGACGCTGGCCCAACATTACACCAACATTGGTTCAACGTTTCCTGTTTGCTGGGAGGCATGTATACTACCCAACACGAGACATTGGGCCAATGCTGGTTCAATATTGGTCCTTCGTCACTAACATTGAATCAGCATTGTGTGAACATAGCGTGCTTGCTGGCTACGACCTGCGTCGGCCTGTATACATGTACTTACTACAGGACACTCTGTCCTGCCGCAAATGCGTGTCTCCCAGTACCGTGCCACACACATGACACACATGCTGGCGTCTGTCTACAATACTGTATACCCCATTATATTTGCCATTTAATTTGGTGACTTTCCCGATTGGGCATTTTACTGCTGATATGGTCGCCAGGCATAATTACATAGGCCTACTGTGTGAAATGACCTGCTGTCAGAGTTTTGTGGACGCTAACATTGCGTTGGACTGATTACTCAAAATATTATGGCCACCAACTTAATGGGGCATACATTTAGGGCCTAGAGTATACAGGTATAGTAGGCCTACCTTTAGTGACCCTAATAACACACAGCCGGATCCCGGAGCATGATCCAACAGCAGTGTGCTATATCACCGCACCTAGCATAATCCAGCCAGGCGACAGCCATATGTCACCAAACCGCACGTGGTCTCATCTGTGTTAGTTACTGCATACCGGTTGCTGTTACTAATTTATCATATGCTTATATCATATTTTAGCCTATATACTAAATTTTGTTAAATCCAGAGTTTTAAAAACTCATCCACATGTGTCAAGATGCCCATCATGAAGGCAAACAATCCAAGCAAGGGTGGGATCGATCGGCACGTCAAGAACAAGTTTAAAAGGCATTTAGATCTAATTGGCTTGAGGAACGAATTTCACGATACCAAATTGATCGAACACACAATCTATTTGAAAAATGTCTTAGAAAAGAGTAAACCTACAAAGGCTTGTTATGCGTAACCTGAGGAAATACCCATTTTCAATGAACATTGACGAAAAAGTGAGCAGTAACCACCAGAAAGTGTTGGCCATTTTGGTCAGCTGGTGATTGAACATTTATCTTCAATTGAGGTGATCAGATAAGGAAAATGCATCTGAGGAGATCTAAATTCTGAAAAATATTTTTGCGCTTAGCCTCCCCCACCATCAACCCTTCTGTTCGACCGAATCAATCTCCCTGCTTCCCCCCCCCCCCCCGATCGACCCTTTGTGTCAACCGAATCAATTTTCCTGCTTTTTCACCTTCACCCATTCTCATTCCTGAGCGCTGGAACATGGTGCATAGACCTCTAACAATTCTCTGCATGGAGTTTGTTATCAGGGCAGCCAGCGCGGGCACATCGTTTGTTGGCAAATTCTAAGAAGCTGATGACGTTGCTTCTACCCCACCAATCGGTGTAACGGCTGAGGTCAATATTAACCAGAGGGGGATGATATAATTGGCGATCTGCCTAGCTAATGAACACTCGCGGCGCCGTGGTTTCTACATGATCCACGTGCGTGATCACTAGAGAGGGGCATGCCACAATTGGCCCCTGCTTAGCTAAATGTGTATGTGGATCTGATGAGTTGTAGGCCCACACGCTTCAGTGATCTGGCGACATAGACAGGGACAGTGTATGTTTTTGTGTGGTCATAACAGCTTTGTCTGAGTCTGTTAATACACAAATTACAAAACCATGCAGTTATATGTCAAGCACAGAACCGCAATTTCTAACATGGCGCAGCGCCATGTCGCCTTTTGTGAGCGCCATGTTGCTCTTCATGTGCGCCATGTTGCCTTTCAAATATTCAGACAGTGAAGTGCCTCATTGTTACGTCATATTTAATCCACCTAGGCCATTGTCACAGTTGAAAACACCTCGATCACTGAGTCAATTGGGTGCCCGGCGGGCATGATAAGGTGCCCCTAATGATCGCTGGCGCCATGCCCCTTCTGAATCCTAGATGAATCACTGAGTATACGGTAGTTAGAATGGATTAAATAAATCAATACTACTGCTTTTACTTGCTCTAGTATCACATTATTGACAATATGATTTCAAGTGAATTATACCGTTTTAGCTGTAATCTAACGACTCTTTTTTTAAGTCTACTTGTAATCTCAGAATACAGAATAACATTAATGACTACTATATTTCACAGTGAATTTCGCTCATTCATTTTTATTCAACCTGACTTTCATTCTAAGGTGACAAACTCTTTCATCTTCTTTATAAGTGATATCCTAAATCGCCTGTTTTGCTCGCTCGTCAAAATGAATTGTGGCTGTTCTAATGCTAAAGATGTTGAAGAGGTTGTTTTTACATAGTTAGGGATTATATATTTTTAGTTAAATGTGTGCTTCAGCTGTTGAAGAAGAAGGATACTTTGAGTATGAAGGAGTCCATGAACATTTTAACAGTGAAGTACAGGGTGTAGCTAATGAAGAGCTGGATTCTGATGGGGACGAAATTACACCTTTTGAGAAGATTTCTCGTAAAATGAAGAAGGTGACTGATGATGGAGGTGTTCGGAAAGTCATTAGACAGCCAGGAAATGGAGCTGTTGTCCCTTCAGATGCCTTTGTGACAGGTATTATCGTAAATTTGGCTCCATTTAATTATCAAATCAAGTCTAGTTGTTTTGAAGATACCTAACTAATACTTTTTTTCAACTTGGCAACTTTTTTGAGGCAAAAAATTGTCTCTCTACCTTATTATATATGATTTGAAGACAATTAATCATTCATACATAAGAAATACAGTAAGCAGATTGATTTATTTTTTAATAAAACATATTTATTTAGCTTTTTTTCTTTGCCCAGTAGCCCTTGGTCATTTAGAGAACTATGTTGTCCCGGTCATCGGGCGATAGGGTTTTAAGCCCTAGCTTGAAGTATCTTTAACGCACTATACAGGAGACTCTCACATTATGGTATGATCAACATGGTAAAACCACAATTACTGTCCAGTTCTCCCCCCGATTTTTTTTTGAAAGCCATATCAAAGGTGATCACAAATGCTGTCACACCACCATTCCGGACTACGATTAACATTTTCTTGTGGAACGACAATTTTGCTCTCTCTTCAAAGATAAATATCTTTACTGCCAGTTTATTGTTAACCCTTATGTAAGGTCACTAATTTTTTTCTTCGTTTTAAATGAGCATGCGCACTAGATTAAAGTCACACATTACCAGGAAAAAAACAGGTTTTTTTCTCTATTTTTTTCTTCTTTTTAAATGAGCATGCGCATCAGATTAAAACCACGCACTACCAAGAAAAAACTGGGTTTTTTTGCACAGCGCACACATTGGATTGTTGCCGATTTCCTAAAAAATCAGTTCATTTCAGGAGATAAAAAACATTTATCCAGCTATGTATTTTTTTGCTTCCTTCTTCATCATTAACACATAAACTTTTTCAAAAATTGGATAAAAGTAATTATTAACCTCTCCAGAACTTTTTTTTCACCCTTTCTCAACTGAGACAGAGAAAAAAACATAGTGGCCGAAAATATGAACTGTACACAAAAGTGTCACTAAATCATCATTAAATTGGAAAAAAAATAATCATCGTCATTTACAAATTATTAGGCAGCCCTGGCGGAGACGGGCTGTTTAAACTGTATTACACACGTTCCGACGCTGCAGTTATTTGTTTTCAAAAAAGCTACTTGTCTATGAACTTCTGCTTCCTCATGCTAATGTATAGCCATCAGATACCACTGGGGTATTTTTTCTGGACATTTTGATCCCCATATCATTGACCCTTCAATTTAATTTGTGATATTTAGGTTACTTAAAGCTATAGAACACTATGTATAATTCCGGTTTTATTGTACCCCAGGGCCTAAAAAAAAATATTGTTTGTTTCCGATTTCCGACCGACCCTATCAAAACATGTGCGACCCAAATTTATTTTATGGATTTCCAAAAAAAAAAAAAAAAAAAAAAAAAATTTTTTTTTTTTTTTTTTAGGAAATCAATAAGTTCAGGGAAGAGTTACCGACTGTAGTCAAAGTAACTGAAAAACGTTACGAAAAGGAGAGTGGGGTTAAAAAGTGTCAAAAAAAACAAAATTGTTACGCAATGTACAGATAAGACATGCATGAAAGTGAATTTGGCACCAAATAAAATAAAATAAAATTCTTACCTACCGATTGGTTGAAGTGACAAAAAATAAAATAAAAAATAAAATAAAATAAATTTCCTACCTACCCACTGGTTAAACTGACAACAAATCGGAAACAAACATATATTTTGTTTTGGCCCAGTTGCCTCTATCTCTGTGATCAGCGTAGTGCTTTCTGGGTACAGATATCAGGGTTTCCCCCAAAGCGTTATAGCGTAGCGGCCCCGCTACGCTTCACTTTTTGGTCGCTACTCTTAATAAATGCCGCAATGCTTTATTGATTTACCAATACGCTTCAATAGTTGCCGCTAGGCTTGCCGTAAAACTACAGCTGACAGCCACTAGAGCCAGCGTTGGGTAAGCCTTAGCAGAGAGGTGTATAGTGTATGGCCTTACTGAGCGCGTGCAATGGTTATCACACGTGGTCCTGGTCAGCATGCTGTCTACTGCACTGTGACCACAGCAAACACGAGACATTGACCCAATGTTAAAACAATGTTGGTCCACCGTTTACGACGCTGGCCCAACATTGGTGTGGTGAATAAGTGTGTGTGTAATATCGGCTCTGCGCCGCATGCCGAGTCAGGGTGCCGAGTGTTGTGGGAATAGGCAGGGCTACCCATGAGTGCGGTACTTTTCCGACAACCTTTTTTAAAGTTTTTTTTAATATGTCTAATGCATTGTCCGTAATCTATTGATGATAAAGAAAACCAAAGTTGATGATTTTTATAAATTTTATATCTGTATACATTTAAAAAATGTGTACATGGTTTTTTAATTTTTTAAATCTCCCTCATTTCAATAAGGACCTAATTGGGAACAAACAATAAAATATGCCTGAAAAAATAAAATGGTTGAGTTGACCTACAGATAGCCCGCATCATTATCGGCGCGCGGCGACTATCAGCAGTTGTTCTAGCCTAGCCCAGCAAACACGGGACATTCACCCAAGGTTGTTTCAATGTTAGGCCAGCGTCGAAGATGGTGTGCCAACATTGAAACAGCCTTGGATGAATGTCCCGTGTTTGTTAGGGCTACTGTCTCAGACGTTGGCCCCAACTACTGCAAAAATAGCCAATGTACGGTAGTTCCCACTGTAGGCCTAAGTGTTATATTATCCATAAATGTCTATGGTGTTAGCTGTGTAAGCCTAGTTCTATGGGCATAATCCCAGCAAACCCTGGAAAGTTTACCAGAAGTAGGCCGGCTCAGTACTGGCCATCTTGTGCGACGTCAGACCAGCATTGAACCAGCCATGAGTCAACATGCATGTATCGGTTTGGACCTATCGTTAGTGGCAGTGAGAATCAGTGAGAGTAGCAATGGATATATTAAAAAAATAAAAAATCATATAACACTAGACATTTTTATATATAGGCTCATGCATAATGTGTTTTGTGTTGTAGCCCCCCCCCCCCTATTCCTTTAAAAAAATTATAATTTATGAAATCATACATGAAATATTTTCAATTTATATACTTTTTTCAACAAATTAAATAGGTAAAATATATTCTAGATATCCCCAGAAAGCACCAAAAGACACCTTATATTTAAAAAAATTCTTCGGGGGGCATACCCCCAAACCCCCCTACTTATCACACGTGGTCCTGGTCAGCATAATTCGCATAATTCGCGCTCTCAAATTTTCATATTATTCTGGAAAGCCACCACGCTTACATTTATTTCTGGGTGAAATCCTGGATATGTCCATCTGTTCACACACAGTGGACTACTCCTTTAAAAACAATGCAAAATAGCTGGATGGTGGACCATAAATATCGAACAAAATGTTAGGTCAAATCAAATCAGTTACCGGGTAATTTTAACTCAATTAAAGATGTGTCTCGTTACCAAGACATCAACATCAAGAAAGTGAAAGTAACTCATATTTGTTTTATTTGAGACCATACATTTCCAAATCACACCAATTTCATTCCCTATATAAGTGATTTGATTGTCTAATAAAACTGATTTAAAATGACTGTGGTCACGTTTAGCAGTGTAAGGGTACCGTATTTTCTGGTGTATAGCCCGCAGATGTTTAAATTAACCAACAATTGCTGCTTAGACAATAGATACCTCGCACCGTCCTAGGGCCAGAGTTGGGGTCAATTCCTTTTTATCAATTCCAAATTCCATTCCAATTCTTTTTTATCAATTCCTGAGTCAATTCCAATTCCTTTGGTTTTGAGAAAAGTCAATTCCAATTCAATTCCAATTCCTAAAAAAGTCAATTCCTTATCAATTCCACCTAAGAATGAGACTTTTGATACACATGGAACAGCTGTATAATAACTTGATATAAAATAAAATAATAACACCTGATATAAAATAAAATACATTTTATTTATTATCTTGTAAACATATTTAAACATGTTACACTTACTAAACTTCAATATTAGTAGGGTGGAGTACATCTTTAATACCTGATGACGGAGCTGTACTCGTGTGGACGCGGATGTGAGCGTGTTATTTCTATAGACTAACTGTTACGCCACAATTGCCAGCAACACGGCAGTGTAATTAACACAATGTCTCGCGACAGGCCGTGCTACTTGAAACTCTGATAAGTCTGACCCTGTGGAGGCTACGGCGTGTCGAACCACACCTCACTCAAATAAATTCGTATTAAAAATAAACCAATGTAGGATCTAATGTTGTATTTCAATTGATGCAATTATTCACATTATTTATTTTCTGATTATACTGTTTTTTAATATCTAATTCTAGCGTGTGGTGAATAAATATACCTTAAGAAAATATATCAGAATAACCTCTAGGGCACAAAAGGCATATTAGCGAAGTAATCAAAGGGTCAATTAGAGCGCTTGGCTACGTTGCATAACTTCCTTCCCACTAACACTAGATGTTAACCCAATGTTGCTTTAATGTTGCTCCACCGTCTTCAGCGCTTTCCCAATATTAAATCAGCATTGGCTCAACATCTATTGGAAACGCATTCGTTTCAAGGTCCCGATATTTCTTTCGTTCTACCAACTCGAAGGACAAGCGATAGTTATGTTCTAAGCCATTCATTCACCTAAGTCTAATCATGACTCGTGATTGTTTTATAAACTGTTGACGTCCAAATGACAAAAATGTAACAAATACGAGAACTCAAATTATGCCCATAAGACAAGCATTACTTTTTAAATACAAATGTTAAAAAATTTTGTTAAGTGACACAAAAGTGATAGTTAAACAGTGTGATCATGCTTGCGCGAATATATAAGGAAAGCATTAATAAAATAATAGTACAATTATTTCCAGAACTTTAAGCCAGCAAACACGGAACATTGACCCAATGTTGATATAATGTTGGCCCGTCGTTTCCGATGACGGCCCAAGATTAAACCAACGCCGGCTCGGCGTCTCATTTTGATGATAATTCAGCCACTCGATGGTGATTTTCTAACACTATACAGTAGGTGTTGACACTAGTTGAGTTTTCATGAGTCGCACTTCTCGGCAAAACTGTTACCGGCTGGTTACCTCAGTCCGCGGGAGTAAATCAATGGTGTATAGTAGCAACAAGTAGCAAATAACAAGTATATACGCACACACCAATCTTTGATAGTTAGATTGAATTGCTTCAACTTAGCAGGGGTAATCTTGTTACAACTATTTTCATATTACACATCACAGTCTTATTTAATCTTGATGGCCATAAGTTATTTAAATGAGTATTTTCACATAACTTAAATAAACCTTTTAATATAAGTTTATTATTATTATTTTAATACACATATCAATCAACATAGATCAGGTAAAATTCTACTGCGATGACAAAAGTGATGATCACTCATGCGTTTAATAGCGCTTAAAAATAAACATGGATAAAAAAGTCAATTCCTTTATCAATTCCGGGCATTTTTTGTCAATTCCAATTCAATTCCAATTCCTTTTTTTAGCCCGCCTTTTAATTTTAATTAAAAAAGGTGGGCTATTGCAATTGAAGTTCGGCGGCGTCGGCGTCGGCGTCGGCGTCGGCGTCGGCGTCGGCGTTAACATTTACTTGTGGGCGCGATAACTTGAGAGGTTTTTCATGTTTCCTTCCCAAATTTGTTTTGCATGTTACTAATGACCACTTCTCGGACAAGTTCAATAATGGCTGAAAAAAATTCAAAATGGCCGACTTATTGCGATTTTTCACCTTTTACGTCAATAATTTGACCTTGTGGGCGCGATAACTTGAAAAGTTTTTCACATATCCTTTTCAAATTTGTTATGCATGTTACTAATGACCAGTTCTCGGACAAGTTCAATAATGGCCGAAAAAAAAAAAAAAATGGCCGATTTATTGCGATTTTTCACATTTTACGTCAATTATTTGACCTTGTGGGCGCGATAAGTTAAAAAGTTTTTCACATATCCTCTTCAAATTGGTTATGCATGTTACTAATAAGTAGTTCTTGGACAAGTTCAATAATGGCCGAAAAAAAAAAAAAAATGGCCGATTTATTGCGATTTTTCTCATTTTACGTCAATAATTTGACCCTGTGGGCGCGATAACTTGAAAAGTTTTTCACATATTCTCTTCAAATTTGTTATGTATGTTACTTATAAGTAGTTCTTGGACAAGTTCAATAATGGCTGAAAAAAAAAAAAAAATGGCCGATTTATTGTGATTTTTCTCATTTTACGTCAATAATTTGACCTTGTGGGCGCGATAACTTGAAAAGTTTTTCACATATCCTCTTCAAATTTGTTATGCATGCTACTAATAAGTAGTTCTTGGACAAGTTCAATAATGGCTGAAAAAAAATTCAAAATGGCCGATTTATTGCAATTTTTCTCATTTTACGTCAATAATTTGACCTTGTAGGCACGATAACTTCAACATTTTCACAAGTATCCTCTTCAAGTTTGTTATGCATGTTACTAATAAGCAGTTCTTGGACAAGCTCAATAATGGCCGGTAAAAAAATCAAAATGGTCGACTTATTGCGATTTTTCACATTTATTTTACGTCCATAATTTGACCTTGTGGGCGCGATAACTTGAAAAGCGGCTAGTTTAACATACCATTTATATCTTGCGTTGTTATTTACGTGATGACATTCGACTTTACTTTCTTTATCATAATTCGGCGGCGGGCTATTATCGAGTGTGCTCTTGTTTCAATTCCAATTCCTAGTCCAATTCCTGGAATTGAGTCAGGAATTGAGCTCAATTCCCATTCAATTCCGGAATTGACCCCAACTCTGCCTAGGGCTAGGCATTTTAAAGTCTTATATCTTTTAAATACGTAGTACTTATGCCGACATTGTATATTATAATTATAACAGGCCTATATTATTAAAAAGTTGATCTATTAATGGCAGATTATAGCTGGCGAGATAAATATCTACGCGTTAGACTATACTACAGAGCTCAGCATGTATATACGCATGCCTCTCTGTCACACTGTGAGTGTGCATTGTATGAGTCTTCCCTCTGTTGTATAGGCCTACAATGCCATCCCTGGTAAACACCAGACATTGAACCCCCCACCGTCTTTGACGTTGGCCCAACATCAACACAACATTAGATCAACATCCCGCGTTTGCTGTGTCGCCTATACACATAACCACACTAGACTATATAACACCATCACTAAATGGCGTATAGACACCGGCCGCAATGTGGCATGCTGGTGACGTCAGACCTGTCTCGTCTTGTCTGTCTGAAGAGATTCTGGGGCCTGAACGTCTGAAATTCAATCTATCATGGAAAATGTAATAGTTTTTCAATACTGGTATATTCATATTTTGGCGACTCTTTTCTATCATTTCAATGCAGGGCTTCCAGAGTTTCTATAACTACAAAGATCATTTTATATATATGTTGTGCTGATATGAGAACCGTCTAAGATGAGGGTAAATTATTTGCAGGTTAACCGCGGCCGCTGGCAGTAAAATGTCACACCTTCATTGATGCAATGCTCTGATTTTACCGAGTGGCGGCTATAACTGTGAGAGTGCAGGCGTATGACTGTGTGTAGTGGCCTGTTAACCGCGGTGTGTGGGAGTAAAGTGTCACACCTTCATTGATGCAATCCTCTGATTACCGAGTGGCGGCTATAACTGTGAGAGTGCAGGGGTATGACTGTGTGTAGTGGCCTGTTAACCGCGGCCCATGGGAGTAAAATGTCTGGCCTTCATAAATGCTCTGATTACCGAGTGGCGGCTATAGTTGTGTGTGGTGGCCATCCACCGCCAGTAGCTGCTATTTCCACGTGGCAGAGTGACGGCTCCTGTCTGTGAAGTACAGAAAAAAACAATGCAATGGCAGAAGAAGCCATGATTATAAAAAATATCTTCTTGCAATTTCGGATTTCTACAATTTATAGCCCGCATTTGTTATATACCCCGCACCAGGCCTTCCAAGGAGTAAAAAGTAGCGGGTTATACACCGAAAAATACGGTAAATCATGCCTGTAAATTTTCCAAAATGTACCTTACCCTGGACTAATTTGACAATATTTATTGACATCAATTACCTGTTCATGGGAAAAAATATTTTTTTAAAAGGGAAAATTAGTAGATTTGAAATTCACATCATAATTATGTCCTGTGCACAGTTAATTTAATTCTTCCTATTGTATTTTGATGTGTCAAAGATGCACCATCACTACTAAGCTTGAAATGAGTGTGTCAAGACTGCAGGACATAGTGCTAATATCAAATTACCCTTTATACATATTATACTTTATTTTCAGTGCACTACAATGCTTATCAACAGTATGATGAAAATCCTTATGACTCAACATGGTTGAGGAAGAGACCAAATAGATTTCTGCTCAATAAAGGTAGATATATTAAAACTGCTCTAAAAGCAGCATTATTCCCACAACAGTTAACTTTTGAAATAACAGCACTTTGTAAAGTTTGTTTTCATAGTTTAGCCTTCTAAGATACTTTGTCACATGTATGCATCAAATGGCAAATTTTCAATAAAATCCATTGACTAAAAACTGGTATAATCCAATACTGATGTTTCTGGGGTTTTGCTCGAGATATTATATTTTACTTAGGTATTTATTAAGTCTCCACCCACTATGTGGTGGTGGAGACTTATTGTTTTTGCTTAGTCCGCCCGCCGCCGCCACTTGTTTCTGCTCTCACTCAAAAACCCCTACTCGGATTATTTCCAAATATTTGCAGTATGCATACTGGCCCTGGGGGCTTTTTCTGGTAATTTTTTTTTTTGCGTTTTTCAGTTTTTTTAACAAAATCCAAAATGGCTGCCAAAATCCTATGACGCACGCTAAAGCTTGAGCTGCTTCATCGATTTGTTTCATGTTTGGTTTAAATGAAAGACCTTACTCTGCACATGTGCTGATTAGTTTTTGGTGTGATTATGATAATAAAAACTATGATTTTTTTACACTTTTAGAATTTTAGCGGATTTTTCAGTTTTGTTCATTTTGATTATCATCAAAATTTGTTAATTAGCTATACACCCCTGCTCAGAGTATTTCTAAATATTTGCAGTATGCATATTGGCCCTAGGGAATTGCCCGATAATTTTTTTTGCGTTTTTCAGCTTCTTTAGCAAAATCCAAGATGTCCCCCGAAATCCTATGTCGCTGTCTAGCGCTTGAACTGCTTCCTGGATTTGTTTTATGTTTGGTTTAACGGAAAGACCTTACCCCGCACATGTACTGATTTGTTTTTGGTGTGATTCCGATAATAAAAACTTTGATTTTTTTACGTTTCAGAATTTTAGTGGATATTTCAGTTTTGTTCATTTTGGCTATCATCAAAATTTTGTAATATAGCTATACACCCCTGATCGGATTATTTCTAAATATTTGCAGTATGCATATTCGCCCTAGGGAATTTGCCGGTAATTTTTTTTGCCGTTTTGCAGCTTTCTCAACAAAATCCAAGATGGCCGCCAAAATCCTATGTCACCCTCTAGAGCTTGAACTGCTCCATGGATTTGTTTCATGTTTTGTTCAAAAGAATAACCCTTCCCTGGATGTGTGCTGATTATGTGTGATTATGATAAAAAAAAACTTATATTATTGTTACTTTTCAGGATTTTAGCTGATATTTCAGTTTTGCTCATTTTGGCTATTATAAAAATTTGGTAATATGGTTATACAGCTCAAATTTGATCTTTTGTGTATGCTCAGTGGCCCTGAGATAAAAGTCAAGAGAATAGTTTCTCTTTTTTCATTTTTTCAACAAAATTCAAGCTGGCCGACGAATCACATGTTACTCTGAAGAGCTTGAACTGCTTCACTGATTTGTTCCAAGGAAGCAACAGACTCTGGCCATATGCTGATTAGATTTTGGTGTGATTCTGAAATCACATTTTCACGTGGTTTACATAAAAATTTGGAACTAAAGTACTATGTGGGGCGGGTGGAGATGCAAGCTTTGCCCCTCAGGCAAATCTAGTAAGCCTTGATATGTATTAGCCTTCTTATGACCCCAAAGCACTATGTTTACTTTGTCATGTAAACTAGACTGTTTTTATCATAGTGTACATTTCTGGCAGCCAACATTTTTAGCTCCCGCCGTCACCGTAGGTGAGACGGAGGGAGCTATGGATTCTACCTCTGTTTTTTTTTTCCTCTTCTTCTGCCTATAACGTTGTAAGAAAATAAGCTAGGATAACAATTTTTGGTATGTGGGTTACTTCCAGGTGGCTAATGGACAGGTTAAAATATTTTAAATCTGAATTCAATACGCAAGGTCGCAGAGGAGAAAATGATGATGTTACTGCGTTGGGCCGTCCGTAAACAATTCGTTTCCGGAGCATATCTCTGAAAGTACTTGTCCGATTGTCTTCAAATTTTACACACAACACCCCTAGGGGGTTTAGTTGTGCCTTTTGGGGTATTTGAACTTTGACCTACTTCTGGTTCAGAACTATGAACTATTTAGACGTTTTGACGCGCACTTCGTTTCCGGAGCAGATCTCGAAAAGTACTGGGCCGATGACAGTCACATTGCACATACATGTTCTCTAAGGTCCCTAGTTGTGCCTTTTCAGGTTTTTGGACCTTGAAGTTGACCCAGCACTTTGACCTAATTTATAACATCCGTAAATCCGACTGAAAAATTTTGCGGAATATCATGAAAACCGCTCAAGATAGCTACACCATTAATATCAAATAAATTGTAAGGTTTCAGGAGAGGATGCATCTTGAAAAATTTCAAGTTGATAAAATTCAAAATGGCCGCCTATCGGCCATTATTCACCTCGACAGGCCTGATATTGTGGAATATCATGAAAACCGCTCAAGATATCTACACCATTACTATAAAACAAATTGTAAGGCTTCAGGAGAGGATGCATTTTGAAAAAATTCAACTCGTCCAAGTTCAAAATGACCGCCAATAGACCATTATTCATTTTCACATGGCCGTTATTTGGTAAACCGTGCTAGATGGCTAGACCATTACCTGATTACTATAAAACAAAGTGTGAGTTTTCGGGGGAGGATGCACCCTGAAAATTTTTAACTTACGAATTCAAAATGGCCGACAATCAGCATTATTTACCTCAATAGGCCTGATATCAGGTAAACCGAGCTAGATAGCCAGACCATTACTATCAAACAAAATGTGACGTTTCGAGAGAGGATGCCTTTTAAAAACTTTCGACTCAATTGAATTCAAAATGGCCGCCTATCGGCCACTATTTACTTTCACATTGCTGATATTTGGTAAACCGTGTTAGATAGCTGGACCATTACTATAAAACAAAATGTGAGATTACAAGAGAGGATGCATCTTGAAAAAAATAGACTTTATCAAATTCAAAATGGCCGCCTATCGGCCATTATTCATTTTCACATAGCCGGTTTTTGGTAACCGTACTAGATGGCTAGACCATTACTATAAAACAAAATGTGAGATTTCAGTAGAGGATGCATCTTGAAAAATTTTGACTTGATCAAATTCAAAATGGCCTCCTATCGGCCATCATTCGCTTTCACATAGGCGATATTTCGTAAACCGTGCTAGATGGCTAGACCATTACTATGGAACGAAATGTGAGATTTCAGCTGAGGATGTATCTTGAAAAATTCCGACTCGATCAAATTCAAAATGGCCCTATCGGCCATTATTTACTTTCACATGCCCAATATTTTGCAAACTGTGTTAGATGCTAGTCCATTACTATAAAACAAAATGTGAGGTTTCGGGGGAGGATGCACCCTTAAATTTTTTAGCTGGTCTATATCGAATTCAAAATGACCGTAAATCATCCATTATTTACCTCGATTGGCCTTATATCGGGTTCAATGGAGGATACATCTTGAAAAAATTAGACTCGATCAAATTCAAAATGGCCGTCTATTGGACATTATTCACTTTCACATGGCCGATATTTGGTAAACCGTGCTAGATGGCTAGACCATTACTATAGAATGAAATGTGAAATTTCAGCTGAGGATGCATCTTGAAAAATTCCGACTCGATCAAATTCAAAATGGCCCCCTATCGGCCATTATTTACTTTCACATGCCCAATATTTTGCAAACTGTGTTAGATGCTAGTACATTACTATAAAACAAAATGTGAGGTTTCGGGGGAGGATCTACCCTTAAATTTTTTAACTGGTCTATATCGAATTCAAAATGACCGTAAATCATCCATTATTTACCTCGATTGGCCTTATATCGGGTTCAATGGAGGTTTGCAATCTCTGGCAGACTGTCTAGTTCTTATCTTACTATTAGACTAAGCCTCTTAGACCTAGTTGTCTTGCGTCTTGATTTTTGACCTAGTCTAGGACTACATTAATAACCCTACACAAAATTGCTCAAATCAAATTCTAATTCGGAGGGGGAGCTCCTGGACTTATGTAGTCTTGTTTACTTTGTTTCTTTTTTCATCTCTTTCAATCTGGAAATGATAGCGCAAATTCCAGCTTCAAATGATGAAGAATATTATTATTAAAAAAAAATAGATATCTCACAATTTGAATTAGAACTTTGAACCTACATCCTTCCTCAAACTATTTTCTCAATTTTAGATACATAGAATTTGGTTTGTTACCACCTTAAAGACGCACATTTCCTGGCCTAACACTACAAGTGTTAAGTCTCCACTTTTTTATTTGGCACTTGGATGTTTAACATACATGATTGATATTCTATTGCAGGAGATGTAATTCCAGGCCTGGACATTGCTGTGAAAACAATGAAAAAAAATGAGGTGGCAGACTACTTAATTACATCTGATTATAATATGGGAGACACTGGTTGCCCACCTCGTGTTCCAGGTGGTGAAACAAGTATGTGCCACCCCACTTTAAAAAACAAATTGAAGAATTACATGAGGGCTTTAGTGAGCAAGCTCACCCTTTTTATCCCCTGCCCTCGAAGTTGAGGCAGAGGATTTTGTCATCACCATGTATGGCCGTGTGGCCATGCGTCTGTACGTCCGTGTTTCGTTTCCAGACGATATCTCGGAACCGTTAGCCGGGTTGTTTTCATATCGCATACACATATCCCTTTGTTTTTTGCATTTTGGGGTTATGACCTTTGACCAAATTCTTCACCTTTAATTTTGAGCCGATTATTGGCTTAATTTGATGGTGGATGATAAGTTATGTTTACGGACGATATCTCTAAAAGCTTTTGCTGGATTATTTTCATATTGCCCACACACAGCCCTTAGGGGGTGTAGATGTGCCTTTGTGGGGTTATGACCTTTGACCTAATTTTTTACCTTCGATTTTGAGGCCATTATTGCCTTTAATTGATGGTTGATGATAAGTTCAGCTTCCGGACGATATCTCTAAAAGTGTTTTGCTGGATTATTTTCATATTGCACACACACAGCCCTCAGGGAGTGTAGATGTGCCTTTGTGGGGTTATGACCTTTGGCCTAATTTTTGACCACCGATTTTGGGGCCATTATTGACTTTAATTGATGGCGGATGATAAGTTCAGTTTCTGGACGATATCTCAGAAAGCTTTCCTGCATTGTTTTAATATTACACACAGACAAATCCCTTAGGGATGTAGATGGGCCTTTTTGGGGTTCTGACCTGCAAATTTATTTTTTACCTTTGATTTTGAGGCCATTATTGACTTTAAGAAATCCCAGAGAAAACATTTGCTGGATTGTTTTCATATTGTATGTATACACACATCCCTCAGGTGGTGTAGATGTACTTCTTGGAGGTTGTGATCTTTGGCCTAATTTTTGACATTTTATTATGGACTTTTAAGTGATGGCAGATAAGTTCAGTTTCCGGTCGATATCTCAGAAAACGTTTGCTGGATTGTTTTCATACGGCACACACACATCCCTTAGGGTGTAGATGTGACTTCTTGGGGATTCTGGAGGGTAAGGCCGGTGGGTGGGGTGGTCAATGACAATTTGATTATTTTTTTGTCGGGGGAGGGGGAGGGATGTAGGGGGGGGGGAGTCAAAAGAGATATGAACAAAAAAGTAGGGGTGTCAAGTCAAATTATTATTATTTTTTTAAATATAACCTTTTTAGGATTCCATTGTTTTTAGGTGGGTAAGGGAGAGATCACAACAAATTTGAACAAATAAGCAGGGGGGGGGGGGGTAAAGGTAAATTTGTACAATTTATTTTTCAGCTCCCGCCGTCACTGTAGGTGAGACGGAGGGAGCTATGGATTCCGCCTCCGTTTTTTTCGCCTCTTCTTTTCCTATAACTTTGTAAGAAAATAAGCTAGGATAACAATTTTTGGTATGTGGGTTACTTCCAGGTGGATAATGGACAGGTTAAATTATTTTTAATCTGAATTCAATATGCAAGGTCACAGAGGAGTAAATGATGATGTTACGCCGTTGGGCCGTCCGTAAACAATTCCGTTTCCGGAGCATATCTCTGAAAGTACTTGTCCGATTGACTTCAAATTTTACACACAACACCCCTTTGACCTACTTCTGGTTCAGAACTATGACCTATTTAGACGTTTTGACGCGCACTTCGTTTCCGGAGCAGATCTCGAAAAGTACTGGACCGATGACAGTCATATTGCACATACATGTTCTCTAAGGTACCTAGTTGTGCCTTTTCAGGTTTTTGGACCTTGACCTTGAAGTTGACCCAGCACTTTGACCTAATTTATAACATCGGTAAATCCGACTGAAAGATTTTGCGGAATATCATGAAAACTGCTCAAGATAGCTACACCATTACTATAAAGCAAATTGTGAGGTTTCCGGAGAGAATGCATCTTGAAAAATTTCAAGTCGATAAAATTAAAAATGGTCGCCTATTATCGGCCATTATTCACCTCGACAGGCCTGATATTATGGAATATCATGAAAACCGCTCAAGATATCTACACCATTACTATAAAACAAATTGTAAGGTTTCAGGAGAGGATGCATTTCGAAAAAATTCAACTGGTCCAAGTTCAAAATGGTCGCCAATCGGCCATTATTCACTTTCACATGGCCGTTATTTGGTAAAACGTGCTAGATGGCTAGACCATTACTATAAAACAAAATGTGAGTTTTCGGGGGAGGATGCACCCTGAAAATGTTTAACTTACGAATTCAAAATGGATGACAATCAGCATTATCTACCTCGATAGGCCTGATATCAGGTAAACAGTGCTAGATAGCTAGACCATTACTATAAAGCAAAATGTGATGTTTCTGGAGAGGATGCCCTTTAAAAACTTTCGACTCAATCAAATTCAAAATGGCCGCCTTTCGGCCACTATTTACTTTCACATTGCTGATATTTGGTAAACCATGTTAGATAGCTGGAGCATTACTATAAAACAAAATGTGAGATTACAAGAGAGGATGCATCTTGAAAAAAATTGACTCGATCAAATTCAACATGGCCGCCTATTGGCCATTATTCACTTTCACATAGCCGTTATTTGGTAACCGTACTAGATTGCTAGACCATTACTATAAAACAAAATGTGAGATTTCGGGAGAGGATGCATCTTGGGAAATTTTGACTTGATCAAATGCAAAATTTCCTCCTATCGGCCATTATTCACTTTCACATGGGCGATATTTGGTAAACCGTGCTAGATGGCTAGACCATCACTATCGAATGAAATATGAGATTTCAGCTGGGGATGCATCTTGGAAAATTTCGACTTGATCAAATTCAAAATGGCCGCCTTTAGGCCATTATTCACTTTCACATGGCCGATATTTGGTAAACCGTGCTAGATAGCTAGACGATTACTGTAGAATGAAATGTGAGATTTCAGCTGAGGATGCATCTTGAAAAACTCTTGACTCGATCAAATTCAAAATGGCCCCCTATTGGCCATTATTTACTTTCACATGCCCAATATTTTGCAAACTGTGTTAGATGTTAGTCCATTACTATAAAACAAAATTTGAGGTTTCGGGGGAAGATGCACCTTAAGTTTTTACCTAGTTTATAGCGAATTCAAAATGACCGTAAATCAGCTATTAGTTACCTCGATTGGCCTTATATCGGGTAACCCGTGCCAGATAGGTAGACCATTACTGGGATACTGATTAGGATTAATTTCAATGGAGGTTTGCAATCTCTGACAGACTGTCTAGTTCTTATCTTACTCTTAGACTGGGCTTCTTAGACCTAGTTGTCTTGTGTCTTGATTTTTGACCTAGCCTAGGACTACATTAATAACCCTACACAAAATTGCTTAAAACAAAATCTAATTCGGAGCGGGAGCTCCTTGACTTATGTAGTCTTGTTTTAGTAGCCTCTTCAGATTTAATTATGTTTGTGTTAGGGGGGAGGGGTTCAGGTGGGATAATTGAATCTGTTAATTCACTTTTATTATTTTAATTGTTTTTAAGAAGCATCTTCGGATTTTATTCTTTTTGGGCAGGTAGGTCAAAAGCATATTTGTTTTTAATTAAAAACAATAAATATAGGCCATCTTTGTTTACAATTATTTTTTTGTGGGGGGAAGGTACGATGTAGGTCAAAAGAATATTTGTTTTGACTGATTTTCAAAAATAGATGTGGGGGAGGGGGGCCTTAACAATGGAGGCATAGTCATCGACACCTTTCTAGTTTATCGCTCTTTCGGAAATCGTGCATGATAGCTTATCTATCAACGTCTTCTTCCTCATACTTCACATAGCCATCACATCTCACTGGGGAAATGTTTCAGTGCTTTCAGGAAAAGGTTTCTATCAGCTTTTCTTTTTCTTTTATTTGGCAAATATGCTCAGCATTGTCAGCCAATGAGCTGAATAACTTTCAAGAGCAAACAATTTCAAAATAGGTGTTTAGCTGTTTTGTTTTGTTTGCTATTGTTTTTGCCTGTGCATAGAACGTCCTCATGGATTTCAGATATTTTAATTCGTAATCAATCTTATGCCCCAATTAAGATTTGATTAGGATCATTCAGAAGAAATGCACCTCCCTCAATTCTTTGCTCATTTTAAATTTAGTTTAGTTTATTTGAAAGAGCTAGTGCCTGTGCATAGAACTCCCTCACGGATTTCAGAAATTTGAATTTGTAATTAATTTATTCCCTAATTAAGGATGAGCTTCTGGTTCATTGACACTCTGGTTTATTTTTCAGTGCTGTTTAGAGTTGAACTTCTTGATTTTTGTGATTCTGCTGGTGTGGAGGCATACTACCAGATGTCAAAGGTTTGTGCTAGCTGATCTCACCTTTAGAAATCAAGCATGCATCTATAACTCGGTATTCAGAAGAAATACCTGCCTTTATTTTTTTTAAACAGTTCTTGTGAAAAAATATTCTATTCCTAAATTATTGTGAATGCATTCATGAATGTATTTACTTAACCCTTACACTGCTATGGGCGACTATAGTCGCCCAAAATAAACCAAGCGCAGCCTGCTTCGCCGAGTGAATTCTTAAAAAAAAAAGTGAAATTTTCTGCATTTTTTTATTATTTTTGTTTCGTGGTGTCTTTCTATTTATGCTTTAAAGATAGCTAACTGACTGATTTTGTAATATAATGGCTTTTAATATCAGTTGTTTATCTGCCAGATATTACTTAGTGGGGAACCACACATGCTGCAAATTTTATGCAGCAGTGTAAGGGTTGAAATATGTTATGTGATCCATCTATGCAACAAGTGCTGAGCTTGAGAATATAGTGTAGAAGATCTTGAAATCTCAGTGATATTTGACCCATCGAACTCTAAAGCGTCAAAATTTTATCCATATTCTTTATCATATTTATACTTAATATACCTAAATCATATATAAACATAGTAAAATTATAATATACGTGTGCTGTGAGCAGTGTCTCATCTAAGATTCAGAAGGGGCATGGGCCACCTATCATTACGGGCACCTTATCATGCACGCCGGGCACCCAATTAGTCGTTTCTAGCACGACCCTCGCCAATTAAGGGTATAAACAATAAACATCGCCAGCTATTTCAACTATGTACACAAGCCGTTATCATGTGTTGCGTCACAGGTGCGAACACGTGCGGACAACCATTGGTCATTATTTGGTTTGTCCGCCATGAATGAAGGTTGTCCACAAAAAAATCATGACAACATAGGTGTTAGAAAGTGGTTAAATTTTACTCACTTTGGAACTGAGGGTGAAATGATTAAGACGTTTCGATCTGCCTCCAGCAGATCTTGCTCACGCAATGATCAGGGTGGGTGATTCGGCTCAGGTCGCAATCGTTTCACCCTCGGTTCCAAAGCGAGTAAAATTTAACCACTCAGTTCCAAAGTGAGTAAAATTTAACCGCTTTCTATATGAATCTTGGAACCATGAATAACATATTCTCTACAACATAGGTGTTGCCGTACACTTATATTATCGTATACAGATCAAGTCTTGATCCTCCTAATAAACGCAGCGCCCCCTCCCTCCCCCTCGTTTTTTCAAAAATCTATAAAATCTACCAGATATCAGCATGCTGCGTGTTGCCTGGTAAACATGGTTGAGCCACGACCAGCGTGTTGTGAGTGTGAGTACTGTTACATGTTGTCTAGTTTTACATGTTGTTTTACGACTGGGCAAACGTTGTAGAGGTGGACCAGCATTGAATAACATGTGTGATGGGTAGTTAATCCTTGAGCTGTGTTGTATAATGCGACGCCATGTATAAGCAGAGGCCTAAATAAAATGATAAGATTTGAAGCCTCTGATAACATGAAAAACGTCTGCCCCTGCTTATCGTGCTACCTGATGTTTTGGCCGTCAGTAGTTGGCGTCCACTGGTCATCCAAATATGTGAGGTATGGATCTTCTTATACTACAGTTGCGCCGAGACACAGGACTTGAAACGTCATTCGGACAATCCAACCACGACATTGGCTCATTAATGGTGTTGCAGCATGGAACAAATGTTGGCGCACATGTATTCATTATGTCCCTGCAGAGATGATATGACACCATTTGATCAATGTATATAAAAACAAATACTATATTTAGATATCGTCGTGTGAAAATAAAAACATTCCCAGATGAAATGCGATGGTAACCGCTTGTAGAACGCGTCATCTAAGCCAGTGAACATCTGCTATGAGCGTTCATGAGTGGCGGCGTGAGAGTGGATGGAGGCTTGCACCTGCAGTGAGCTCTCACCAATGTCGCGTGGCTTAATGATGGCGCCGCGGCCGAATGCATGCGTGAAATACAGAATAACATTTTAGTGCACATGAGGAATGTGCCCCAACTTCTCGTCTTCTCGTTTATTGATGCTAGTTAAATTTAAAGGTTGTCCGTTGGAGAACCGTGCAAGCTAAATATGGTTATCCGTGTGAGACTTTGGTTGTCCCGGAGGAACGGAACGCAACGCACTTATTTCAAACATGTGGGTCCATCATTCCAGGGATGTATATGCAATTGTATAGCGCCTTATAGCTACCACATGCCATATATCTATGTGATGTTTTTTTATTAACTTCTTCGACATTGTGTTGAAAGCGCTGATTTCATGTTGAAAATGCAAAAGGACCCAGTAGTTATTCGTTATATGTAGCACGATTGATGGGATCCAATTGTACAATTCGTGTTATAAGCCGATCATGCTGTACAAAATGGCTTGATTTTATCTAGTAGGTACATGTAATACACATCTACAACCCCTGCAAATACTGTATAGATCTACGTTGTCTTGATGCGATGAACATTGATCAAATAGGGACCAGATCCCGGGATCAGCCTTTAACATGTAGGCTAGTAGGCCCACGGTGGACTAGGCCTATATCGTCTTACGCATGTAGGCCTAGGCTACTGACATCGTGCTTGCACGGTAGCCTAACACTAACAGTCATTCCTAATGGTTATCTTAGCATCCACGCAGCATTGGCACAATGCCTTAGGCCTACCATGATTCATATGAATGACAGGACTCAGCACACAGAATTGGCCCCATTCGTTATCAGGCCAATTTCTAATTAATGTTTTCTGAGACCAATTTGTAATTAATGTTTTCTAATTTTCAGAGAATATATTACCCACTGAACTTGGACTGGGGCTTACTGGGGCAATATCTGTGATTGTTGTTCACCTGATCCCCGCCGCACCCTGTAGGTTGCCTGGATCCAGGGCTGGCCTGGATCAGTGTTGATCTAGTTGTTCACCAAGCACGTGCTTGTGCGTCATAATTCTGCACTTGCTGGAGCGCTATAGTCTATACATATGATACACATTATACTGATAGATTCATGTTGCCTGTATAGGCCCAGCTTTCCACGCCAGGGTTGGCTAATTATGGAAAGTTGCTAGTCTACAGTCTACTATACTAGTCTCAGGTCATAGACCTAAGTCTAGTACAAGACACCGTGCCCAGCAGGCTAAGCATCATGGCTACGCAACCTAATATGTTTAGTTTTATAAAGAAAAGGGATGGCAGCAATCTGCAGCCACCACCGACGATTAAAAAGAGTAAAACCAAACAAGAAATCCTAGATCAACAGAAAATATATGTACGAGAAGACCAGTCTAGATCATTTCAGAAAGACTGGTTGAAATTGTTCATGTGGTTGGAGCCAAGCAGCGATGATGTCAGGGACGGTACAAGCACAGCTACTGATACTGATGATAGTGTATCAAAAATGTTCTGTCATGTTTGCCGACCATACGAACAAACTGGTGCCTTTGTTGTTGGCTGTAGTGTTTTTAAGAAGGCATCAATCGTTGCTCACGAAAAAAGTAAGTCTCATCAGTTGAATATTTTGAAAGGAAACGCAAAAAACGAAAAACCTGGCACATCCATTGCTGCTGGTTCTCTTAAGATCATGAACTCGGCCATACTGGCCAAATTAAAGTTGCTCTTTCAAACAGGACATGCTTTGGCCAAACATGGCAAACCTTACACAGATTTCCCATGGATGTGTACTTTGGATAAAGCCGAAGGATTAGACATTGGCAAAACATACCACACTGATAAATATGCTGCTCAGTTTGCTCACTTCATCAGCCAGGCACAAATTCAGAATAACTTATCTATTTTTGAGACCGCCAAGTTTGTCACGGTCATCAGCGATGGCTCAACTGATTCAAGTTTTTGTGAAGCTGAGATAGTTTTCATCAGATTTGCCACTAAAGGGCAACTTTATACACAATTTGTTGGAGTGGCAAATGTCGCAAAAGCTAATGCTGAAAACATCACCAAGGCCATTACAAACATATTAGATGGAGTGATGACTGATAGTTGGCAAAGTAGTTCAAAGCAAATAACATGACATGTTTTATTCCTTCACGTGTTGGAGGAACGAGGTGGATACCACACATTAAACGTGCTCTGAAAAACCTTCTAGTTGGCTATGGTTCAATCGTGCATCATCTCAAACAGCTACAGGCTGATCCTGGTGAGGTACGAAAGGATTCTGCAGCAAAGGCGCGCAACTACTTAAAACTTTTTCTGAACAAAACAGCCTTGTGCTTTGTTCATTTTATCTATGACATTGTAATTTGTCTGGCACATGTCTCAGAGGCTATTCAGGCCAGGTGAGCCACACTAGCTGATGTCCAATCAGAGTTGGATGCAACCCGAGCGATGTTATTGAATTACAGAGACAGTGATGGCACGAAGCTGAAGTTGGTGATGGGAAAGGAGGAGTACAAGGGTCATGGCTTGTCAGGAAACATGTCAGGCTTTCAGAGCGCCAGAACCAAATTAATTGATAGCCTCCTCTTGGATTTTAATAAACGATTCGAAGCTGATGCAGCAGTTATCCGAGCCAGTACAATCACCAATATGTCTTCATGGCCACAATCCAAAGCAGAAGCTAAGGATTTTGGAAATGAGCATGTGTATTTGCTAGTTGATGCTGTTGGAGATCTATTGCAAGACGCAGGAGTGAGTGTAGATGAATTGCAGCATGAGTGGATCAGATTAAAACTGCTGGCATACAGCAGCTTTCACGACATCCATTCAATCACCTGGATAAAGATGAATTAAGTACTGGGGGAGAAATGCCCAAATATCCTAGCTACCATTGACTTTCTCCTGACCATCAGTCCAAGTTCTGTGGAAGCAGAACGAGGATTTAGTTCAATGAAGAGAGTCAAAAACGACTGGAAGAGCTGTCTCCAACAAGATCACCTGTCTGATCTCCTACGGGTGTTGATTGAAACACATGATGTAGGTGATTTTGATCCAACCCTTGCCATTGATTTATGGAATGTTGCAGGCAGCAGATCACGCAGGCCAGAGTACATGGATCGTAGACACGAATCTGCTTCAGCTATGATTTCCCCTGACACTTTCCTTCCAGAGGATGATAATTCTGAAATTGCTGAGCCAGATGCAATGTATTCTGATTCAGATGATGAAGAGGGTGGAATTATTCACCCAGCGCAAATCTTGGCTGCTAGAGTTGAGGCAGAGGCCATTCTAGGTTCTAATCTTGGCATCTGTCAAAACTGCAGTTGGATTAACAAGTTATCATACATTAATAATGTCAATGACGAGTTACTTATTTTTTATCTCATTAAATGACCATCTCTGGCTCTTAATGAATACTTCTTGTTCTTATTTTACTGCTTTATTCAGTCTTTTCAAATCCCATGATCTAGTTTTTTTTACGGAGACAAGTAAATTAGTAAAGCGATCAATTATCAAATTTTAAGGTTTAAGGGCTACCATACAAGGCTAAGGACCAGTAATTATCTGAAGTTACTGGCCCTTTGGTCTACCACCTCAATTCAGTTAGTATCGACCCCTGCCGTAGGTGAGACGGAGAGAGCTATAGGATTCCGCCTCCGTTTTTTTTTGCCTCTTCTTTTGCCTATAACTTTGTAAGAAAATAAGCTAGGATAACAATTTTTGGTATGTGGGTTACTTCCAGGTGGATAATGGACAGGTTAAAATATTTTTGATCTGAATTCAATACGCAAGGTCGCAGAGGAGAAAATGATGATGTTACGGCGTTGGGCCGTCCGTAAACAATTCGTTCCCGGAGCATATCTCTGAAAGTACTTGTCCGATTGTCTTCAAATTTTACACACAACACCCCTAGGGGGTCTAGTTGTGCCTTTTGGGCTATTTGAACTTTGACCTACTTCTGGTTCAGAACTATAACCTATTTAGACGTTTTGACGCGCACTTCGTTTCCGGAGCAGATCTCCAAAAGTACTGGGCCAATGACAGTCATATTGCGCATACATGTTCTCTAAGGTCCCTAGTTGTGCCTTTTCAGGTTTTTGGACCTTGACCTTGAAGTTGGCCCAGCACTTTGACCTAATTTATAACATTGGTAAATCCGACTGAAAGATTTTGCGGAATATCATGAAAACCGCTCAAGATAGCTACACCATTACTATAAAACAAATTGTGAGGTTTCAGTAGAGGATGCATCTTGAAAAATTTCAAGTCGATAAAATTAAAAATGGCCGCCTATCGGCCATTATTCACCTCGACAGGCCTGATTTTGCAGAATATCATGAAAACTGCTCAGGATAGCTAGACCATTACTATAAAACAAATTGTGAGGTTTCAGGAGAGTATGCATCTTGAAAAATTTCAAGTTGATAAAATTCAAAATGGCCGCCTATCGACCATTATTCACCTCGACTGGCCTGATATTGTGGAATATCATGAAAACCGCTCAAGATATCTACACCATTACTATAAAACAAATTCTTAGGGTTTCAGGAGAGGATGCATTTTGAAAAAATTCAACTCATCCAAGTGCAAAATGGCCGCCATTCGGCCATTATTCACTTTCACATGGCCGTTATTTAGTAAACCGTGCTAGATGGCTAGACCATTACTATAAAACAAAATGTGTGATTTCAGGAGAGGATGCATCTTGAGAAAGTTCGACTTGATAAAATTCAAAATGGCCGTTTATCGGCCATTATTTACTTTTACAAGGCCGATATTTGGTCAACCGTGCTAGATGGCTGGACCATTACTATAAAACAAATTGTAAGGTTTCAGGAGAGGATGCATTTAAAAAAAATTCAACTCATCCAAGTTCAAAATGGCCGCCAATCGGCCATTATTCACTTTCACATGGCCGTTATTTGGTAAACCGTGCTAGATGGCTAGACCATTACTACCGTAAAATTTCTAATTGTAGCCGCATCTCCAATAGAAGCCGCCCCCCAAACTTTCAAAAAATTGCAATTTTTTTACAAAAAGTTTCCTACTTTGAAAACCTCCAATTGAAGCCGCATGGCGACTTTGGAGATTTGTCAAGAAACAAAACTATTTTCATATCTTATAAAAAGGACAATGACCAGGTGTTTTTCAAGACGCTGGCCGCTAACTACGCTAATAGAGCACACGCTATATAAGCCCAGATAGCTTCTAACCCTTTACAGACATGAGGTGTTATATTCACATACAACATGTACAATGTGTGACGATAGCGCAGGTAATGTAACCCTACAAGCGCTATAGGCCTAGTCACAGTTGACATGTTAAGCCTACTTTCTCAGTCTAACAGATTTAAATATTTTTTAGTCGACTGTTCAGGCCTACATGTATATATATATGTAATAAATGTCCTTTATAAAATACAAATGGCAATCACATATACCGGTATAGCCTACACTACAATGGTTATTTGTGGTCTTCATCGTTAAGCCAGCATCACCGTGTGTGGACCAGCCATGTCGGCCTACACGAACAGTGTATGGCTGAAGTTTATATTTTCCCACGCAGTTCATCAACATTAGGAGAGACATTAGGAGAGGGAGGTGGGCGCGTGGCAGCATGCTTATTTGGGCAACGGCAACTCCTCGTTCACTGTAGACATCATTTGTCAAAATTTAGCCGATTCTGCATTGAAATCTCGTGCAAGCTGTACAGTCAGCAACTGTTCAAGTGACGACGCGCTCGCTGCTCCCATGACTGAAAGCTCATGTCTGGAGAGGGGTGTTGTTGCCGACTGACACAAATATCAGATTATGAGGGTGTCTACACTGTCTACATAGCGCCGCGCTGTCTATGCAAAAGCAACATGCCGAATACCACACGCTGGCATTCAGTGTGCTATAGACATGATATATACATTATTATTAGCTCCCGCCGTCACCGTAGGTGAGACGGAGGGAGCTATGGATTCTTCCTCCGTTTTTTTTTGGCCTCTTCTTTTGCCTATAACTTTGTGAGAAAATAAGCTAGGATAACAATTTTTGGTATGTGAGTTATTTCCAGGTGACTAATGGACAGGTTAAAATATTTTTAATCTGAATTCAATACGCAAGGTTGCAGAGGTGAAAATGATGATGTTACGGCGTTGGGGCGTTGGGCCGTCCGTAAACAATTCGTTTCCGGAGCATATCTCTGAAAGTACTTGTCCGATTGTCTTCAAATTTTACACACAACACCCCTAGGGGGTCTAGTTGTGCCTTTTGGGGTATTTGAACTTTGACCTACTTCTGGTTCAGAACTATGACCTATTTAGACGTTTTGACGCGCACTTCGTTTCCGGAGCAGATCTCGAAAAGTACTGGGCCGATGACAGTCATATTGCACATACATGTTCTCTAAGGTCCCTAGCTGTGCCTTTTCAGGTTTTTGGACCTTGACCTTGGAGTTGACCCAGCACTTTGACCTAATTTATAACATCGGTAAATCCGACTGAAAGATTTTGCGGAATATCATGAAAACCGCTCAAGATAGCTACACCATTACTATAAAACAAATTGTGAGGTTTCAGGAGAGGATGCATCTTGAAAAATTTCCAGTCGATAAAATTAAAAATGGCCGCCTATCGGCCATTATTCACCTCGACAGGCCTGATATTGCGGAATATCATGAAAACCACTCAAGATAGCTACACCATTAATATCAAATAAATTGTAAGGTTTCAGGAGAGGATGCATCTTGAAAAATTTGAAGTTGATAAAATTCAAATTGGCCGCCTATCAGCCATTATTCACCTCGAGAGGCCTGATATTGTGGAATATCATGAAAACCGCTCAAGATATCTACTCCATTACTATAAAACAAATTGTAAGGCTTCAGGAGAGGATGCATTTTGAAAAAATTCAACTTGTCCAAGTTCAAAATGGCCGCCAATCGGCCATTATTCACTTTCACATGGCCGTTATTTGGTAAACCGAGCTAGATGGCTAGACCATTACTATAAAACAAAATGTGTGATTTCAGGAGAGGATGCATCTCAAAAAAATTCGACTCGATAGAATTCAAAATGGCCGCTTATCGGCCATCATTCACTTTCACATGGCCGTTATTTGGTCAACCGTGCTAGATGGCTAGACCATTACTGTAAAACAAAATGTGAGATTTCAGATGAGGATGCATCTTGAAAAAAATTTGACTTGATCAAATTTAAAATGGCCGCCTTTTCGGCCATTATTCATTTTCACATGGCTGATATTTGGTAAACCGTGCTAGATGGCTAGACCATTACCTGATTACTATAAAACAAATTGTGAGTTTTCGGGGGAGGATGCACTTACGAATTCAAAATGGCCGACAATCGGCATTATTTACCTCGATAGGCCTGATATCAGGTAAGCCGTGCTAGATAGCTAGACCATTACTATAAAACAAAATGTGACGTTTCGAGAGAGGATGCCTTTTAAAAACTTTTCGACTTTTCGACTCAATCGAATTCAAAATGGCCGCCTATCGGCCACTATTTACTTTCACATTGCTGATATTTGGTGAACCATGTTAGATAGCTGGACCATTACTATAAAACAAAATGTGAGATTACAAGAGAGGATGCATCTTGAAAAAAATTGACTCGATCAAATTCAAAATGGCCGCCTATCGGCCATTATTCACTTTCACATAGTCGGTTTTTGGTAACCGTACTAGATGGCTAGACCATTACTATAAAACAAAATGTGAGATTTCAGGAGAGGATGCATCTTGAAAATTTTTGACTTGATCAAATTCAAAATGGCCTCCTATCGGCCATTATTCACTTTCACATGGGCGATATTTGGTAAACCGTGCTAGATGGCTAGACCATTACTATGGAATGAAATGTGAGATTTCAGCTGAGGATGCATCTTGGAAAGTTTTGACTTGATCAAATTCAAAATGGCCGCCTTTAGGCCATTATTCACTTTCACATGGCCGATATTTGGTAAACCGCGCTAGATAACTAGACGATCACTATATAATGAAATGTGAGATTTCAGCTGAGGATGCATCTTGAAAAATTCTGACTCGATCAAATTCAAAATGGCCCCCTATCGGCCATTATTTACTTTCACATGCCCAATATTTTGCAAACTGTTAGATGTTAGTCCATTACTATAAAACAAAATTTGAGGTTTCGGGGGAGAATGCACCCTAAGTTTTTAACTAATTTATATCGAATTCAAAATGACCGTAAATCAGCTATTAGTTAACTCGATTGGCCTGATATCGGGTAAACCGTGCCAGATAGGTAGACCATTACTGGGATACTGATTAGGATCATTAATTTCAATGGAGGTTTGCAATCTCTGACAGACTGTCTAGTTCTTATCTTACTCTTAGACTGGGCTTCTTAGACCTAGTTGTCTTGATTTTTGACCTAGACTAGGACTACATTAATAACCCTATACAAAATTGCTTAAATCAAATTCTAATTCGGAGCGGGAGCTCCTGGACTTAAGTAGTATCTTTTTAATAGATTCTCTGAACGATTTGCTATGTAAAACATGTTTATTTAGCGCTATGTGAGCATCAAATCGATTCAGATGGCATATCTTTATATGAGCATTGGACATGAAGGGTTGAGTGATCGCTACCGGCAGTTGAGATTAATAGCCGCGCGCCGTGATTCAATTTTTCATGCAAAACCTCCAATAGAAGCCGCAACTGGACTTTTGACATTGGGCACTGGGAAATTATTGTTTTCATTCTAATTAAAGCCGCGGCTACAATTAGAAATTTTACGGTATAAAACAAAATGTTTGATTTCAGATGAGGATGCATCTTGAAAAAATTTGACTTGATCAAATTCAAAATGGCCGCCTTTTCAGCCATTATTCATTTTCACATGGCTGATATTTGGTAAACCGTGCTAGATGGCTAGACCATTACCTGATTACTATAAAACAAAGTGTGAGTTTTCGGGGGAGGATGCACCCTGAAAATTTTTAACTTTAGAATTCAAAATGGCAGACAATCAGCATTATTTACCTCGATAGGCCTGATATCAGGTAAACCGTGCTAGATAGCTAGACCATTACTATAAAACAAAATGTGACGTTTCGGGAGAGGATGCCTTTTAAAAACTTTCGACTCAATCATATTCAAAATGGCCGCCTATCGGCCACTATTTACTTTCACATTGCTGATATTTGGTAAACCGTGTTAGATAGCTGGACCATTACTATAAAACAAAATGTGAGATTACAAGAGAGGATGCATCTTGAAAAAAATTAACTTGATCAAATTCAAAATGGCCGCCTATCGGCCATTATTCACTTTCACATAGCCGTTATTTGGTAACCGTACTAGATGGCTAGACCATTACTATAAAACAAAATGTGTGATTTCAGGAGAGGATGCATCTTGAAAAATTCTGACTCGATCAAATTCAAAATGGCCCCCTATCGGCCATTATTTACTTTCACATGCCCAATATTTTGCAAACTGTTAGATGTTAGTCCATTACTATAAAACAAAATTTGTAGTTTCGGGGGAGGATGCACCCTAAGTTTTTAACTAGTTTATATCGAATTCAAAATGACCGTAAATCAGCTATTACTTACCTCGATTGGCCTGATATCGGGTAAACCGTGCCAGATAGGTAGACCATTACTGGGATACTGAGTAGGATCATTAATTTCAATGGAGGTTTGCAATCTCTGACAGACTGTCTAGTTCTTATCTTACTCTTAGACTTGGCTTCCTAGACCTAGTTGTCTTGCGTCTTGATTTTTGACCTAGCCTAGGACTACATTAATAACCCTACACAAAATTGCTTAAATCAAATTCTAATTCGGAGCGGGAGCTCCTGGACTTATGTAGTCTTGTTGACTTTAATATTGATGGCAGATGATAAGTTCATTTTCCGGACGATAGCTCGGAAAGCATTTGCTGGATTGTTTTCATATTGCCACATACATCGCTTAGGGGGTGTAGATGTGCCTTATGGGGGTTGTGACCTTTGACCTATTTTTTATCCTTTGACTTTGAGGCCATTATTGACTTAAATTAATGGCGGGGGATATCGCTAGCGTCAGTGCTCTTGTTTTACTAACGGTGCCAAGCATTGCAAAACTGCCCGCCAATGGTCGATAAACGTTTAGGTCCCGGGAGATCGAGTTCATATTAGATTTGTGTTTATTTATAATAATCAGGTAATTACAAACACGTAGATAAATGTAATTGAAGTGTTAACCAGCTTAAATGAAAGGGCTCTAATCATCTTGTCGCCCTGTGGTTTTTAAAAAGTGTACTTCGCGTCAGGAAACATTCTGTACTCAACAGTATTGAACATAACACCTTGCCAATATAAACTAAAACGCTGCTTGACAGTTTAATCAAGTTGCTTAACAAAATTATTGTGACAATAGTCATTAGTGATACAAGCATCAAATTTGGCATGGGCAACCTTTTTCAACCTATTATCAATATTGGAATGGGAGCCACCGAAAAAAACATTCCGCTTGTTGTTTATTTGCATAAATCCGAAATGGCCGTCGTCAGCCATCTTTAATTTTTAACTTTTGACATACTAGCCCTAGAATATAATGTAATACAGTAGAATCCCGTTATAGAGCGAATCGTTACACCGCGATATCGGTTATAACGCGGTCCGCGCATGGACCCCGTTCTTTACATGGTGAAATTTGACTAATACAGTAGATCCTGTCATCAACGACCCTGTCATCAACGACCTTTTGTCTCCAACGACTTTTTTTTCTTGCACGGAACATTTTTCTATAGTTAACAACCTGTGATCAACGACTTTCTGTCTAACGCGACTTGCGACCTCAAATATCTTGCAGAAGGTCATTAGATTACTTGTGTCCAACGACCTCAACTTTTTTCGTCATACGACTTTTGGAAACATTGATGAGCAAACCACATGCATGTTAGATCTGACTGTGTGGATATCATGGTTAACAGAGAGGTATAACGCTGGAAGATCAGGCTGTTGTCGCAAGAGGCCTATCTGCCTCTGACGGTGGATGTTACTGCACAACAATATCACCTCGCGCCGGTAGGAAATCATCCAACCCTTCATGTCCAATGATCAACTAAAGATATGCCCTATGAATCAATGTAATGCTCGCATTGTTCGAAAAGTATATAAAATTGTTTATTTTGCATAGCGCTAATTAAACAAGTTTTAAAATACAATCGTATTAAATTGTTCAGGGAATGTAGTAAGAAGATACGCCATGATTAATTATACAAATAATATTGTCTATAGCACACTAAATGTCAACTGCTATTAAGTTGTGTGTTTGGCTGTAGACAGAGCCGCAGCGGCGTCGTCATAATTACCTTATACACAGTACACCCCTATCCAGACATGAGACGCGTCTTCACTGACCAGCAAACACAAGACGTTGACCCAATGTTGTTTTAATGTTGGCCCACTGTCTTCGACGTCGGCCCACATTAAAACAACATTGGGTCAATGCCTCAATGTACACTGGGTGACTATACAGCTGGCACTGCCTTAATGAGCCGTCCACGTATTAACACGTACCGAACGTCCTATATCAGCGTGGTCCGGCCACATATACCCAGCAGACACAAGATGTTAACGTTGGTCCAGCGTCGTAGAAGGTGAACCATCGTTACACCAACATTGATTCAACGTCTTGTCTGTTGGGGACGGTGTACGTCCGACCGAGTGTGACCAATTAACATAGCTGTAATACGTCTTAGAAACATGCAAATATGACCACTATGATAATTTTTGATTGTTATATGATCAATTCTTTCATGTATAACACGATTCAATTATATCACGATTTGACTTATTTGAACCCCAACGATCGTGTATAAACGATTTCTATCTATTAGACCAAGTAAGCAGGTGTAACAAGACCACAACTGTAGCGCATTTCCTGTCCTATAGTGGCACATTTAATGTGAATATATACAACGCCTCATGTCTGTATAGGGTTAGAAGATACATGGGCTTATATAACGTGTGCTCTGTTAGCGTGATTAGCGTAGCTAGTGGCCATTCTGAAAAACACCGTCATAATCAGTGATATTATAACAGGCATTGAAATGTTGCCGCAACCGCGTGCTTTGATACACAATGACCACCAATCAATGGTGGGTGAATGTCGCCGTCATTAGCCCGACATTGAGCCAGGCGCCGCACCCGCAATTTTTACAGCAAAAACCCATTCCTGTGACCAGCGACTTTCTGTCACCAACGACTTTTTTTGTCTGGCAGAAGCAAGGTCGTTGGTGACAGGATCTACTGTAGTGCGTATTTTTTATTCTTGATCACGCCAGTCTGGTTAAAACATCGCCCATTCACGTTCACGTAACGCTGTGATTCAGTTACCGCGGTTTAAATTTAAAAGAGGTGAATAAATGATTATGAGTTCTGATGATACTGTTATGGACCATCGTGAGTAATTATCATCTGGTATATGCTCATTTAAACAAAGGGGACTATTTAGCGCCAATAGCCTAATTTAGGAATGACACGTAGATCTTTCGATCAGTGTTGATGATTGTTCCTGTCCAACAACTCACCCGTGCGATGTTTTACTTGTGCAAGATCACAGCAAGGAGGACAAGACCAATTAGTTGTGTGTATGTAACACATTTAATAAGTACACCTTACTCTCATTAATCACCACTGGCTCATTAACTGTCTGGCCGTCTGTGTACATTAGCAGTACTGGAGCTTAACAGGTCTCCTATTGTGACGGCACGTTACGCAACATCTACAGACCATTCTTTACTCTGTATACACAAGGCAGATGAATACGGCACAATGTCGGGCCAACGTCTCAAATAAAATAAACTTTATTCCGAGAGTGTATACCATTTAGCGCTAGAGCAGTGGTCAGCAATGGACAATCACGATGTTGATCCAGCATTGAAACAGCGTTGTACTGTAGTCACGCGTTGACGCTATACTATACTCATATCTATTGTGACCTCAAGAATAATGTACAGTATGGGAAACAATATAATTCTCGTCGTATCTCAAGGCCTCATGAATATACGATACAAAGCCCACCCTCTCGTAATACCTGGCAATCAAACTGTTCCAATGCGTTGATTGGTGGTAGGAGAGCTCGGCCCGTCCCTATCTCGCATAACACCGTGATGCCCGTGAGATAGTGCGAGGTTTTGTCCATGCACACGGGAATAATCAGTGATATAGTCCACATGCATACATGATAAACAGTTTCCAATTGTTGCGTCAATTTGGGCCAGGGCTGGCTTAGTGTAAGGAATATATATATACACCTCATTTTTTGCATGAAACAGAAGACTGTATTTGTTATAAAAACGTCTAGCCTAATCACGCTTTGTGTGATTCCATAGCATTCACAGGGTCGCTGTAGATCCCTTACACCTTTCATTCACGCCTAAAGTCGCACTTTAATCTGTTAGCTACACATGGAGTGATTTCACGGAGCCAAAGATGTCATCATATCTCGCAAAGAGCCAAAAGGTTCTTATTGCGTTCAACTAGAAAAACATGAGACTAAATAACTTGCCCACCCTAGTGTTATATAAAGAGTGAATTTTCAATCGAACTGGCATATTTGCTTTGACCACGAAACAGACAGCATCGCTTCAAAAATATTGTAATATTTATTTATTGAATTAATTTTGCCAATAAATGATAAATTAAATATTGTATTTTTCCAATTCATTATTTATCCCGTTCATTTGTAATAAATACAGAGTTATATCTAGCACACAGCATCTACCACTGCCGCGTATAGCGTGTCCATATAGACCCAATGTATCGACCATCAGCGGTAGAACGGTCGTCCCGCTATAGCGCGATCCACTTATAACGCGATCCCGTTTTTTGGACCCCAACTACCGCGTTATAACGGGATTCTACTGTACCTCTTTTACGTCTAATGTGAACACGCTGATTTCATTGGAATGGTGTATTCTACATTTCAAGGTCATTCTGAGGTAAAAAACAAGATGGCTGCCAATAAAAACTTGATCTATTTTCTCCAACTACCACCATAAATGTCTGTGGTATGAAATACAATCCCACAATCTAATGAAATACATCATTTAGAACCAAGTCATATTAATGAAATGGTTAGTCATTGTTAAGGTCATTAAAAGGTCAAAGTCAAAATGGTTGCCAATAACCATCAAGAAAATGATCTACTTTTACTAACAATTACCATTAATTTTTGAAATAGTAAGCCTGAAATATAATGCAATACCTAAATTTAGAATAAATTGAGTACACTGATTTTATTGAAATGCCCCATCATGTTAATTTTGCGTTACAATGGCATCTAGAGGTAAAAAGATGCCATTAATTTTCTTAATAGTAATCTTTGATTCTAATGAAATACCTCATTTTTGTCCAAGTTGAATACATTTAATTTATTGAAATTGTTGTCTGTCTTGTGTTTCAAGGTCATCTAAAGGTCATGCCTAAGGTCAAATGCCTATGTAATTATCCATTTTAACAATAGACCATCGTGAATTTCAACTGTTGAGATAGGTCTTGAAATGCTCATGCAGCCACCCCTTTCATTATCCCCCGCCCCCACGAAGTAGGGGCGGGGAATATTGTCATCAGCATGTGTGGCCTTGTTTCGTTTCATATTGCATACACACATCCCTTAGAGGGTATAGATGTGCCTTTTAGAGTTTATGACTTTGACCTAGTTTTTGACCTTTGATTTTGAGGCGATTATTGACTTTATTTGATTTTGGATGATAAGTTCAGTTTCCGGACGATATCTCGCAAAGCTTGGTTGGATTGTTTTCATACTGCACACACACATCCCTCAGGGGATGTAGATGTGCCTTTTGGGAGTTATGACCTTTGACCTAATTTTTGAACTTCGATTTTAAGGCCATTATTGACTTTAATTGATGGCGGATGAAAAGTTTCCGAACAATATCTCAGAAAGCGTTTGCTGGATTGTTTTCATATTGCACACACACATCCCTCAGGAGGTGTAGATGTGCTTTTTGGGGCTTGTGACCCTTGACCTAATATTTTACCTTTTATTTTGAGCCCATTATTGACTTTAATTCATGGCGGACGATAAGTTTATTTTTCGGACGAAAGCTCAGAAAGCGTTCACTGGATTGTTTGCATATTGCCACACACATCCTTTAGGGGGTGTAGATGTGCTTTTTGGGGGTTTGTGACCTTTTACCTATTTCCCAACCTTTGACTTTGATGCCACTATTGACTTTGATTGATAGCCGGGGATATCGTAAGCGACAGCGCTCTTGTTTTAATAGGTCAATTCTATGGATTTTTTGAAATATTTTATATACAATAGGTTGTGCCCAATCTTGAAATTAGAAAAAAAAAAATTGCAATTGTATTTTTTTTTACAATTTTACTATTATTCTATTTCCGAGTCTGTGACAAATATAGAGCTACATATATTTATTATTAATTAAGGCTCCCCCTACCAGGGGGAGGCTTTTAGTTTTTGTACGGTTTCGTCCGCCGGCGTGTCGCATGGACACCGCCTCTTATCCATGTCACCCTGATATCGACAAAACCGCTTTTTCAATTAATTTGGTGTTTAACATACTGGATACAAGTATTAATACCTAGGCTGCATCAATTTTTCAGAAAGTTCGGGAAAATATTCAGGTCATTGCAGCCATCTTTAACCTTTTTTCGTCAAATTAGGACCTTGTCACCCTGATATCTACCAAACCTCTTTTTTTAGCCCGCCTTTTAATTTTAATTAAAAAAGGTGGGCTATTGCAATTGAAGTTCGGCGTCGTCGGCGTCGGCGTTAACATTTACTTGTGGGCGCGATAACTTGAAAAGTTTTTCATGTTTCCTTCCCAAAATTGTTTTGCATGTTACTAATGACCACTTCTCGGACAAGTTCAATAATGGCTGAAAAAAAATTCAAAATGGCCGACTTATTGCGATTTTTCACCTTTTACGTCAATAATTTGACCTTGTGGGCGCGATAACTTGAAAATTTTCTCATGTATCCTTTTCAAATTTGTTATGCATGTTACTAATGACCAGTTCTCGGACAAGTTCGATAATGGCCGAAAAAAAAAAAAAAATGGCCGATTTATTGCGATTTTTCACATTTTACGTCAATAATTTGACCTTGTGGGCGCGATAACTTGAAAAGTTTTTCACATATCCTTTACAAATTTGTTATGCATGTTACTAATGACCAGTTCTCGGACAAGTTCAATAATGGAGAAAAAAAAAAAAATGGCCGATTTATTGCGATTTTTCACATTTTACGTCAATAAGTTGACCTTGTGGGCGCGATAAGTTGAATAGTTTTTCACATATCCTCTTCAAATTGGTTATGCATGTTACTAATAAGTTCTTGGACAAGTTCAATAATAGCCGAAAAAAAAAAAAAATGGCCGATTTATTGCGATTTTTCACATTTTACATCAATAATTTGACCTTGTGGGTGCGAAAACTTGAAAAGTTTTTCACATATCCTCTTCAAATTGGTTATGCATATTACTAATAAGTAGTTCTTGGAGAAGTTTAATAATGGCCGAAAAAAAAAAAAAATGGCCGATTTATTGCGATTTTTCGCCTTTTACGTCAATAATTCGACCTTGTGGGCGCGATAACTTGAAAAGTTTTCCACGTATCCTCTTCAAATTTGTTATGCATGTTACTAATAAGTAGTTCTTGGACAAGTTCAATAATGGCTGAAAAAAATTTAAAATGACCGATTTATTGCGATTTTTCGCATTTTACGTCAATAATTTGACCTTGTGGGCGCGATAACTTGAAAAGTTTTACACGTATCCTCTTCAAATTTGTTATGCATGTTACTAATAAGTAGTTCTTGGACAAGTTCAATAATGGCTGAAAAAAAATTAAAAATGACCGATTTATTGCGATTTTTCGCATTTTACGTCAATAATTTGACCTTGTGGGCGCGATAACTTGAAAAGTTTTCCATGTATCATCTTTAAATTTGTTATGCATGTTACTAATAACCAGTTCTCGGACAAGTTCAATAATGGCTGGAAAAAAAATTCAAAATGGCCGATTAATTGTCATTTTTCGCATTTTACGTCAATAATTTGACCTTGTGGACGCAATAATGACTTCAAGTTCAATAATGGCGGCGGGCTATTGTCGAGTTTGCTCTTGTTATTCTTTTGTGTTCTACATACTGGATGCAAATATTAATTCCTAGGCTGCATCAATTTTAAAGAAAGTTCGGGGAAATATTCTGGTCATGGCGGCCATCTTTAATCTTTTTTCGTCAAATTAGTACCTTGTCACCCTGATAACTTGATAGCCGCTTATCCGATATACTCAATATTCAAAATACTGCATAGTAGTGATAATTCCTAGCCTGCATCAATTTTTCAGAAAGTTCGGGAAAATATTTGGGTCATGGCGGCCATCTTTAGTCTTTTTTCGTCAAATTAGAACCTTATCATCCTAGCCTCAAGCTGCTAGCCTCTGCCTCTTAATATTACTTGATAATTACATGTACAAATTGATTATCTGCAAAAATTATAATTGATGTATAATTCTTATTTGAAAAGTGGGAGGGGGAAACCTTCTTGGGTGTTTACATGATAAACACTTACATCTAGTTTAATCTTGTAATACAGTGATACCCCTGTTTTGCGACCCCAGTTACTGTCACATAAAAACAGTCATATGAGAGGGGTGGTCGTTTGGCAGGGGCATCAATTATTTTAAACACCAGAAAAAAATGAACAAAACACTTTCACTGTATAAAAAACATGTTATTATTTAGTAAGTGACTTTTCATTGACTTAGCTCAAATTATTTATTGCACTTAGGTTTAGAGGCAAAATAGCAGTGAATATCTTTTTTACCCCTCAGCCATTAAGGCTGTGGGATATAGTAATCACCAGAGGCGGGCGGGCGGGCGGTCAGTCAGAAATTCAGCTCTTACTAAAAAGTTAACTGATAAATTTCGTTTATTTTTTACAGACATGACCTATGTGCCTGGGCAATTCATCCCATTTTTTTTTTTGACACCAAGCCATGAGCAGGCATTTGCAAGATGGCCTCCTAAAAAGCTTGTGGGCAACATAACTTATGAACCGTTGGTTAGATTGCATTCAAATTTGGTATGGTTGTTCTCTAGGTATTTTTGATGATCTGATTAATTTTTTGGGATGAATCCATCAAAAACAAAATGTCTGCCGCAGCCATTTAAAAAAAGATGGCTGCCTAAGAAACTTGTAGGCACGATAAGTTATGAACCGTTGCTTGGATTGCATTCAAATTTGGTATGTTTGTTCTCAAAGTATTTCTGATGATCTGATTAACTTTTTGGATGAATCTGTTAAAAACAAAATGGCTGCCGCAGCCATTTAAAAAAAGATAGCCGCCTAAAAAGCTTGTGGGCACGATAACTTATGAACAGTTGCTTCGATTGCATTCAAATTTAGTATGGTTGTTCTGAAGGTATTTCTGATGATCTGATTAACTTTTGGGATGAATCCATTAAAAACAAAATGGCTGCCGCAGCCATTTAAAAAAAAAATTGACATGGTGGTAGTGTGGGTCATTTTTTGTCATTATTTCTTGATATTGATAGACAGAGCCTACGGCTTAGGGGTCCTGCCATCAATTGATGGCTTTTTTTGTTTACTTCTGTTTGCCTCCTTCAGCTGACTGTTTCCAATTTACCTCAAGAACTGTTCTATATACTGTAAACATGTAGTATAATTAGAAATTTTCAGCGCGCCGCCGAGTCGGTTTGAACTTCAAATAAATAATTTGTCGGGACAAAAACTCTAGTTCCCCCCCCCCCCCCTCCCCTGGAGATTGAATGGTGGCCCCTTTACAAACCTCATCCCTACTTTGCATACAGCAGGCAGCCGTAATTCTTCCCGGTAACTCTTGCAGTTTAGCCAGACAGCTTAGCTCTAGAGCGGTATTTCGTCATTATCGCAGTCAACGCCATGCGGCGTTTATACAGTCAGCATGTTTTTAACGGGAAAGTGAATATGCTGGGGCAGTGTTGTGGACGATGTGCCAGAATAAGAAATTGTTGGTTTAATGTTGCGCCGTCGGTGCAGACGGCTGTTACAACATTGCTGTGAGCAGGCAACATCTTCCTGCCAAACCTGACCACCCAGCAAAAAACGATAGTTGATCCGATGTCAGATTATTGTTGGGCCAGTGTAGTTGACAGCGGACAAACAAGCACTGGGTTGATGTGTCGTGTTTGCTTGGCACCTCACGGCAAATACACGAGATGTCTGCCTTCTGTTGGTTTAATGTTGGTCAAGCGTCGCAGACGGTGGATCAACATTAAACCAGTATTGGCGAAATGACACGTGTTTGTTGGTCTGATTGTTAAATCGCTGCAAGTCGCTTTGTTGTTCTTGTGACGCTAATTAGTCTGTTGAGGCTGACACTCTCAGTCCTACATATCGTCATATATATTATACCTGAGGCATCGAAAATCTGTTTCGACCGTTATGATTCAACACTTGATTAGCATGATTAATGGATGTATTATTAATGCTCCCCCCACCAGGGGGAGGCTTTTTTAGCTCCCGCTGTCATCGTAGGTGAGACGGAGGGAGCTATGAATTCCGCCTCCGTCCTGGTTATTACCTTTTCTTTTGCCTATAACTTTGTAAAAAAATAAGCTAGGATAACAATTTTTGGTATGTTGGTTACTTCCAGGTGGATAATGGTCAGGTTTAAATATTTTTAATCTGAATTCAATACACAAGATCACGGAGGGGAAAATGATGATGTTACGGCGTTGGGCCCTTGGGCCGTCCATGAAGATTTCGTTCCGGAGCATATCTCTGAAAGTACTTGTCCGATTGTCTTCAAATTTTACACACAACACCTCTAGGGGGTCTAGTTGTGCCTTTTGGGGTATATGAACTGTGACCTACTTTTGGTTCAGAACTATGACCTATTTAGCCGTTTTGACACACACTTCGTTTCCAGAGCAGATCTCGAAAAGTACTGGGCAGATTACAGTCATATTGCACATACTTGTTCTCTAAGGTCCCTAGTTGTGCCTTTTCAGGTTTTTGGACCTTGAAGTTGACCCTGCACTGTGACCTAATTTATAACATCTGTAAAACCGACTGAAATATTTTGTGGAATATCATGAAAACCGCTCCAGATAGCTACACCATTACTATAAAACAAATTGTAAGGTTTCAGGAGAGGATGCATCTTGAAAAATTTCAAGACAATAAAATTCAAAATGGCCGCCTATCGGAAATTATTTACCTCGACAGGCCTAATATTGCGGAATATCATGAAAACCGCTCATGATAGCTGCACCATTACCATAAAACAAATTGTAAGGTTTCAGGAGAGGATGCATTTTGAAAAATTTCAACTCGATCAAATTCAAAATGGCCACCTATCGGCCATTATTCACCTCGACAGGCCTGATATTGGGTAAACCGTGCTAGATAGCTAAACGATTAAGTATAAAACAAAATGTGAGATTTCAGGAGAGGATGCATCTTTAAAAGAATTGACTTGATCAAATTTAAAATGGCCACCTTTCGGCCATTATTCACTTTCACATGGCCATTATTTGTTAAGCCGTGCTAGACGGCTAGACCATTACTATTTATAAAGCATAATGTGAGATTTCAGGAGAGGATGTGTTTTGAAAAATTTCGCCTCTATCAAATTCAAAATGGCCGCTTATTGACCATTATTCACTTTCACATGGCTGATATTTGGTAAACCGTGCTAGATGGCTAGATCATAACTATAAAACGAAATGTGTGATTTCAGATGAGGATGCATCTTTAAAATTTTTGACTCTGATCAAATTCAAAATGGCCGCCTTTTTGGCCATTATTCATCTTCACATAGCCGTTCGTTGGTAAACAGTGCTAGATGGCTAGACCAATACAATAAAACAAATTGGGAGTTTTCGGGGGAGGATGCACCCTGAAAATATTTAACTTATGAATTCAAAATAGCTGACAATTAGCATTATTTACCTCGATAGGCCTGATATCAGGTAAACCGTGCTAGATAGCTAGACCATTTCTATAAAACAAACTGTGAGTTTTCGGGGGAGGATGCACCCTGAAATTTTTTAACTCTTATCAAATTCAAAATGGCCAACAATCTGTATTATTTACCTCGATAGGCCTGATATCAGGTAAACCGTGCTAGATAGCTAGACCATTACTATAAACCAAAATGTGATGTTTCTGGAGAGGATGCCTTTTAAAAACTTTCGACTTATTCAAATTCAAAATGGCCGCCCATCGGCCACTATTTACTTTCACATTGCTGATATTTGGTAAACCGTGTTAGATAGCTAGATCATTACTATAAAACAAAATGTGAGATTTCAGGAGAGGATGCATCTTGAAAAAATTTGACTTGATCAACTTTAAAATTATTCACTTTCACATGGCGGTTATTTTGTGAACTGTACTAGATGGCTAGACCAATACTATAAAACGAAATGAGAGTTTTCAGGGGAGGATGCAACCTGAAGTTTTCAACTAGTCTAAATTGAGTTCAAAATGACCTTAAATCAGCCATTATTACCTCGATTGGCCTGATATCGGGTAAACCGTGCCAGATAGGTCGATCATTGATTAGGATCATTAATTTCAATGGAGGTTTGCAATCTCTGACAGACTGTCTAGTTCTTATCTTACTCTTAGACTGAGCCTCTTAGATGTAGTTGTCTTGCGTCTCGATTTTTGACCTAGCTTGGGACTACATTATTAACCCTACACAAAATTGCTTAAATCAAATTCTAATTCGGTGCGGGAGCTCCTGGACTTATTTAGTCTTGTGTTTTTGTACAGTTTCGTCCGCCGGTGGCGTGGCGCGCCTCTCATCCATACACAGTCACCCTGATATCTACAAAACCGCTTTTTCAATTCATTTGGTGTTCAACATACTGGATACAAATATTAATTTCTAAGCTGCATAAATTTTTCAGAAAGTTTGGAAAAATATTCTGGTCATGGCGGCCATCTTTAATCTTTTTTCGTCAAATTAGTACCTTTTCACCCTGATATCTATAAAACTTATTTTCGATTCACTTTGTGATCAACATACTGGATGCAAGTATTAATTCCTAGGCTGCATCAGTTTTTCAGAAAGTTTGTGAAAATATTCGGGTCATGGAGGCCATCTTTAATCTTTTTTCGTCAAATTTGGACCTTGTCACCCTGATAACTTAAAAACCGCTTATATATCCAATATACTCAATTTCATATTACTTCATAGTTGTATTAATTGCTAGTCTGCATCAATTTTTCAGAAAGTTTGGAAGAATATCCGGGACTTGGCAGCCATCTTTAATTTTTTTTCGTCAATTTAGGACCTTGTCACCCTGATAACTTCAAAGCCGCTTATTTTATATACTCGATATTCAACATACTGCATAGTAGTATTAATTCCTAGCCTGCAGCAATTTTTCAGAAAGTTCGGAAGAATATCCTGGTCGGCCATCTTTAAATCTTTTTTCATCAAATTAGAACCCTGATAACTTGAAAGCCACTTGACCGATATACTTAGTATTTAAAATACTGCATAGTAGTTTTAATTTCTAGCCTGCATCAATTTTTCAGAAACTTTGGAAGAATATCCGGGTCATTGTCGCAATCTTTAATCTTTTTTTGTCAAATTAGGACCTTTTCACCCTGATAACTTCAAAGCCGCTTATCCGATATACTAAATATTTAAAATACTGCATAGTAGTATTAAATCCTAGCCTGCATCAATCTTTCAGAACATTCGGAAAAATATCCGGGTCATGGCGGCTATCTTTTTTCGGCAAATTAGAACCTTGTCACCCTGATGACTTCAAAGCTGCTTATCCGATACACTCAATATTCAACGTACTGCATGCTAGTATTAATTCCTCAAATTAGGACCTTTTCACTCTGATAACTTCGAAGCCGCTTATCTGATATTTTCATTTATCAAAATACTGCGTAGTAGTATTAATTCCTACACTGCATCAATTTTTCAGAATGTTCAGGAAAATATCCGGGTCATGGTGACCATCTTTAATCTTTTTTCGTCAAATTAAAACCTTGTCACCCTGATAACTTCAAAGCTGCTTATCCGATACACTAAATATTCAACGTACTGCATGCTAGTATTAATTCCTGGACTGCATCAATTTTTCAGAAAGTTGGGGAAAATATCTGGTTCATGGCGGCCATCCATTTTTTTTCAGGGTTATAATAGCCCCTAGTCAACCTAAAGCTGTTAGCCTCTGCCACATAATATTACTTGATAATAAGATATACAAATTGATTATTTAGTAAAATTATATTTAATAGATAACTTTTATTTGAAAAGTGCGAGGGGGAGCCATCTTGGTAGTTTACATGGTAAACACTTACTTCTAGTTATATTTGAGTTTGACTTTCATATTTTTTAATTTCTTAGTTCATTGTCTATATTGCCAATAAATCAGTTTCCCAGCAAACACAAAACAACTACGGCCATTATTGTATAAATGTTATACAAATGTTTGGTGTTTGCTGGGTTAGATGCCATAAACGACGCTAGCCCAATGCATTTAATCTAACATCAAATCAAATCGGCTGGCTGTGTCTACCGAGAGGACAGCACCGGTTAGAAAACTTTGTACTCCTACAGCTTTAATTAAGACTGTTATGACAACAATCTCAGCCCTACAGACTATAACAACAGTGATATTTCTAATACATGTGACGTTTAAAATCATCTACCATCGTGAAATTTCAATAACATAACTAATTCTTTCTGCTTTCAGCCGACAAGTATGTTGCAATTTACATGAGTTTAATTTGAATATATTATTCAGATTGGGACGCAGATGGGTAATTGACTGCATAGTCGGGCAACTAAGCTCACACCAACGCATGTGACGATACCCTGTCTGTCAGTTGGTTGCCAGTCTCGGCAAACACTCCTATTTCCACCCGAAATCGTCATGTCTCACTCAGAATGCCTGGTTATAAACACACCTTAAGTTTTTTTTTTCAAGATATTTGATCAAACATATTTCCTGTTATAAACCGCGGTTACTAACCGGCAATATATGGTAATACAATTGTTGAATTACTGCAAGTGCTGTCATTATAACACGCGATGGCTCACAAGGGTTTCAACTATGCGATAATCATTCTATCAACACCTTCGTTCCCCCAGTGTCTCAGCTGGTCGCGTGCATATTGGCGTTACTTCCCTGCGAATTACAGACGCTGATCCAACTTCGTCTTAGTGCTGGCTGATCGGCTCATGTTTGCAGTGTTACAATTGCAAAATGTAGACTTTTCGAGCCAACACTGGATCATTGCCGGACCAACATCACATACACAATGGCCAGATATATGGGAGCTCATTTATAAGCACACAACCGAAAACGCGATCGTCTCACAATTGTATCAAGTGTCTGAGATCGCACGGCATTGTTTATATAACACAGACTGCTTGCCTTTTGTGTGACGTCTCACATATTGATTTTTCAGTCTTTTTCTTACAGTAATAATACCCAACGGTCGTTTGTAATGAGGTAAGTGACGGCCATCAGCCAAATATTTGCCGTCTTATAACGTGTTAGAGGGGTCTCTCAGGGGTCGTTAACAGTGTAATAGGAGCAGTCGTTCTTGATGGGCAACGCTGGACAGGGGTACCATTGTAGTATTTCTTTATGCCCAATGTTTATATTTATACACAATGTTTATACTGTAGTTTAAATAATTAAAACTGAAATAGGAGAAGTTTTAATATATCAAATTAAATTTTCCAAGTGAGCAATTCATTAGTTTAGCGAATTATAATCTCGAACGTCTCATAGTGTCCAGAATAATGATTTTGCGCGCTATCAAAGTCGAAAATTCTGATTTTGTGTGCTATCATTGTTGAAAAAAAATTATCCTCATTTTTTTCTGTTCATTGATCAACCGTGTGTTTTTCTGTTGTAGAGTGAGAGACTGCAAGCCGACTTTGGCATTGTCATCAAAGTGGCCCAAAAACACAAAGCTGTAAGCAAACTATCCATATCATTTGTTTTACCTGCTTCATAAGAAATACATTGGTACAGGACAAATTATTTTGCTAACCTTCACCACTTCAAATTTGTATGTCATATCAAAGACCCTGTACAATAAGATAGTCAACTCTTCCCAGAACGTGAAATCGCTCTCAGTGCTGTCCCCCGGTATTGGGAGTTGGAACTAATGCTTTTACCATCTATCAAGTATGATTTCATCATATTACGACGAGTAATTATGACATTGATCCTATTAAAAACAATACATACTTAACATCATAAAAATCAGAAAAATAAGTATTGACAGAGGTTGACTTCTATTTTTTATCCAATAATTTGTTGGTTAGTTATCAATACTTTTTAATTGTCTTCTTCCCTTTGGTACCTCAGGGGTTGATGCGCCCGTATAAACAAGCTAACACGAGACGTCGACTCAATTATAGTGTAATGATGGTCAAAGGTTTGTATTGCTGGTCCAGCATTACACCATCATTGGTTCATCTTCTCGTATTTGCTGGCAGGTGACGATGTGTGCAAGGGTAGATACGGGCCAAGAAAACCAAGATAGGGCAAAGGAAAACATAATATTACTATATATTATTGTCTAATGACACGGATCATGGGTATTACCATTGAGAAGGAGAATATTCTTGTATATATCAGTGGATATCTTTGTCGCAAAGAGTCTCGATCTGCAGGCAAAGTAATTTTGATGCCAATAATAAATTGCATACATTTCTGTCTAAGAAGCGATTTTGAATATTCAAGGTGTGTGGCTTTTGTTCCACGTCAAAACCTAATACAATTAATTGGTTAAAATGAACAAATTTTTGGAAATATACCTGAACATTCTACATAGGAGTCACAACAGAGATCTAATTATTACGTTCATCAAAGACACTAAATCACGTGCAAGTTGTGAATGTTTCACGTTAATTTTACATATTTATGTCCCCATTCGGCTACGCCATGTACCGCGGGAAAACAATGAACACCTTATTACCAGTAACAGCAGGAGTAATAGAAAACTATTAAAATTCAACTATAGATAAATTGTGTCATAAAAATATACGTGTCTTGTTTTCAAGATATCAATATACTGCTAACGCTCCAGTCCTCAGTGACATTGATGGCAGTGGTCCGAGAGAGAAGGCTTACATATCATAAATTTAAAATATTGCTTTTGTGTTCTAAATATATTTGTTTAAATAATAAAAGTTCGAATTAAAAGACACGTCTGCCAAGTTATGGTTGTTACCAATGTTTTGCCCCGATCTCCTTTGTGGTGGCTATGCTTGACGACATATCGTCACTCCCCTCCCGTTCTGTGTCCACATATTTGTGTACTTTCTGTACACAGCTTTTCTGTTATTTAAATGAAGACATTTTAATCTCTAAAATTGTATCATAATTTAACATGACTTTTCTGCTATATTAGCAGTTATTTTCGTTCCAAAAATAAATATTGCAGAGATATTGTCATAACTGTCAAACCTAGAAAAACATTATATTTTTATTTAGAGGCGAAAGTGGTGAAATTATCACTTGTTTTATATGATGATACACTTGCCAAAGCATAGTTCCAACTCCCTTTAAAAGGGGACAGCACTGCACAAGGTATTACACACTTTGTATGGTGAAATCCGTAAGTAGACCATCTTATTGTACAGGGTCTTTGGTCATATTTTGCAGTTTTTTCTAGCCAGGTAAGAGTCTTTGCAAGGATACTCACGTTATCATCTATTTTATATCATTCACAAATCTTCTGCTCATCTGTTAACATCGTAATATTAAAAATAAACATTGTAGGCTAATAAGTGAACTTTAGGAACTTGTAGATTTTTTTTAAATAGCCACTTTCAATACAACTCTATTTTTATGTCAGTATAAGCCTTGTTTCTCCCATGGTTTAAAATGGTAGATGAGTGTGTAACTTTTCCCACTATTTTACAAATCACTGCAAATTGATTTAACTATCACTAAAAAGTTTATTGCATGACATTAAAAATTGATTGAGCATTTTTCTGTGTATTTCTCTGTGTATTCCTTACGATTTGAATGATTCTCGGGAAGAATGCATTGGAACAAGAGATGATAGCTGTCGTCTCAAGAAAGTTTTGGCTGGGAGAGGGCAATTAAAAAAAAACCTCAATACTTCAAATGGTACAAGAGATGATTTTAGTGTGCCAAAAAATCAACCTGTTCTTGTATGGTATTCATTCTGGACATTTGTTTAAGGCATTGTCCCTCGCAAAATGGTGGCATTGCTATTTAAGGCTTGCATTAAAAATACCGTAAAATTTCTAATTGTAGCCGCGGCTTAATTAAAATGAAAAAAAATAATTTTCCAGAGCCCAATGTCAAAAGTCAACTTGCGGCTTCTATTGGAGGTTTTGCGTCAAAAATTGAATCACAGCGCTCTGCTATCAATCTCAACTGCCTGTAGCGATCACCCAACCCTTCATGTCCAATGCTCATATAAAGATATATGCCATGTGAATCGATTTGATGCTCACATTACAGGAAGTTTATTTTACATAGCGCTAATTAAACATGTTTTACATTGCAAATCGTTCAGAGAATCCATTAAAAAGATACGTCATGCATAATTATATAAATAATAATGTATATCATGTCTATAGCACACTGAATGTCAGCGTGTGGTACTCGGTATGTTGCGTTCGTATAGACAGCGCGGCGCTGTGTAGACAGTGCTAGACACCGTCATAATCTCATAATTGTGTTACAACACAGCGTGTCAGTCGGCAACAACACCCTTCTCCAGACGTGAGCTGTTGACCAGTCGTGGGAGCGGCGAGCGCGTCGTCACTTGACCAGTTGCTGACTGTACAGCTTGCACGAGATGTCGACGCAGAGTCGGCTAAATGTTGACAAATGATGTCTACAGTGAACCAGCAGTTGGCGTTGCCCAAATAAGCATGCGGCCGCCCGCCCACCTCCCTCTCCTAATGTTGATGAACTGCGTGGGAAAATATCAACTTTAGCCACACTGTTCGTGTAGGCCGACATGGCTGGTCCACACACGGTGATGCTGGCTTAATGATGAAGACCACAAATAACCATCGTAGTGTATAAGGGTATATGTAATTGCCAGTTGTATTTTACAAAGGACATTTATTACATATATATATATATATATATGTAGGCCTCAACAATCGACCAAAAAATATTTCAATCTGGTAGACTGAGTAATTAGGCTTAACATGGCAACTGTGACTAGGCCTATAGCGCTTGTAGGGTCACACATTGTACATGCTGTATGTGAATATAACACATCATGTTTGTAAAGGGTTATAAGCTATCTGGGCTTATATAGCGTGTGCTCTATTAGCGCGGTTAGCACCTGGTCATTGTCTTTTTTATAAGATATGAAAATAGTTTTGGTTCTTGACAAATCTCAAAAGTCGCCATGCGGCTTCAATTGGAGGTTTTCAAAATAGGAAACTTTTTGTAAAAAAATTGTAATTTTTTGAAAGTTTGGGGAGCGGCTTCTATTGGAGATGCGGCTACAATTAGAAATTTTACGGTAGTACCAAAAGAGTATCCCTATTGTTTTATTTTCTGACCATCTGTATTTATCCAATATAAAAACTGTGATTGCTAACTACATGTACCTTTCTCCAGATACCAGCTTCAAATGAAAACTATTGCTTCAATCAGCAAAGTTGGCATAATTATATCAAAGCATTTTTTCCTCTCTTGAGATTGTGAGTTGGGGTAGTGCATGAAAATGTGATTGTTTAGCCTTAGTACATTACTGGCCAAGGCACAAAATAAGCATAATTTGTCAACTTTTAAGGTTGTCCGCAAAATGGTTTCTGTTTAGCTTTCCGAATTTGGAGCATATAAAAGGTGGCATGTCTCACGATTTTACAAGCAGCACAACCCATCTTCCCTTGGCCAATTTCAAGCGAGTGCTACCGCAGAAGCCTGGCCATATCGAGTACTCTATCTGTCTACTTATGTGGGCATCTTGGGGGTGTGTCTGAGATAGATCCCTTATTGGATGGTTCTGATTTATTTAAGGCTCACCAAGAATTGACCTCTAGTCTTGTTCAGCTCTCAGGCACAGTTAACTGTTTCTGTTGCTAGCTGTCTTAAATAGACAAGTTGGAAATCTCACATTTTGGACAGGAGGTGTACCGAGTTCCCTTATGGCGGCCAGTTATCATGTGGTGGCCGCCATCAGGGAGTTTGGTACACATCAGCGTAAGATTTTGAGCTTGTCTTTATTTATCATACCAAGGGAAACAAGCAAGCTTTCCTCTCAGGCAGCTCTCAAACGCTGTCTGATGGCCGGTGTTGAAACGTTCAACATTGAAAGACTGAAGGTATCTCGCTATTCAAAATAGTTGGACGCTATGCTGATACAGCAAGGTATCGCCCTGTGGGCTTGTGGGTGAAATAAGTTGTAAGGGAAGATGCACAGTTTTGACTGGTTGTCCGACTAAAACCCTGAGAATGATATTGGGCTGTCGGGCGGCAGAACAGGGTTTCTCAGACGCCTGGAATACCCTTATTTCGTGCCCTTCTTGTACTTTTGCTCTATTTGGTGCTTGAAGGCTATGTGGACTCCACACGTGCTTGTTGACATAATCATGACTTTAATCTTTTTCACTTCTTATATAATATCTTTTGAATGTGACGCTTTTCCTCAATTTGCAGGATTTAATAAATATTTTAACTCTGTATTATCAGTACATGTAATACATTTAGATATCTAATTAAGCGGGCCTCGCCAATGCAGGCTGCTTACTGTATAACATACGGTCTGCCGCCGCATTCATTTGTTTTCAAAATAGCTGCTGATCAATGAACTTCTGCTTCCTCATACTTCACAAAACCATCACATACCACTGGGGAATTGTTTTGGTGACATTTTGATCCTCATATCATCAACCATTTAATTACTATGCCCACTAACAAAGAAAAAAGTTTCTATCAGATCTTCTTTTTAATTTGGCAAATATGCCAAGCTATGTCTGCCAATGACCTGATTAACTTTTGAGAGCAAACAATTTCAAAATAGCCGTTTAGCGGCCATTTTGAATTTGAGTAATTTTGTGATATTTGATTAAAAAATGAAAAATAGCTGGACCATGAATATAAAACAAATTTAAGGTGTCACACAAGGATAACCCATGACAAATTTCGCACTAATAAAGTCCAAAATGGCCGCTAGTCAGCCACTTTTAATTGTTTTTTTTTGCATTATCTCGGAAGTCTTGCGTGATAGCTGATCTATCAACTTCTGCTTCCTCATACTTCACATAGCCATCACATACCACCGGGGAATTTTTGGTGACATTTTAATTCCCATATAATCAACCCTTTTATTACTAGTGCGTTTCAGGAAAAATTTCATGTAGATCTTTTTATGTGACAAATGTGCACAGCAATGGCAACCAATGACCTGATTACTTTTTGGGAGCAAACAATTTTAAAATGGCCGTTTATCATCTATTTTGAAATTGAGTAATTTTTTTATATTTAAGAACTCGCAGAAGGATACCAATTACATATTCACAGGAACAAAATTCAAAATGGTCGACTGGCTGTGATTGTTTTTCTAATCATCTCGGAAATCTTGCATAATAGTTAATCAGTAACTTATTATATACCTAGAGAAAGTTTGTTGATCTAAAAGAAATTTAAAATGGCTGACTGGCGATAACGGAGGGCTGCTTTAGTGTTTGTTTCCTAACAACCTTTTCTAGTTTTCACCCACTTGCAGTTTTACTAATGTAGCATTAAAAATGTGGATTAAAATATTATCTCTAAAATTTGGAGAGTTTAGAATGACTATCTACCTCTTCTTAATTTTTCCAGGTGTTGTCTGACATTTTAATGGTAGCTGCATATCAACTTGTTTTGTTTCAGGATGGCAAGATGAATTTTGAAAGAAAAAAATATCATGTCGCTCTCAAATGCTATGATAAGGTAACTTAGAGATCAAAATTTTTCAGCATGTAGCTAAGCCACTCAATTTTTTATCCCCTACCCGACAAAGTTGTAGCGGGTTGTATTGGCGTTGCCTCGGATGTTTACCAGTTCGTCTTGCCCGGCGTTATTCTGTCTTCACTTCGTTTCCAAAGCAGATCTCGGAAAACCCTTGGATGAATTTCTTTAATTTTGCACAAACACATTCCTTAGGAGTGTAGATGTGCCTTCTGTGGTTTTTAAAATTTCACCAATTTAAATGGCCGACCATTGGCCATAATTAGCTTTAATTGGCCTGATTGCTGGCCACGTTTCGTTTCCGGGAAACCCACACATCCCTTAGGGGTGTTGATATGCCTCTTGCTTTCAGGTAGGGATATGCCCTTGAAATTTTCAACTTGATCGAATTCAAAATGGCAGACTACCGACCATAATTAACTTTAATGTGCCTGATATCTGACAAACCGTGCCAGATAGCTAAACCAATACTATAAAACAAAATGTGTGATTTCAGGTAGGGATATGCTCTGTGATCATATTAAAAATGGCAAACTATCAGCTATTATTTACTTTAATATGCCTGATATCTTGCAAACCGTGCCAGATAGTTACACCGTCTTTCTCAAACAAAATCTGTAGTTTTAGGGAGGGATATGTCTGAAAAATTTTCGACTCTATCAAATTGAAAATAACCGACTTGCGGCTGTTATTAGCTCCCGCCTCACCGTACATGTAGGTGAGACGGAGGGAGCTATGAATCTCGCCTCCGTTCTGTTTTTACCTCTTCTTTTGCCTATAACTTTGTAAGAAAATAAGCTAGGATAACAATTGTTGGTATGTGGGTTACTTCCAGGTGGATAATGGACAGGTTAAAATATTTTTAATCTGAATTCAATACGCAAGGTCGCAGAGGAGAAAATGTTACGAGAAGATGTTACGGCGTTCCCAACGCCGTGAAATTTCGTTTCCAAAGCATATCTCTGGAAGTACTTGTCTGATTGTCTTCAAATTTTACACACCACACCTCTAGGAGGTCTAGTTGTGCCTTTTGGGGTATATGAACTTTGACCTACTTTTGGTTCAGAACTATGACCTATTTAGACGTTTTGACACACACTTCGTTTCCAGAGCAGATCTCGAAAAGTACTTGGCCGATTACAGTCATATTGCACATACATGTTTTCTAAAGTCCCTAGTTTTGCCTTTTCAGGTTTTTAGACCTTGAAGTTGACCCAGCACTTTGTCCTAATTTATATCATCGGTAAATCCGACTGAAATATTTTGCGGAATATCATGAAAACCGCTCAAGATAGCTACACCATTACTATAAAACAAATTGTGAGGTTTCAGGAGAGGATCCATCTTGAAAAATTTCAAGTCGATAAAATTAAAAATGGTCGCCTATCGGCCATTATTCACCTCGACAGGCCTGATATTGCGGAATATCACGAAAACCGCTCAAGATAGCTACACCATTATTAGGCCACACAAATTTATTTAATTGTTTTACTGAATCGCCGCCGAAAATTCCCGAAAATGGCAAAAAAAAATATTGAAATTTCGAAAATTTTATTTTTATTTTTTCCGCCGTCGTGGATTTATTCCTTTCAAAGTTAAAAAAAAATGAAAACTGTTTCTTTTTTACTGTGCAAATGCAATAAACAGTCATTACTTTCGCTGTAAGCAAAACTGACACGCTGCGGTCAGTCTGACACAACTCAACGTGCAGCCAGGTGCCGACATCAGGTGTGAAAAATAGCTGACAAATTAAGGCTGACACTGTGCACGCTATGGTTCTGTTAATGTGTCACACACATTACACTCCAACTCAACCCGAAACACCTGGATTGATCGATAATACATTGCCAAATAATAATTAAAAAACAAATGTTCTGGATGACATGATTCTCATTGATATATTCAATGGCAAACAGGCAGTGTCAACTCTGGGACAGTATCTTAGTTGTTAACCCAGCATTAAAGTTGAAAACAGCGCACGCACACAGACGCTATCTGTATGCCTGGAATGTTGTCGGCGCGAGACGTCGGGCAGTGTTGTTCTAATGCTGGGCCACCGTCGTCAATGGTGACCTACATTTGACCGGCATCGGTTTGGCGTCTAGTGGTGTCTGTGTGCAAATCCCGTCTTACATCCAGATCTGACACACAGCGTCTTGTTGTGCAGTTATCCAGCTGGCTGCGGCGGCTATTCATTCACGTCTTATCTATTTAAGTTTGTCCAGGGAAGTAGTCAAATAGAAAAACATGTTTTTTTCTTGACTTTTATAAGACTTATTTTCTGTTAAATGAACCTGACCACAACGAACGAACCTGTATGCAAAATCGGCCGCCGTTTTAGCAAACGAAATGGTTTGTTGATATTAAGGACAGGAGAGTAAATTTTATTGTTTTTTTCAAGCCAGTTTATAGGGTAGCCTACCAGAAAAATGGGGGGGGGACGTTTATCAGGGGGGGGGGGGGTTTATTGGGGGTACAGTATGTCAGCATTCGTAATTGGCCCAAACTGTATTGTGGACCAATCTAAAAAAAATTAAACCTCTTTATCTGATTTTTTTTTTTTTCATGCCGCCACCGACAGCCTCAATGCTGAAAAAAATCGATAAAACAATTAAATAAATTTGTGTGGCCTTATTAAATAAATTGTAAGGTTTCAGGAGAGGATGCATCTTGAAAAATTTCAAGTTGAGAAAATTCAAAATGGCCGCCTATCGGCCATTATTCACCTCGACAGGCCTGATATTGCGGAATATCATGAAAACCGCTCAAGATAGCTACACCATTACTATTTATAAAACAAATTGTAAGGTTTCAGGAGAGGATGCATTTTGAAAAAAATCAACTCAATCAAGTTTAAAATGGCCGCTAATCGACCATTATTCACTTTCACATGGCCTGTATTTGGTAAGCCGTTCTAGATGGCTAGACCATCACTATAAAACAAATGTGTGATTTCAGGACAGGATGCATTTTGAAAAAATTCGACTAGATAAAATTTAAAATGGCCGCTTATCGGCCATTATTCACTTTCACATGGCCAATTTTGGTAAACCGTGCTAGATGGCAAGACCATTACTATAAAACGAAATGTGAGATTTCAGATGAGGATGCATCTTGAAAAAAAATGACTTGATCAAATTCAAAATGGCCGCCTTTTCAGCCATTATTCATTTTCACATGGCCGATATTTGGTAAACCGTGCTAGATGGCTAGACCATTACTATAAAACAAAGTGTGAGTTTTCTGGGGAAGATGCACCCTGAAAATATTTAACTTATGAATTCAAAATGGCAGACAATCAGCATTATTTACCTCGATAGGCCTGATATCAGCTAAACCGTGACAGATAGCTAGACCATTACTATAAAACAAAATGTGATGTTTCGGGAGAGGATGCCTTTTAAAAACTTTTGACTCAATTTAATTCAAAATGGCCGCCTATCGGCCACTATTTACTTTCACATCGCTGATATTTGGTAAACCGTGTTAGATAGCTGGACCATTACTATAAAACAAAGTGTGAGTTTTCTGGGGAAGATGCACCCTGAAAATATTTAACTTATGAATTCAAAATGGCAGACAATCAGCATTATTTACCTCGATAGGCCTGATATCAGCTAAACCGTGACAGATAGCTAGACCATTACTATAAAACAAAATGTGATGTTTCGGGAGAGGATGCCTTTCAGGGTTTCCCCCAGAAATAAATGTAAGCGTTGTGGCTTTCCAGAATAATATGAAAATTTGAGAGCGCGAATTACGCGCAGCTATTGTGTTAGCCCGAAGGGCGAACACAAAGTAGGGGGGTTTGGGGGTATGCCCCCCCCCAAGAATTTTTTTTAATATAAGGTGTCTTTTGGTGCTTTCTGGGGATATCTAGAATTTATTTTACCTATTTAATTTGTTGAAAAAAGTATATAAATTGACAATATTTCATGTATGATTTCATGAATTATAATTTTTTTAACGGAATAGGGGGGGGGGGGGCTACAACACAAAACACATTATGCATGAGCCTATATATAAAAATGTCTAGTGTTATATGATTTTTTATTTTTTTAATATATCCATTGCCACTCTCACTGATTTTCACTGCCACTAACGATAGGTCCAAGCCGCTATTTACACGCATGTTGACTCATGGCTGGTTCAATGCTGGTCTGACGTCGCACACGATGGCCAGTACTGAGCCGGCCTACTTCTGGTAAACTTTCCAGGGTTTCCTGGGATTATGCTCATAGAACTAGGCTTACACAGCTAACACCATAGAGATTTATGGATAATATTTATACACTTAGGCCTACAGTGGGAGCTACCGTACATTAGCCATTTTTGGAGTAGTTGGGGCAAACGTCTGAGACAGTAGCCCCAACAAACACGGGACATTTATCCAAGGCTGTTTCAATGTTGGCACACCGTCTTCGACGCTGGTCCAACATTGGAACAACCTTGGGTGAATGTCCCGTGTTTGCTGGGCTAGGCTAGAACAACTGTGCTGAACGTGTGCATTTTCAGTCAGATCAAGGAATCAAGGAATATCGCCTAGAGATTGTGTCTAGCGTGTCTGTCCATAAACCAGTCAGTTTCTGTAAACCAGTTGATTGTCACCGCGCGGCGATAATGATGCGGGCTATCTGTGGGTCAACTCAACCATTTTATTTTTTCAGGCATATTTTATTACTTGTTCCCAATTAGGTCCTTATTGAAATAAGGGAGATTTAAAAAATAAAAATACCATGTACACATTTTTTAAATGTATACAGATATAAAATTTATAAAAAGCATCAACTTTGGTTTTCTTTATCATCAATAGATTACGGACAATGCATTAGACATATTAAAATAAACTTGAAAAAAGGTTCTCGGAAAAATACCGCTCTCATGGGTAGCCCTGCCTATTCCCAGAACACTCGGCACCCTGACTTGGCACGCGGCGCACAGCCGATATTACACACACTTACACACACACTTATTCACCACACCAATGTTGGGCCAGCGTCGTAAACGGTGGCCCAACATTGTTTCAACATCGGGTCAATGTCTCGTGTTTGCTGTGGTCACAGTGCAGTAGACAGCATGCTGACCAGGACCAGGATAACCATTGCGCGCGCTTAGTAAGGTCATACACTATACACCTCTCTGCTAAGGCTAAGGCTTACCCAGCGCTGGCTCTAGTGGCTGTCAGCTGTAGTTCTACGGCAAGCGTAGCGGCAACTATTAAAGCGTATCGGTAAATCAATAAAGCGTAGCGGCATTTATTAAGCGTAGCGGCCAAAAAGTGAAGCGTAGCGGGGCCGCTACGCTTTAACGCTTTAGGGGAAACCCTGCCTTTTAAAAACTTTTGACTCAATTTAATTCAAAATGGCCGCCTATCGGCCACTATTTACTTTCACATCGCTGATATTTGGTAAACCGTGTTAGATAGCTGGACCATTACTATAAAACAAAATGTGAGATTTCAGGAGAGGATGCATCTTGAAAAAAATTGACTCGATTAAATTTAAAATTGCCGCCTATTGGCCATTATTCACTTTCACATAGCCGTTATTTGGTAACCGTACTAGATGGCTAGACCATTACTATAAAAAAAAATGTGAGATTTCAGGAGAGGATGCATCTTGAGAAATTTCGACTTGATCAAATTCAAAATGGCCTCCTATCGGACATTATTCACTTTCACATGTCCGATATTTGGTAAACCGTGCTAGATGGCTAGACCATTACTATAAACGAAATGTGAGATTTCAGCTGAGGATGCATCTTGGAAAATTTCGACTTGATCAAATTCAAAATGGTCGCCTTTAGGCCATTATTCACTTTCACATGGCAATTATTTTGTAAACCATGCTAGATGGCTAGATCATAACTATAAAACAAAATGTGAGATTTCAGGAGAGAATTCATCTTGAAAAATTTACACTTGATCAAATTCAAAATGTCCGCCTATTGGCCATTATTCACTTTCACATGGCCGATATTTGGTAAACCGTGCTAGATGGCTGGACGATTACTATAGAATGAAATGTGAGATTTCAGCTGAGGATGCATCTTGAAAAATTCTGACTCGATCGAATTCAAAATGGCCCCCTATCGGCCATTATTTACTTTCACATGGCCGATATTTGGTAAACCGTGCTAGATGGCTAGACCATTACTATAAAGCTCCTGGACTTATGTAGTCTTGTATTTTTAACAAATGTGTTACTTAATGTGCTAATAAGAAATGAAAACCCGAATATATATGTGACACCGGCGGTTAAAGGGTTAAAACAATGATCCTGAAGCCCGGCACAAGCTCTACTTCAGTGCCGTCAGGCTCTAGTTTATGATATTATATTTATGATATTATATTTATGATATTATATTATATTATATAACGAAATAACCGAGGCTAAAGATTGGACTTCAAATAGACAGTAAGACGGACTCGTATATAAATAGGCCCATCTATAATAGGGACGAAGACTTAACAGACTTTCGGACTATCGAACTTTCGGACTATCGAACCTTCGGACTACTGAACCTTTGGACTAACGAACCTTCGAACTAGTAAACCTTCGGACTACTGAACCTTCGGACTACTGAGCCTTCGGACTACAAACTTCGGACTATCGAACCTTTGGAATATAGACATGTAACCTTTACAGCTTATGGCTACCGCAGAGAACGGGAGGAGTCTGTAAATTTATTTTTATTTATCGTATATCAAATTGAAGAAGTAATTCCTATTGAGCGTATAATAGTCGTATTTAGTGAGAGAAGCGTGCTCACAGTCAAATTATTATAACTGTCATATAATACCAGTATTATATATCTTGTGGTTGTAAATAAATTATGATAACAGCAGGCCAATTGTACTGATAAGCGTACATATTCCTATAATTATTTTAGGCCTAGTCAAATTATATTTCACCGTTTTTTTAATCGAGGTAGCGTATACTATATTATGCTACGGTCCCACGAGGGCCAGAACTTCTGGCGATGCACTGGCGATGAAAATTACGTGTTCTGGTGGCGATGGGTGCCGATGTCGGACATGTGGTCCCACGAGAAAACTAACACGCGATGTCTTGACGAACCTCAGGGGAACCTTTGGGGAAGCATCACCGATGCATCGCCGATTATTCCGATGTCCATTTATTGTCAAAATTACGCACTCGTTTTTTATGGTCATATTCACGGCTTTTAGCTCATTTTTCTTTTGTTGTGGAGCACCTATTCCAAATACGTCGCATGATTTAAGAGGACAAGATCCGTCAATTGATATGACTGACCAGCCGTTATTCCTCCGCCCAGAGAACTGACAGCGGGGGCTATACAGTACCATTTTGAGTACAGCTATTATATTTGATAGCAGCACACCCCTCGCTTAGCAAACACGAGACATTGCCCCAATATTGTTTTAGTGTTGGCCCGCCCTCTTTGACGTCAGCCCAATATCAAAACAACATGGAGTCAATGCCTCGTGCTTGCTGGGTTGGATCACAGGCTCACAGCATGCCGTCCAAGCAGCGTGGTCTGGAATATGTCCTAGTGATCACGACACATTGAACCAATGTTGAATGAACGCTGGGCCACCACTGACCCCTATGTCTCCACCGTGGCTACACCTCTTGCCACAAAGTCGCCTAGATTAACCATTACAGCGCGGGGATCGACTTTAGACATCAGAATCTGACGTCTGTGCACATCAGATTCTCACGATCCCCGCAATGAACAAATGAAGGAATTAAATAAAATAGGTCTATTTCTAATGGCTGTGGACCCATAACATAGGTATTCAAATGACATGAATGAAGCGGGAAGAGCTAACTAAGACATTTATGATGATTTAAAATTCCAAAAACCTTTTGGTCTTCATGGGTTAAGGACCGTGCCCGTCATTCGTCAAACAAATACGAGGCGGAGATCCTTTGTATTAGCACTTGTGCTACTTGGAAATACCAATAAATATGTTTATACCAAACATGAGGCGCTGATACAGTGTTGTGTTAATGAAACACAGATTGAACAGCATTTAAATGAACAGCCAACTAATCTAAATGACTATAACGATAGGCCTATGCAAACCCAACATTACATTAATGTCGGCGGACCAGCGCATTCCTAGCGGACACAATAGATTGAGTTGTTTTTAATTTTGGTCCATCGTCTACAGCACAATACAGCGACAACGCCTGTTGGCGGGATTGTGCCAATGTCATGCTACCACAATAGAGTAAAAGCAGTGCTGGGCCAACGTTTTGTTAACTGCCAGCTTGACTGTGAAGCGGCGAATACATTAAGCCCCCTATCCCCTTATATTGGCGCCATGCCTGGCACGCTTGGTGGGAATCTGGGAACTGGGGGCGTATTCTCGAACATTAAAAAGTTACTAATTTTCCCGATGCTGGTTCAATGTTGATTCACTGTCTACGACGCTGGCCCAGCATCGAACCAACAGTGGGACAATATATCGTGGTTGCTGGGCTTAATGAGCCTTCCACGCCTGTTTGTTTCACACATGAGGGAGGTGAACATCCTACGAGTTTAAAATTACAAAACCAGTTATGCAAAGCACAGAACCTTGATGTCTGGCATCTTGCCGGACGAGGTAAGATACTATTCCCCCCACCACGGCTGATCAACAGGCGGATTATATCCCAGATAGCGCGACAATTAACACTTTAGCGCAAATGATCTTTTTAATACTGTGATGAATAATAATTTAATTTTACACAAACCGTACATGTAACACTCACTGGCTGAGTCGTAAAATTGCGATGTCCCGGCATATAACTACAATGTTAAATATGTTTTCTAATGCACCCTTATGTGAATAATTAATTGATAACGACATGAATTTTATGTTGGCTTATTAGTTACTTATAACGTAACCTCCTGTCAGTGATGCATGTAATTGCCAGCACGGGCGATGCTCATTAATCGCCTCCCCATCGAACGCGAGCTTCTGAACCGCTGTTGTTAGCTCCCGCCGTCACCGTAGGTGAGACGGAGGGAGCTATGGATTCTACCTTCGTTTTTTTTTGTCTCTTCTTTTGCCTATAACTTTGTAAGAAAATAAGCTGGGATAACAATTTTTAGTATGTGGGTTACTTCCAGGTGGATAATGGACAGGTTAAAATATTTTTAATCTGAATTCAATACGCAAGTTCGCAGAGGGGAAAATGATGATGTTACGACGTTGGGCCGTCCGTAAACAATTCGTTTCCGGAGCATATCTCTGAAAGTACTTGTCCGATTGTCTTCAAATTTTACACACAACACCCCTAGGGGGTCTAGTTGTGCCTTTTGGGGTATTTGAACTTTGACCTACTTCTGGTTCAGAACTATGACCTATTTAGACGTTTTGACGAGCACTTCATTTCCGGAGCAGATCTCGAAAAGTACTGGACCGATGACAGTCATATTGCACATACATGTTCTCTAAGGTCCCTAGTTGTGCCTTTTCAGGTTTTTGGACCTTGACCTTGAAGTTGACCCAGCACTTTGACCTAATTTATAACATCGGTTAATCCGACTGAAAGATTTTGCTGAATATATCATGAAAACCGCTCAAGATAGCTACACCATTACTATAAAACAAATTGTGAGGTTTCAGGAGAGGATGCATCTTGAAAAATTTCAAGTCGATAAAATTAAAAATAGCCGCCTATCGGCCATTATTCACCTCGACAGGCCTGATATTGCGGAATATCACAAAAACCGCTCAAGATAGCTACACCATTATTATTAAATAAATTGTAAGGTTTCAGGAGAGGATGCATCTTGAAAAATTTCAAGTTGATAAAATTCAAAATGGCCGCCTATCGGCCATTATTCACCTCGACAGGCCTGATATTGTGGAATATCATAAAAACCGCTCAAGATAACTACACCATTACTGTAAAACAAATTGTAAGGTTTCAGGAGAGCATGCATTTTGAAAAAATTCTACTTGTCCAAGTTCAAAATGGCCGCCAATCGGCCATTATTCACTTTCACATGGCTGTTATTTGGTCAACCGTGCTAGATGGCTAGACCATTACTATAAAACGAAATGTGAGATTTCAGATGAGCATGCATCTTGAAAAAATTTGACTTGATCAAATTCAAAATGGGCGCCTTTTCAGCCATTATTCATTTCCACATGGCTGATATTTGGTAAACCGTGCTAGATGGCTAGACCATTACCTGATTACTATAAAACAAAGTGCGAGTTTTCGGGGGAGGATGCACCCTGAAAATTTTTAACTTACGAATTCAAAATGGCCGACAATCAGCATTATTTACCTCGATAGGCCTGATATCAGGTAAACCGTGCTAGATAGCTAGACCGTTGCTATAAAACAAAATGTGACGTTTCGGGAGAGGATGCCTTTTAAAAACTTTCGACTCAATCGAATTCAAAATGGTTGCCTATCGGCCACTATTTATTTTCACATTGCTGAGATTTCAGCTGAGGATGCATCTTGGAAAATTTCGACTTGATCAAATTCAAAATGGCAGCCTTTAGACCATTATTCACTTTCACATGGCTGATATTTGGTAAACCGTGCTAGATAGCTAAACGATTACTATAGAATGAAATGTGAGATTTCAGCTGAGGATGCATCTTGAAAAATTCTGACAGACTGTCTAGCTCTTATCTTACTCTTAGACTGGGCTTCTTAGACCTAGTTGTCTTTCGTCTTGATTTTTGACCTAGCCTAGGACTACATTAATAACCCTAAACAAAATTGCTTAAATCAAATTCTAATTCGGAGCGGGAGCTTCTGGACTTATGTAGTCTTGTCTTAACGTTGGTACAGCATCGTTGACGTTGACCACAGGTGAAGCAGCAATGGCTCAATTTCACATGTTTGCCGGGATAATCTGCCATACCTAATTAAACAATGGGATCAATCTGAGGCGCTATATATATCGCCCAGCTCTGCTGTTAAAGTCATATTCTTATTAGTCGCACTACGGTTACGACGCTCGATAATTTATTCTAATCATGCCTGTTAAAGGAACATGCCCACGTCTAAAATCATAAAAAATCGGTGATATTATTTTGGTTTCTTAAAATGACCATAAATTATGATGTAAACATGTCTATAGACAAGAACTGCAAACGTTTTTCAATTTTTGTGCTGCGCATTCACCTTATTTCTAATTATTGACAACCATGTCAAAAATAAGAAATACAGGAATTTAGTCCCTATATCTAGCCTAACTGGTAAGTGCGCACCACAAAAATTAAGAAAGTTTTGCAGTTCTAGTCTATGGACATGTTTACATCATATGGTCATATTAAAAAACAAAAAAATCACCCATTTTTTGATGATTTTAGTCCTGGGCATGTCCCTTTAACACTATTGAAAGGAGGAGGTTGATTCTTACTCTGGAAGACAGAGTGTCTGCTGTAAGGAGCAACGAGAAGAGAGAATTTGCCAGGAAGATTGCCGACCTCTTGGGGTACGGGAAGACTTAGATCCAATCCGTTATCAAGGAGAAGACGAAGATTCTTGCCGACTGGGAGAATGGAGAGAAGACCACTAGAAAATACAAGAGAGCCAAATCGCTCACTGGTTGTCAAGGGAGACACTTGCAAGGGTGGGAAGAGATGCAAGGAACACATAATGACCATAGCCAGAGGAGAAGAAAAAGTGGAGGAAGAGATAGATGAAGCAGATGATGATGATGATGATGTGGTAGAAGTACCAGTCAAGATTGCATGCTCAGAAGCTTCTGATTATATTGCATATATATTATATTGCATATTGCAGATATATGCTCTACAGACTGACAATGCTGAGCTCCTAGAAAACATGTGCCGAGGTGAAGCCATAATCGAATCTGACAGATTGAGAGTGATTGAGAGTGATCCAAACCTCAAGACAGAGGTGCATTAAAGACTTCTTCCAGTGAATTTGCCTCCACAATGAAAACTAAACGGCTCTTTTCAGAGCCACCAAATGGTCACAAAAGATTCTAACATTAACTGACTGTTTTTATTTACATTCACTTATTAAATAATTATTTTTAAATAATTATTTTCGAAATTAAATAAAAGCCTTAATAATTACTACCAACACGTAATATACCTACATATTATTGTATGCATATACGCTTCTTTCCTTCACTATACATGTAGTTCTGCCTAGAAAATGTGCAGTTTTGGGGAAGTCATGGCATTAAAAATAGTAACTTTTCTAGTACAAACATGTTTTTGTACACAAAATAATCAGCTTGACAAGACGCCAACCGTTAGGGTGTTGTTTGGCGGCAACGGCGGCGTGTCAAGGTGCTAGGCGCGACCGCCCGGAGAGGGCCCAAACCTGTCTCACATAATATTTAGATGCATGTAGACATTCTACAATAAGACCATTTTGATCAAACTGCTATGAAAGACCACCTGTTTTGAGCGAGCGTTTTTCACATGCAGAAGGTGTGGTCGCTCATAGCAGGTTCTACTGTACTGAGAAATCAATATTCATATTTTGTAAAAATATTATGTAATTATCTAACTATGACTAACTATGAGCATTGACATGAAGTAGCGGCAAGAAGTTGCCACCTTCTACTAAAGGATAATATTGCTTATTAAATGATATAATGATAACATATCCATGGTCATGGAAGTAAGTTGGCTATCATCGGATTCAGATGTGGTGTCCATCATGGATCATGTCCCAGTGGTAGATCTGCCCTACTGAGACTGATTTTGCCTTGAAATCTCTGCAATCTAGGAGGGTTAGCAAAAAAGAGGCGGTCTAACCAACCATTTTGGTACGAGGAGAACCATGAGTCGTGGGTATCCCACGTAAAAAAATGAGGTGGTCGTCCTCTTGGATTAGAGTGGCCCTTCTTATTCTTCATATCTTTTTTTTCCACCTGAGGCGAAGGTGCAGCTCTACAGCCCCGGGAGCAGCTAGGTGCAGCTCCTTGGCAAGGGGGCGCTGCTGACACTAAGTGACGTCCTGGTGGCTGTTTATCCTGTCTTTGGGATTGTGACGGATCAGCCATTTTCTAGGCCTCTTGTGTTGTGTTAGATTCCTACGTTCCACTTGTGGCGACCCTCATGGTTTAAGTTTACCTTGAAAACCTGAATTTTGGCGTTGCTCTTGTCTTGTCTGGTGTTACTCTGTTCACCATACTTGTATATATAAATCATGTTATGCGTGCAGTATTTCTTGGCGTGCATGAGGACCCCAGATTTTGCGTGCCCACTTGTAACTGAATAACCTCTCCCTCCTGACCCAAACAGAAGACATTTTCCCCCCCCCTTTCTTGTCATCACTTGTTATGTCAGCTGCCCGGCAAACAAAGAGGTATCGACCCAATGTTAGATTAATACAACATTGGGTGAACGTTTTGTGTTTGCGGTGTGGTCAGCAGGGATTTCGGAGATGTGTACATGCATTGCAAGCCTTCTGCTACTCATAGAGCACACAGCAAACCAATGAGTTGACACAATCACAGTAAATCCGAGAAGCTGGTCAAATGTTGGCTTCTTCTTCAAGTGAACAGCGTTCGCTCCTCTCTTGGAGCATTACATACCAGGGATCCCCATTGTTGTTTGCACACTATTCTGTACATCGTGTGTGCAGTCTTCAGAAGTCAGACTTCAGATAGACTTAGACATAATACTTCGGACATAATACTTGGAACATGGGCAGATTTCGGGATTCATACTTCAGACAGACTTTCAAGTTCAGATTTCAGACTTTCAACTTCAGACTTCAAATTTTGGGCGTTAGACTCTGAACTTTGGTTTCAGACTTTAGACAACAGAATTTAGACTTCTGACAGACTTCAGACTTTGGTTTCAGACTCGGATTTTGGACTCCAGGTTTTGAACAGACATATACGTACTACTTCAGACTTTGGACATACTTCAGACAGTTTTCGGACTTCGGACAGAAGTTGGACATCAAACTTCGAATTGCATCAAACTTCGTACATCAGACTTCGGATTGTGGACTGTAGACATCAGTTTTCAGACTTCGGATTGTGGACTTCGGACATACTTTAGACGTCGGATTTTAGCCTTCATTGTCAGACTTCGTACAGACGTCTGGACTTCAGACTCAGAGCCTCAGAATGATTTATTTGTCACACAACAAAAACAAACATACATATATATGTAACCATATATGCTAAAGAAATCCATTATAATATATGTTTTGAGGATCAGGAGACCTGCATCAAGATCAATGGTGATCGCTATCATGCAGACCACTTCGGACAGACTACGGACAGTTTTCAGACTCCCAACAGACTTCAGACAAACTTCGGACAGACTTCAGACATCAGACTCCCACTTCAGACCTTGGACCTCGGCCAGACTTTGAACATCAGACTTCGGATTTTGGACTTCTGACTTCAGATTTTGGACTTCGGTTTCAGACAAGAGATTTTGGACTTCGGTCAGACTTCTGACTTTGAATTTCACACTTCAGATTTAAGACTTCGGACATACTTCGAACTTCAGACATAAGATTTCAAACTTTGAAATTTAGACCTAGAGTTCGGATTTTAGACTTTGGATGTACTCCGGACAGACCTCGCCCTTCAGACTTCAGATTTTGAACCTCGGTCTTTGGATTTCAGACTTTGGGCAATAAACTTCAGATTTCTTTGGACTTTAAGAGTTCAGACTTTGGACTTCAGTATTTAAAGTTGAGAGTTCAGAAACCCCCACTGGGTTTTAAATACTTTAAATAGTAAAATAATAAATTAAAACATCATTTCCTATGACTTGATCTCTCAATTAAAATAAGCAGAACAGATATGCAGCTTGAATTGTGAGACAGCTGCATTTTAGCTGTCCTTAGAACACTGACCCTGAAGGTCAACGCAAGCTCTGCTTTAGTGCCGTCAGGCTCTAGTTTTATTTCCCTGACGCCTGGTCTGAAATCTGCTAAAAAGTATGCAAACAACTATTTAGTAACCTTTTTATTGTACCACGACATGCGACCTTCAAATCATGGCGCTACCTAGCGACCTCCCTCTAAAGATACGACTTTTTGAAGTTAGCTGCTCAGTGGCACTGTCAGCCTGGCATGAGCTGCCGGTCTGAAGATATCGTGTGTACATACCATCAAATACAGCCCAATATGTATTCTCAGCCACTGAGAGCTTAATGCTGGTACAGCGTCGTATGAAGTGAGCCAGCGTTGACACAAGCTTGGTCAATACACTGTGCAGATGTGTACTGGTAGCTTCAAATCACCGTATCCAGGTAGCGATATCCTTCTAAAGATACGACTTTTTGAAATTAGCTGTTCACTGACTGTGTCACGTCTGCATATGTCTGTCGACCCTGCACTGACAAGAGACGCTTTTTTAATGTTTCCAGCTGACTAAATGTATAACGACTTTAATATTCTGGTCAAATCGTTGGGGACGCATTTCAGATTATAGTGGCGGAAAAATGCTTTCCGGTGATAATACTACTTTTACTGTATCTTAAATACTTTTTCTGTTATTAATTTAAAACCATGTTTAAATGGGATTTCATTGTAAATATTTATTTACATGCGGTGCAATTAACATCCAGTGCACCCTTAGCTTTACAAGGTGCAGTACACCACTAATTAGTAGGGGAAGACAACGGTGTCAGTGTGCCTGCTAGTTGTAATAAACATCCCACTTCAAATAGCTAACTTTTTCAATTATGGTCGCACGGACATGTAATAAAACTCACCAGAAACCTTATTTAATGCTGAAAATAATGATATAAATTAGATAATGATAACTCCTCAACTCGCGAAGTTATTGATGTGGAAAATGAGGCAGGGTATAACAGTCTATCATGGGGAATAGACGTAAACGGGGTACGCCGCCACGAGACGCCAAACCGATGCCGCCATTTACGGCAATGGCCCTGCATTAGAACAACACTGCACCAGCGTCTCGCACCAACCATATTCACAGCCACGTGCATTACAGTGTATACACGTGAAGATAATATCTGTGCTAGTCTTGTGGGTTGTCTGTTTAACTTTATTCTTGGTCAACATAGAAGACGCCTGCCTCGCCTGTTTGCCATTAAATATTTCAATGAGAATACAGTGTACATCCATAACATTTGTTTTTAATTGTTTATTTGGTAATGTATTATCGATCAATCCTAGTGTTTCTGGTTGAGTTAGAGTGTAATGTGTGTGACACATTAACAGAGCTATAGCGTGCACAGTGTCAGCTTTGATTTGTCACAGCTATTTTTCAAACCTGATGTCGGCACCTGGATTAAGTAGGCTCTACTAGGCTGTACATGAGTTGTGTCAGAATGATGGCTGAGTGTCAGTATTGCTTACAACACATGTAATGACTGCATGATTATTGCACTGTCTCAGTGATCATTGAGTCATACAGATTGATGAGCGTTTCAGCTGCCATTAATATGGCGCCTCTGTTAAATATCACCCAAGCGCTCTAAAATAATAAAACAGTAGGGTGGTATCATTCAATAATCTCAGTGCACATATATAATAAAGGAAACCAAACTGCGTCTCCCTACCTGGCAGGTTTATTAGGGATAATAGGGTACATTGTTTTAATGCTGGGCCAGAATTGAAAACTATGACTCAGTATTTTAGCCGTCACAGTCAGTGTCACACGTTTTGTACTATAAAGCATAGGCCTATATTGAAATGTGGGAAGAACACTGCCTCAATGTTTATGATTACACAAGCCACTTCCAGTACTTCAAAATCACGTGCTACCGTTAGAACAGGCAATCAACATGCTGTCAACTATCGTGTCACAACGAAAATGGAGGTGTTTAAAGGGTGCTGTCTTAAACATCAAATTCGGCCCATTTCATTTTTTTTTCTAGAGTTTTTTCACCCCACCCAGATACGACTACCCCTTGGATGCGACTTTGGTTCTCTGGCAGTATGAAAGTCATATCAGAGGGAGACTACTATATATCTTTCCCGTCTCCTTTTTCCAAAAAGTCCATTAACTACATTATCACATACATGTGGCCTTACAATCGACGTGAACGGTATAGAGTCGTGAATATTCATTTGATCTTCACAATTTTTTTCTGAATACTCTGGACTACCCTGCTTGAGTTCGAAAACGAGCTTATTTGCGTAACCAAGATGGTTCTTGCTTTGACATTCCCCAAAATTGATCTGATCTTCACAATTTTTTTTCAGAAAACTGATGGATTACCCTGTTTGTGTTCGAAAGTCAGCTAATGTGGATATCTGAGATTACGAATTTCAGGCAATTGATTGCTTTGCAGTCACAAATATTCATCAAATGTTCAGAAAATAATTTTTGGCTGATGAATTTCTGACTGATGGATTACCTTGGTTAAATTTACAAATCGGTTTATTTGTATATCCCAGATGGCAAAATCAGCACCATCGTTACTGCATTGAAAATAAACTTTAAACTGTCAAAAGTGGAGACTTTCATATTTACCATGCAAATAAAACCTCTAGTTTGCACTCCTGATTAATATATATGTATAACAAAATTGCAGGCAATTGATTGCTTAGAGTTGATCCGTCTAAAAGATAAAGATGAAGAAGATATACAGCAACAGCTGTTATACAAAATTCTGGTGAATGCTGCATTGTGCTGCATGAATATTGACCATGTATCCAAGTATGGCAAAGCTATCACATATGCCAGGAGGGCATTAGAAATAAATAGGCGAGGTGAAAAAGCACTCTATATCAGGGGCAAGGTAAGTTGTTACACAACTACTCTAACATTACTATCACACAACTACTCTAACATTGTATCAGTGCTCAATTTTTCTCATTTATGCCACTCTGTCTTAATAAACACATTAATCTAGTGTCTAACTCTTAAATAAACTTGAAACTTTAAATGGTAGACTGGCACCATCATTATATATGATATGGAAAATTCCTACCCATAGTCATGCCATAGTGGTGATACAGGGTCTATGTCGCTGAATTTTTAGACCTCAGTCAAATTTTGGTGTATGCCTATTGTCATCACGCCTATTGTCTGTCTGTCTCTCCCGCTTTTAGCACTATAATTTGTCTGGCTACTAGAATGCACATTAAATCTTCCTTTACCTACTTCCCCCTGATAAAACTACCCCCAAAAACCCACTTCTTTTTGAAGGAGGACCCCTTAAGTAGCCCCGGGCAGCATACAGGTTATAGCTATGCGCATGCGCACATCGTGCAAATTAAAAATGCAAGAGAACATTGCGTCCATGCCACTGAGCATTCTGGTTGGCGATTTTCAACCATGCATGTAATGAAATATCTCTATTGCAATTAATGCATGTATACATGTGGAATTCGCGAAATTGGTAAAGGAAGGTAGTTTTCGCATAAATGCGAAATTGGTAAAGCAAGAAGTAAACTCCACATAAAGCTCAATCATGAAAAGCTTGATTCAGTTCACATTTGACCTTTCTGTGACCTCTATTGATTTCTTCCAGATCCGCAAATTTTCAGCAAAAATGGCAGAATATCTGCAATTATTATTTTAGCCCGCCTTTTAATTTTAATTAAAAAGGTGGGCTATTGCAATTGATTAACATTTGCTTGTGGGCATAATAACTTGAAAAGTTTTTCATGTATCCTTCCAAAATTTGTTTTGTGTTACAAATGACCAATTCTCGAACAAGCTCAAAAATGGCTGAAATTTTTTTCAAAATAACCGATTTACTGAGATTTTTAACACTTTACGTCAATAATATGACCTTGTAGGCATTATAACTAGAAAAGTTTTCCATGTATCTTTCCCAAATTTGTTATGCATGTTACTGATGACCTGTTCTTGGACAAGTTCGATAATGCTAAAAAAAATCTGAATGATCGATTTATTGTGATTGTTCACATTTTTACGTCAATAATCTGACCTTGTGGGCGCATTAATATGAAAAGTTTTTCATGTATCCTTCCCAAATTTGTTACCCATGTTCCTAATCACCAGTTCTCGGACAAGTTTAATAATGGCTGAAAAAAAATTAAAATGGCCAATTGATTGCGATTTCTCACATTTTACGTCAATAATTTGACCTTGTGGGCGCAACATTTTAAACATTAACATTTTTTCATATATCCTTCCAAAATTTGTTATGCATGTTACTAATGACCAGTTCTTGGACAAGTTTGATAACGGCTGAAAAAATTCAAATTGGCCGATTTCTTCCATTTTTTTTTCATTTTACGTCAATAATTTGACATTGTGGACATAATAACTTCAAGTTCAATAATGGCGGCGGGCTATTGTCGAGTGCGCTCTTGTTTAATATCGTCGATTTCAACTCTATGGAATTAAAAATAGCCTTGACTTGAGGCCATTATTGACCTAACAATAGGCCAGCCGGCCACCATAATCCCCCGCCCTACCTGGCCTGCATGATACATTAGGCAAGCTTTAAGTATTTAATATGCGTAATATCTGGAAAACCGTGCTAGATAGCTAGACCATTACTAGTCTATAAATCAAAATAATTTCAAAGTTTTTCATGTATCCTGCTAAAATTTGTTCTGTTTGTTGCCAATAGCTAGTTATCAAACAAGTTTTAGTATGGCAGTGACCCAATGCTGTCCATTCATGCAACATGCAGCTGGCTGAGAGTAAAATTAGGAAATAACAGCTAACTTAATAATGTTTTTTAATTTTTTGAAAAATATCTAGCTAAGAGTTGACCATCAAAGGGTTAATCAGTTATCGCATGAAGGCCTTCATAATTTAATCCTGTTTCCAATTGCCTGGAAGTGTGGCACATGTTCATCTTTAGTGACAACTGCTCGTTAATATTCAAATATTTGACCTAAATGCTCTACAGTTGCCAATATATATCTAATTTTTGTAGCCAATATTTATCCAAATTTTGCCAAACTTTTTGTGACTATTCTCTGACAGAGACATATACACTGTTTAAGTACGAAGATTCGTTTATTTGTACATCCTAGATGTGCCATGGCACATTCTTACAATATTTAACCTCTTTTTGCAAATTCTTTTTATATCCAAGATATGATCGTCATGGCGTTTCCCTACAAATAAAAAGATGTGCACAACATTTGTCAATTTCATCTAATTTTTGTGAACTTTTCCCAAAATTTGTCTGACTGATTGTAGTTGCAAACTACATATATTTTTCTTTATCAAATAAACCCTGTTTTAAGCCTAAAAATTGGAATATTTGCTTATCCAAGATCTCTGTCATGCACTCTCTTTCAATTTGACCTAAGCACTAGAGTGGCACTTTCAATATATATATATCCCCATCATTACTGCATTGGCGATCAACATTTAATTGTGGAAGTTGGAGACTTTCATTTTTGCCATACATGTACTAATATAATATCCTAGTATGTTCAACATTGGATTAACTATTTAATTGCTTGAAGGCTAAGAGTTGTTATAAATATTTTGTGGCATAGATTCATATTTGTTGTTTTTTTTGATGTGAAGATACTTTGCAGGCTCTGAGAATCAAAGGAGATTATGATGACGCTAAGCAGTGGTTGCTGAAGGCTCAGATGTGTTGTCCTAATAATAGTGAGGTCGCCAGAGAATTAAAGGAATTGGAAAAGTGAGGTTTCCAATTTTTTTTATGTACACAATGTAATAACTAATTACATGTACATTGAATTGCCTATGCACCCTTGAAATGTGATACTAGGCACCATGATAGTGCTGTGGTGAACTATTGAATTTTCACCTATCTGTACTTCTATTTTGATAAGGCATGTAATATTTGCTTTCTATTGTCATTTGACAGATTCAGATTTGAAAGCTCTGATGACATAAAGAAAAGTCTACATCTATGTAAATGTAGGCGTATGATATGACCCCAAATTTTAGCATCCCATTTCTGTGTTCGTAGTGGGCCGTGTGATTACAGGGCTTGACACGTGAAGATACATGCCCTGCTAACACCTTGCGATGTCCCACTGTTGTTTAAAGTTGGATGATGGCATTAGCCCATGGTTGGGCCAATGCTTTTTATGCCTCAGCCGTGAAGGGAGCGAAGGCATTATATTCTCGGGTTGTCCTTCCAGATGTCCGTCTGTCCGGTCATTATTTTCATCGCTATAATTTAATAACAGCTGAAGCTAACAGTTTCATTTCAATACCAGTGATAGACCTCATGAAAGTCTAGTTCATGGTCACAGATATGACCTTGACCTATTTGTCAAGGTCATATATAATGGAAGATCGCCTGCCGTACGCCGCCAGCTTTGGCTGCTACGCCAACATGGTCCAAAAAATAGAATTCATATTTTATACAAAAATTTACCCCTCCAGCAAAAGTTTTTTGCCAATGGTCAAGGTCATAAGTCAAAGGTTGAGGGCAAAGATTCAAAAAATGTTTTGTTAACGCGATAACTTGGAAAATAATTATTGCATCTCTCCATTTTTTTATGTGAAGTTACTTATGAGTATGGAGATGATCTGATTAGATTTTCAGCTTTCCACCGATAATCAAAATGGCCGCCAGCTAGCAACTAAATATTTTTTCGATTTTAATATTTTTTTTTTACAATTTACAGCAGTGTTTTGAAACTTGGTATATATAGGTCTTTGATGACTGCGAGTCTTTTGGTATTGTCCGTTTTCATGTGCGACCAAATAACTAGGCTACAGCCGCCATATTGATTTTGTCGCCGTACGCCGCCAGCTTTGGCAACTACGCCAACATGGTCCAATAGATTGAATTCTTAATTTATACAAACATTCAATCCCTTCGGCAAAAGTTTTTTACCAAACGTCAAGGTCAAAGGTCAAGGTCAAAGATGCAAAAAAATGTTTTGTTAACGCGATAACTTGGAAAATAATTATTGAATCTCTCCGATTTTTATGTGTATGGAGATGACCTGGCTAGATTTTCACCTTTTCACTGATAATCAAAATGGCCGCCAGCTGGCGACTACATTTTTTTTTTACTTAAATATTGATTGCGGCCATATTGATTTTGTCAAGCCGCTGTACGCCGCCAGCTTTGGCTACTACGCTAACATTGTCATCACGATATCTCAAATAAATCTTGGTCAGGGGGGAGGAGATAGAGTAAGCCTACATGGGCCGCATGTGATGGAGGAGGCATAGAATTGAGGCATATGCGTCAAATTTCTTTTGTAGTTCATTCTCAACTCTTGTTATATAATAAGCCAGTTATTTTTAGCAGTGCCACCAAAACTTCATGTGTGTACTGGCGAAACATTGTTGGATTTTATATTGTCACGCAGGAATATGCAAGACTGCCCACTAAGATAAGGCTGGTGTGAGAGGTTTACTCAAACTTGGCTTAATGTCTGTGACAGTCGACTGAAGCTTAAAGCATCATTGGGTGTGTCATATTGTCTTAATATTGTATGAAAGGCATGTGTTCTGGCCAAGAAACTGTGAGAAGCTGACCCAGTGTTTGGTCAGCGTCTGTGATATTGATCCACCAGTGATTCAGCACTGGATTGGTTTTAATTGGGCCCAGATTAACTGACAATCAAGGGTATGCATAATCCTGTTCCCATTTACAATTTATTTGTTTATGATTAAAGTTTGATCAAAAATAGTGAAATAGAATTTGTAAGCCCAGGCATAAAACTCAGTTGAAGAAGATATTTATGTCTACCTTTTCCATACTATGCTATTGTCATAATTAATATAATAATCTGGTCATTTATTGTATGACAAAGTTGGACTTTTCTACACAATACTGTTGATGCAATACTGAGTACAATAACTGATGTCTCGCTATTAATCACTACATGCAAGGTCCTGTTAAGTAATCTGGGGTCATGCCAAATGTGCTAAACTTGAGATTCTTTTTGTAATAAAGGGTGGGCCTGATTAATTAGTTTTAACTACATTATGCATATACCCATGAATGTAAAATATAAAGTGTGAGTTGTCTGTGGATCACTGAGATCGCCTCTGCGGTATGTAGCAAGGTTCCTAATCCCAAAACAGCTTTGAAATACAGCTTGAAACGTACAATATGATACCGGTTAGATGCAGTAAAAGCCTACAAATTATTTTAAATGTATTGTAGGCTACCATGCGCTAAAAACAGCAAATCTTTTATGATAATTTATGATTACCACTAGAGTAGGGGCCGTTGTATTGATCAAAACTCTAGATAGAGTTGGTTGGTCTTCTGAGTTCTCAAAAAAAAATGTGTACTAAATCCTATACTTGTCTATAATGCAAGTTTGTTTTAGAGGGAACATTTTGGCAAAGAAATATATGTACATGTATAGGACACAGTATCAAATTGTCATATCGCACCAGTTTAACCCCTAGAGCTCTGGGCTATTCAAATTAACTTGTTGTGTCTCGCTAACGCGATCCACAAATTTACTTCACTGAAAATGTATGTGTTTTGTGAAGTTTAACACATATCAATATTTGAAGATTCAAGATATTTTTTATTTGAAAAAACTGGTTATTCATGTACATTTATGACCCATTCATGTGCTAATGAAAATGTATGTGTATGTATGTGACTGGAAATGTATGTGTTTTGTGAAGTTTAACACATATCAATATTTGAAGATTCAAGATATTTTTTATTTGAAAAAACTGGTTATTCATGTACATTTATAAACCATTCATGTGCTAATAAAAACACAGCATGTCTACTGTAGTTGACATGAAATCAGACCTATGAGGATTAGAACAAATAGTAATCTTGAAATCCTAAAGAATAGGTCCTTTTAAAAAAAAAAGACTTATTATGCTCATGAATTCAAGATTATATTCTAATTTAAAATGAATGGGAAGGTCCCCAGAAGACTGGTTGTAACTGATGTTTATTTTTTTTACTGCTGTTTAGGGCCATGTCACTAAGTAAGGCCAGAGATAAGGCAATGTGTCAAAGAATGTTTACAGCCAGCCTAGGTGACGATGAAGAAGAAAAGAGAAAACAAGGTATGTTTTTTAAAAAAGGTCTAAACCATGAAATTATGATGCATCTATATGATTTTAATTCGAGCCTGCTAGTTCTACTTACATTTCATCAGTCTTAATGTATTAGGTGCCATAAACAATTTGTGATTTAATGCCCATCTGGTGTGAAAATCATTGTCATTTTGAAAAGACATTTTTTCGTAAATGTTTTTAGAGCAGATCAATCATCAAAAAAGTGTAAATTGGTAATTTTTTTATATCCCGATGTAAATCTGAAGGGAAGTTAGCCATCAGGTCTGTATAAAATTACAGAGTCAATAACATGAATATGATATACAATGTTTGCACTGTAATTAGCTCCCGCCGTCACCGTAGGTGAGATGGAGGGAGCTATGGATTCCGCCTCCGTTTTTTTAGTAGAGCGCCGCTCTACTTTTTCAGTCTATGTGGGTCTGAGTGGTTTTCTGTATGATTAATTTCACGGCAATAACTTTTAATTTGTGGAATTGGGAACATAACTAACTTCATGTGTGTGTTAAGAATAACTTTTTTTGTTGCACCACAAAGCCGGATTTTGGGATTTTGGATCAGCTGATCAGATGAACACTGATATAAATGACGCATCAATTCCTATCGCGTACAATACTATGTCAGCCATGTCTGTGACATCACGCGTGACCTTAGCAATACACTTTGACCCTCAGTGCTTTGACCTGCCTCGCAATACCAAGCTGCCAGTACTGTATACGACAAGTGACCTACTATGATCCAATGTTGTTTGAATGCTGGCCCGCCGTTACCGACGTCGTCCGGGCATTAAAACAACATTGGGTCAACGTCTCGTGTTTGCTGGGAAGTGCACCTGTCATTAATAGTAGGCCTAATACGGCAACGCTGACCAAATGTTGGGCCAGCGTCGTAGATGGTGTGCCAGCATTGAAACAGCGCTGGCTGCATGTGATTGTCCAGCGGTATGCGTGTTTGCCTGTAAAGGCTGTATGGGCAGTCTGTTTCAGAGGCATACACAATACTCAGCTGACACAAGGAGACGTTGAATCAATGTGCGTTTAACATTTGTCCACCATCTACGACGTTGGACAAACGTTAAGCCAACTTTGATTCAACGTCTTGTCTCTTGTGGTCTGCCAATACACATGTATGGGGCCTATATAATATGCCTATCGGCCACTCACTGCCCAACAAAACAAACATTCACTCGATGTGGCATTAATGTTGGGCGAGCTTCATGGACGATGCTCTAACATTAAACCAGCAAAAAAAACAATTCATTTGCAGTAAAAACTTAGGCCTAGGGCCTACTTGTGCCTGCAGTCTGAATATGTTCTGAAAACTTTAAAAACACCCCTCAGGCAATGCATAGCCTAATCCTGCTATGCTTAATGAATCTCATAGCCATATGCGAAACCCCAGAAGTGACATTGAAATTAGGCTATTTTTGTTTTCAACTCAACATCAAGTTATTAACTCACTAATTATATCGATAACTTTGCAATCTCAATATATCTAGGCTTATCGATTTGTGCGTTCTACTATAGTGAGTTCCATTATAGTGAGTCTATTTAATGTTGTCCTGCAGTCTCACACTGTTATTACACTGGTCTATCATTAAATCAACATTGGCTCAACGACTGTGGCAGTGGAAGCAGTTAATCTGTCTCCTGAAATTCTCAATCTGAACACTACACACTGCCATCACATCTGAGCAAATAGCAGTAGGCCTACTAGCATGCAATGTGCCTAGGCTACTAGATTGTTTGCTAGACACGTTCTTTTGTACCTTCCCCTACCTGTCATTGACTGGGGTATGCCTAGTAACCACCCAAACTGTCAGGTTAATATCAACAGTTTCTGTTTAATAGATCGGCTTTGAATAATGAACTGCACCACAGTCCTAGACCCTGGTCCCAGGCCAGGGTCACACAGGGAGTAGCTAGCTGTGAAACGCAGTGACGTCACTCAGTGAAAACAAAGTTATATAACATCCCCCCCCCCCCCCCCCCCGTGACCACAAGGCTGAAAATTTACCCCAGCGACATCCTCCAGAATCCACCAAACTGCACCAATTTGTAGCTAAAAATCGAGCAAAAATTCCAGGGGGCATGCCCCCAGACCCCCTTAACCTGCGTTTGCTATTTGCTCAACGCCAAATATAAATTCAAACAGTTTTTTTTACAGGGGGTCCAATTAACTTATTTCGAAAATACCCCAGCAATCCAAAATTTGATCCCCCCTTCAAAAATTTCTGGGCACGGGCCTGTTAAAACAATGACCCTGAAGCCCGGCACAAGCTCTACTTCAGTGCCGTCAGGCTCTAGTTTTTTTGCCTCTTCTTTTGTCTATAACTTTGTAAGAAAATAAGCTAGGATAACAATTTTTGGTATGTGGGTTAATTCCAGGTGGATCATGGACAGGTTAAAATATTTTTAATCTGAATTCAATACGCAAGGTCGCAGAGGAGAAAATGATGATGTTACGGCGTTGGGCCATCCGTAAACAATTCGTTTCCGGAGCATATCTCTGAAAGTACTTGTCCGATTGTCTTCAAATTTTACACACAGCACCCCTAGGGGGTCTAGTTGTGCCTTTTGGGGTATTTGATCTTTTACCTACTTTTGGTTCAGAACTATGACCTATTTAGACGTTTTAACGCGCACTTCGTTTCCGGAGCAGATCTCGGAAAATACTGGGCCGATGACAGTCATATTGCACATGCATGTTCTCTAAGGTCCCTAGTTGTGCCTTTTCAGGTTTTGGACCTTGACATTGAAGTTGACCCAGCACTTTGACCTAATTTATAACATCTGTAAATCCGACTGAAAGATTATAAGGAATATCATGAAAACCACTCAAGATAGCTACACCATTACTATAAAACAAATTGTGAGGTTTCAGGAGAGGATGCATCTTAGAAAAATTTACACTCGGCCATTATTCAATTCGTCAGGCCTGATATTGCGGGATATCATGAAAACCGCTCAAGATAGCTACACCATTAATATCAAATAAATTGTAAGGTTTCAGGAGAGGATGCATCTTGAAAAATTTCAAGTTGATAAAATTCAAAATGGCCGCCTATCAGCCATTATTCACCTCGACAGGCCTGATATTGTGGAATATCATGAAAACCGCTCAAGATATCTACACCATTACTATAAAACAAATTGTAAGGTTTCAGGAGAGGATGCATTTTGAAAAAATTAAATTCGTCCAAGTTCAAAATGGCCGCCAATCGGCCATTATTCACTTTCACATGGGCGATATTTGGTAAACCGTGCTAGATGGCTAGACCATTACTATAGAATGAAATGTGAGATTTCAACTGAGGATGCATCTTGGAAAATTTCGACTTGATCAAATTCAAAATGGCCGCCTTTAGGCCATTATTCACTTTCACATGGCCGATATTTGGTAAACCGTGCTAGATAGCTAGACCATTACTATAAAACAAAATGTGTGATTTCAGGAGAGGATGCATCTTGAAAAAAATTGTTTCAATAAAATTCAAAATGGCCGCTTATCGGCCATTATTCACTTTCACTGGCTAGACCATTACTATAAAACGAAATGTGAGATTTCAGATGAGGATGCATCTTGAAAAAATTTGACTTGATCAAATTCAAAATGTCCGCCTTTTCAGCCATTATTCATTTTCACATGGCTGATATTTGGTAAACCGTGCTAGATGGCTAGACCATTACCTGATTACTATAAAACAAAGTGTGAGTTTTCAGGGGAGGATGCACCCTGAAAATTTTTAACTTGCGAATTCAAAATGGGCGACAATCAGCATTATTTACCTCGATAGGCCTGATATCAGGTAAACCGTGCTAGATAGCTAGACCATTACTATAAAACAAAATGTGACGTTTCGGGAGAGGATGCCTATTAAAAACTTTCGACTCAATCAAATTCAAAATGGCCGCCTATCAGCCACTATTTACTTTCACATTGCTGATATTTGGTAAACCGTGTTAGATAGCTGGACCATTACTATAAAAAAAAAAGTGAGGTTACAGGAGAGGATGCATCTTGAAAAAAATTGACTATCAAATTCAAAATGGCCACCTATCGGCCATTATTCACTTTCACATAGCCGTTATTTGGTAACCGTACTAGATGTCTAGACCATTACTACAAAACAAAATGTGAGATTTCAGGAGAGGATGCATCTTGAAAAATTTCGACTTGATCAAATTTAAAATGGCCTCCTATCGGCCATTATTCACTTTCACATGAGCGATCTTTGGTAAACCGTGCTAGATGGCTAGACCATTACTATAGAATGAAATGTGAGATTTTAACTGAGGATGCATCTTGGAAAATTTCGACTTGATCAAATTCAAAATGGCCGCCTTTAGGCCATTATTCACTTTCACATGGCCGATTTTTGGTAAACCGTGCTAGATAGCTAGATAATTACTATAGAATGAAATGTGAGATTTCAGCTGAGGATGCATCTTGAAAAATTCTGACTCGATCAAATTCAAAATGGCCCCCTATCGGCCATTATTTACTTTCACATGCCCAATATTTTGCAAACTGTGTTAGATGTTAGTCCATTACTATAAAACAAAATTTGAGGTTTCGGGGGAGGATGCACCCTAATTTTTCAACTAGTTTATATCGAATTCAAAATGACCGTAAATCAGCTATTAGTTACCTCGATTGGCCTGATATCGGGTAAACTGGGCCAGATAGGTAGACCATTACTGGGATACTGATTAAGATCATTAATTTCAATGGAGGTTTGCAATCTCTGACAGATTGTCTAGTTCTTATCTTACTCTTAGACTGAGCTTCTTAGAACTAGTTGTCTTGCATCTTGATTTTTGACCTAGCCTAGGACTACATTAATAACCCTACACAAAATTGCTTAAATCAAATTCTAATTCGGAGCGGGAGCTCCTGGACTTATGTAGTCTTGTTGAAGTTAAATTATAGTAAGATGCTGCTTGTTAAATTAATTTACAATTCAGCACTAAATGTTAGTGATTCGAAGTAGCATGTTCCAATAGAAATGGAGAAGCGGCTGACTGCAGAAATTTCTGAAGATTTCAAGAACGAGATGCGACATCATCTAGAGTAAGTGAATATAATACTAATGGCTTAATTTTCTTTATGCAGTGTTTGTAGCAGGTCGAATTTAAGCATATTTGAGAGATATAGTAGGATTTCTGGCAGTTTAGTGCCTTTTTGTTCTGTTTTAAAAGGGAATATAGCAGGGTTCGCACAGGCCTTGAAAACCCTTGAATAACCTTGAATTAAAAAAATTGGTTTCAAGGCCTTGAAAAGCCTTGAATTTAAAAAAAATATCTTGAAAAGCCTTGAAAAATGATTTTGGGGTTTGAGTTGTTCTTTGTTAAAATATGTTGTGGCTCATTTTATCAAAAAAAATTGTTATCAGTACTAGTTCGCTCGCAAGGCAAAATGCAGGTGAAAATCACACGAAAAAGTAATTTTTGTCTCAAAATTGTCCAGGTTTTAGTCATGATTCCCTACTTCATGTTCGTGGTAGGACCTGGCAAATGGGGATATTTGGCCGTGAAAAACCTTGAATTCCATCAGCTTTTGTTTGTATGAACCATGTATAGGCCAATATTATTTTTACACGCAAATGGCACATCACCTAGCACAATCTGTGATAAAAAATATCACAGCTAATCACTCACAGTGCTCCCTCGCTTTGTTGCCCCCGGTTATAATGCCAACCCCGCCTTCTGCCGAGTAAAGTGTTGGAAAGGATTCACGCCAGTGTTATTGCCACAGTACAATGCCATCCGCGGTATTTGCCATATACCAAAGATTTTGAAGTCTCAATGTCACTTTTGTCTTATGTTTCCCGCATTCATATTGCCTACAGGCCTAATTTATCCTTCAGCAGACATTGACATTTGGACTGTTTATTCAATTCAATTTAAATAAACACTCTTGGTTGATCAACTATCGCCACTTGTAGTACAGCTCAACGAACTCACACGGCAGGGGGCACAGGCCTTCACAAGTTCAAGAAAGTGTGACTGAGATAAAACACTGGGTGGGGGAGCGACTAATTGGGGTATGCATCAGAGCATGGTTATCAATAGGCCAACAAGTGAAGTGGTTATACCAGCAAACAAATGCAATTAGCCCAACGTTGTGTCATACATTTACCAACGAAGTGATAATTACAAAGACTCGTCAGGTAGGTCTTACGAGATCCATTATTGCTGGTATAATAGCGGGTCAGCGTTGCAAACACTAGTTGTACAACAATATTATTTGATGCAGAAATTTACGCCCAGTGCTCACGCTTGATGTAAACACAAATTTGAAGAAAAAAATCACATGAAATTAACAATGTTATCGCGTTCTGTGAGTTATCATCCTCTGACATATAACACTTGATTATCCCTCTGTGGTGTGAACAGAATTTTTTAAACACTGACTGGTGCCTGTGATGCATGTATTTTCCTTTGATTACCTTTATTACTTTTTTTTTTTTCATGCATCAACAAATATTATATTTCGGGATAGTGCTCTAAATAAAATAATATAGCATCTAATCTAATTTTTGGTATAACTATAAACATAATGCTTTAGAACAATCAATATTTAATCGGCTGTACATATCCACATGCTTAAATTACCTCCCCCACCATAATGCCACCCTGCCACAGTCCCAAAGTTGGCATTGTATCGAGGTAGTACTGTATTTGGCATAGTAGATTGATTCAAAAACAGGTTTAGAGTGGTTTAGAGTGTGATTTTGACGTAATGCGAAACCTATGTAGTTTTCCGTGATGATGACATAATGTTTTTGGGCTATCCCACCGACCGCCTGGCTGTCCGTCTGGTCTTTTTGTCATCACAATATCAATAAGAATTAAAGCTTACAATTCCATATTAATATCAGTGATAGGATCTAGGTGAATTTCAAGGGTCACCGAGGCCTAAATAGGAAATATACAATTTGTATATTTTATACAATGTGTGTTTTATCTATGCCAGTGATGGATCTTATAAAACTCAATATTGGTTCATACAATTTTTATCACTTTTATATTCATATCATTATAAATCTTTAATATGGATAGACCTCATTTCAACCATAATTTATTTCAAGCCCACTTTGAGGTCCCATAAAATAGTAGTAGTAGTAGTAAATCATTGCTTTATGTCATTTTTCGCACAAATGGTCTTTCAAGTGACATTGTAATACGATAAAAACGTTGTAGTTAATTGATTAGATGAATGATGTACAGATGATGATGTGAGAGTGGGGGTTATAGGGCATGGTGGGTTATTGAGAGCATTTTTCTTCGCACTCCCGATAAGGGGTTCTGGGCATGTCTAGGGGATCTACCCCCAGACAGCCGGAGACTTGGCACAGCGAAACCCCTTACGATAGTAAAAAGGCATTGAATATTATGTTTTTTTGGACTACACACTCTTTCTGGTACTTGGGCTTTCTGGAACATATCCTGAATCTTTATTTTAAGATTACATCTCCCAAATAGAGACCCAAACTTAACTTTACTGTTCGGTGCTTTGGAGTTACAAGTTTTGTAAACATATCATCAAAATTGTATCTAATTCTATGCATAGAGCTGAACAGAATACCATAAATTGAAAAATAAAAATAGAAAAAGCCATTTTAAGGACGAAAATTGGCTTATTTGCATATCCAAGATGGCCACCATGGCACGTCCTTGCATTTTTTTTTACTTAAACACTACAATCTCCAATATTTATCCGCTTCTCCAGAAACTGTCTCAGATAATCCTGTGACTGATTACTCTATTTAATTATGAAAATTTTCTGATATGCATATCCAAGATGGCCACATCATGCCCACATCGATAATACATTGCCATTGATAAGCAACTTTCAATTGTTGAAGTTGGACACTTTCATATATTCGGCATTAAAATATGTCAAATCTATTGTCATATTTCCCTAGTTTGTGTATGGATTTTTGTCCTCTCTAGTTGGTCTAGGGGGTCTAGTTGTGCCTTTAGAGGTACAATACTACCTCCATATAACGCCAACATTGGGACTCTGCCATTTTTTGGCATTATGGAGGGGTGGCATTATGGTGAGGCAGGTGATTTAGGCCTTTGAATATATGAGAGCTGATTAACATTAATTCTGATACATATTGAGTGTTCTCGCGCATTCTGTTTATAGTAATACAAAAAAGTACAGTAGGCTCTATATAATATTTTTTTATTTAGAGCACTATACATGCAAATTATATTTGTTAATGCACAAGAAAAAAACACTAAACAATGATAGGCATTTGAATTGGGGTTAATTAAATTTATAGGTAGGCCCTAAGCAAATTCCCGCGATCAGAGGCGCCACTGTGTTTGAAAACAGTAGGTGTGACATTCCGTTCACACCACGTGTGGGACATTGAAGTGTTACATATCAACAGGTGATCTGGTGATGCGAGTGTGCATCACACTCACGGGAACCGATGATATTGTTAACCTTCTCTGCTTCATGTTATGTTTTGCCTTCCATTTTATGAGTCAAACTGGCGTTCAAGTCAAAAGAGTTGTAGGCTAGTTTTCTTCAAGCATCTGCACTGGGCCTAAATCTCTGCGTGAAATAATATTATTGTCCAGCTAGTGTTTGCAACGCTGGCCCAACACTGTATCAGCAAAGGATCTAGTACCTGAAGAGTTAATATTTCATTGTAATTATCGCTTCATCAATCATTGTTAAATGTGTTTGCAACGCTGGTCTAGCATTGTACCAGCAATGGATCTCATACCTGATGAGTTATTATTTCATTGTAATTATCGCTTTATCACTCATTTGTACATTTATATAGGCCTACTGCCACAATGAGAAACAATTTAAATTGTGGGTTTTTTTTGTCAACATAAGTGTCTACTACAACAGTCAGACATTGGTTCAGTGGTTGATGAAGGTGATGTCCAAAATTTAATAAACGTTGGGCTTACTGCTATTGTTTGCTGGTATAGACATGACACTTACAAGTGTGGGCCTATTTGTATCCCCCGCCCACGAAGTAGGGGGGGGGGATATTGTCATCACAATGTCTGGCCGTGCGGCTGTGCGTCTGTGTTTCGTTTCCGGACGATATCTCTGAAACCGTTAGCCGGATTGCTTTTATATTGCATACACACATCCCTTAGGGGGTGTAGATGTGCCTTTTCAGGGTTTTGACCTTTGACCTAGTTTTTGACTTTTGATTTTGAGGCGATTATCAACTTTAATTGATTGCGGATAATAAGTTCAGTTTCCGGACGATATCTCGCAACCTCGTTTCCTAGATTGTTTTCATACTGCACACACAAATCCCACAGGGGGTGTAGATGTGCCTTTCGGGGGTTATGACTTTTGACCTAATTTTTTACCTTTGATTTTGAGGCGATTATTGACTTCAATTGATTGCGGATGATAAGTTCAGTTTCCGGACGATATCTCGCAAAGCGTCTGCTGAATTATTTTCATACTTCACACACAAATCCCTCAAGGGCTGTAGATGTGCCTTTTGGGGGTTATGACCTTTGACCTAATTTTCGACCTTTGATTTGGATGCGATTATTGACTACAATTGATTGCGGATGATAAGTTCAGTTTCCGGACGACATCTCGCAAAGCGTTTGCTCAATTGTTTTCATACTGCACACACACATTCCTGAGGGGGTGTAGATGTGCCTTTTGGGGGTTATGACCTTTGACCTAATTTTTTACCTTTGATTTTGAGGCGATTATTGACTTTATTTGTGGATGATAAGTTCAGTTTCCGGACGATATCTCACGAAGTGTTTCCTGAATTGTTTTCATACTCCACACACACATCCCTCAGGGGAAGTAGATGTGCCTTTTTAGGGTTATGACCTTTGACCTAATTGTTGACCTTCAATTTTGAGGCCATTATTGACTTTAATTGATGACGGATGATAAGTTCAGTTTCCGGATGATATCTCAGAAAGCATTTGCTTTAAGATTGTTTTCATATTGCATACACATATCACTCAAGGCGTGTAGATGTGCCTTTTGAGGGTTGTGACCTTTGACCTAATTTTTTACATTTTATTTTGAGGCCATTAATAACTTTTATTGATGGCAGAAGATCAGTTCATTTTCCGGATGATAACTCGGAAAGCATTTGCTGGATTCATATTGCCACACACATCCCTTAGGGGTGTAGATGTGCTTTTTGGGGGGTTGTGACCTTTGACTTATTTTTTAACCTTTGACTTTGAGGCCATTATTGACTTTAATTAATAGCGGGGGATATCGTTAGCGTCAGCGCTCTTGGTATGTTCTGTTACATACCCCAATTAGTAGGTCCCCCTCCCCCACCCAGTGTTCCACCTCAGTCACGCTTTCTCGAACGTGTGTACGCCTGTGCCCACTGCCGTGTGTATGCATTGAACCATAGTATAGGCGGCGATTGCTGATCAAACATGCATGAGTGTTTATTGACCAGTCACGATGTCTGATAAATAAGGCCTGTTGGCAATAAGATCGGGGGAAAAGATATGACAAAAATGACATTGGGACTTCAAAACCATTGGCGGATGACAAATAGTGGGGTTGGCATTATGCCGCTGGATTTAACATTGGCGGGAATCTGTTCAAACACTTTAATTGGCAGAAGGCGGGGTTGGCATTATAACCGGGGGCAATACAGCGGGGGAGCACTGTATATGAACTATGACCTACTTTTGGTTCAGTACTATGACCTATTTAGATGTTTTGACACGAACTTCATTTTTGGAGAAGATCTCGCAATAAACTACTTTGCTGATTACATGATCTCTAAGATTTTTAGTTGTGCCTTTTCAGGTTTTTGTGCCTTGAAGTTGACCCAGCACTTTCACCTAATTTAGTACTTTCAGTATATCTGATTGAAATATTTTGGGAAGTATCACGAAAACTGCTCAAGATAGCTAGATCATCACCATAAAACAAAATGTGAGGTTTTTTGCGGAGAAAGCACCCTGTAAAATTTGAACTCTATCAAATTCAAAATGGCCGAAAGCAGGCCATTATTTACCTCGAGAGGCCCGATATTGGGTAAACTGTGTTAGATAGCTAGACAATTACTATAAAACAAAATGTGAGGTTCTAGGAGAGGATGCATTCTAAAAAGTGCTGACTAGCAAATTCAACATGGCTGCCTATCGGCCATTATTTACTTTCACGTGTCCTATATTTTTTTGGTAAACCGATCTAGATGGCTAGAACATTACTATAAAACAAAATGTGAAGTTTTAGGGGAGGATGCACCCTGAATTTTTTCAACTCTAATCAAATTTAAAATGGCAGACAATCTGCAATTATTCTCCTCAATAGGCCTGATATCAGATAAACCATGCTGAATAGCTACACCATTATTGTAAAACAAACTGATGTTTCAGGAGAAGATGCATCCGGAAAAATATTGCCTCTATCAAATTCAAAATAGCCGACTATCGGCCATTATCAAATTTCACATATCTGATATCTGGTAAGCCGTGCTAGATAGCTAGACCATTACTATAAAGCATTTTTAACCTGATCGAATTCAAAATGGCTCACAATCGTCATTATTTACCTCGATGGGCCTAATATGGGGTAAGTCGTGCTAGATAGCTAGACCATTACTATACAACAAAATGTGAGGTTTCAGGAGAGGATGCACCCCGAAAAATTAATCAAATTTAAAATGGCCACCTATCAGCCATTATTTAACACTCTCACATGCCCGATATTTGGTAAGCTGTGCTAGATGGCTAGACCATTAATATAAAAAAAAGACTAATGTTTCGTGGGAGGATGCACCCTGAATTTTTTTTAACTCAATCAAATTTAAAATGGCAGATAATCGCCATTATTTACCTTGATAGGCCTGATGTCAGGAGACTGCGCTAGATAGCTATACCAGTACTTTCTAAAAAACAAAATGTGAGGTTTTAGGGAAGGATGCCCCCTGAAAAATTTCAACTTGGTAAAATTCGAAATGGCCTGCTTTCGGCCAATATTTACTTTAACATGCCTTTGCCTTATATTATATCGGGTAAATCATGCTAGATAGCCTGATCACTACTATGAAGCAAAATGTGAGGTTTCAGGAAGGGATGTGTCTTGAAAAAAGTCAACCTGATCAAATTCAAAATGGCTTTTTGCCATTATTGCTACTAATATGCATAATATCTGAAAAACCATGATAGTTGTCCAGATCATTACTCTAAAACAGATAATATTGATTCTAGACTGACTTATTGCTTCCACCAGGAAAGTTTTGTTTTTATCATCCGTTGGTAGGGGAAGGGGAATTTTAATTGTGCCAGAATTCCAACCAGTGTCAGGCGTCATGTTTTCTTGTGGGCGCAAAAACTACTGGGCGCAACATCTTATTCATAACAACATGGGGATGTGCAAGCAATACTACCAAAAATCAAAATGGCCGCCAGAGGTCAACTTCATATTTTTATGTGGACGCAAAAGATGTTTTTTCAATTTTTTGCCGAAATTCAAAATGGCCGCCAAGGATAAACTTCATTTTTGTGGGCGAAAAAGCTCGAAAAAAACTTAAGTTAGAAATTATTCAATTTTTACAATCACATTATCTATCATATGAAGAAGTGCAGATGATATTTTCTATAAATTTCAAAATGGGTGCCACCGATCAATCACATTTTTGTAGGAGCAGAAATTCAAATACTCAAAGTCAGAAATTATCCAGATTTAACAATCACATTTCCCACGATATGGAGATGTGCAGGTGATTTCACTTAAATTTAAAATGGCCACCACAAGTCAACTTTTTAATTATTTGTAGGTGGAAAAATTCGAAACTTAATTTATGGCGGGAAATGATATAAGACTTCAGGCCTCTTGCTGGTTTGTTGTCTTTCTGACTTCCCGTCAGATTACTTAAAAAGTATCAACCGGATTTGCATAAAATTTTCACCTGAGGAGCAACCAGGTAGGTTTGAGGATGATCTGGATTCTCATCCGGATCTCACAGATTTGCATGAAAATGTTATCAGAGGTGTGTCTCTGGCCAAAGAGCAATCCATTAGGTTGTGGGAATGATCCAGTTTGCTATCGGAATCCGGGATCATTAATTTCGATGGAGGTTTGCTGTCTCTGACTCACTGTCTAGTTCTTGAACTTACTTTTATGCTCAGCCTCTTAGACCTAATTGTCTTGCTTGAGGACTACTTCAACCCTTTCAAGGCGGGGACTGTCTTTATATGTCAGAATCTGACGTCAGATTCTGATGTCTTAAGACGGTCCGCTCGCTGACACATTTAAAATAGTTCTATTGGCTGTAGCCTCATTACATAGGTATTCAAATGAAACAAAAAGAGCTAACTGAGACATTTATGATCATTTCAAATTGATTTTCATGGTTTATACACAAATATTTCAGCGCTGTAAGTGTAAGGGTTAATAACACTTCACAAAATCGCTTCAATCAAATTCTTATCAGGGGCAGGAGCACCTGGACCCAATCTGTAGTCTTTTTTTATGTGTGTATCTACATTTTTTATCATTAACTCAATTTTTTTAAGAATATCGTTCTGTTATATATATCACATATTTATTTCACTGATAATTTGAATAAGTTCAAAGATGATCTAGTGGCCATTGTTATTTTATAGCTCTTCAAAAAAAATACTTTAATACACTCTTTGCAATAACAACACGCCACACAGTGATCAAAACTGAACTATTTAGTTGGGACTTCTGCTTATTCGCAAACTCGTGCAAAGAGTGTATAGTTGCCAATTTTTTACAAAATATCCAGATTTGACATTAATGTGGACAGGCTCAAAATGTGTCTGCTTTAATTAAAATGCCGACAATTGCTCTTTTTAGCTCCTACCGTCACCGTAGGTGAGATGAGGAGGCTATGGATTCCGCCTCTGTTTTATTCTTTTGCCTATAACTTTGTAAGAAAATAAGCTAGGATAACAATTTTTGGTATGTGGGTTTCTTCCAAGTGGATAATGGACAGGTTGGAATATTTTTAATCTGAATTCAATACCCAAGGTCGCAGAGGAAAAATGATGATGTTACGGCGTTGGGCCATCCGTGAACATTTTGTTTCCGTAGCATAACTCTGAAAGTACTTGTCCGATTGTCTTCAAATTTTACACACAACATGTCTAGGGGGTCTAGTTGTGCCTTTTGGAGTATATGAACCTTGGCCTACTTTTGGTTCAGAACCTTGACCTATTTAGACGTTTTGACTTCGTTTCCAGAGCAGATCTCGAAAAGTACTAGACTGATTACAGTCATATTGCACATACATGTTCTCTAAGGTCCCTAGTTGAGCCTTTTCAGGTTTTTGGACCTTGAAGTTGACGCAGCACTTTGAACTAATTTATGACACCGGTAAATTTGACTGAAATATTTTGCAGAATATCATGACGCTCAAGATAGCTTCACCATTACTATAAAACACATTGTAAGGTTTCAGGAGAGGATCCATCTTGAAAAATTTCAAGTCGATAAAACCGTGTTAGATGGCTAGACCATTACTATAAAACAAAATATGAGCTTCGGGGGAGGATGAACCCTGAAATTTTTTAATTATTAAATTAAAAATGGCCGACAATCGGCATTATTTACCTCAATAGGCCTGATATCAGGTAAACCCCGCTAGATAGCTAGACCATTAGTATAAAACAAAATGTTTCCGGAAAGGATGCCTTTTAAAAACTTTTAACTCAATCGAATTCCAAATGGCCGCCTATCGGCGACTATTTACTTCCACATTGCTGATATTTGGTAAACCGTGTTAGATAGCTAGACCATTACTATAAACAAATTTGACTCAATCAAATTCAAAATGGCCGCTTATTGGCCATTATTCACTTTTGCATGGCCGTTACTTGGTAAACCGTACTAGATGGCTAGACTATTACTATAAAACAAAATGTGAGATTTCAGGAAATGATGCATCTTGAAAACTTTTGACTTGCTAAAATTAAAAATGGCCGCTTATCGGCTATTATTCACTGTCACATGGCCGATATTTGGTAAACCGTGCTAGATGGCTAGACCATTACTATAAAACAAAATGTGATTTTTCGGAGGAGGATGCTCCCCTCGAATTCAAAATGGCCAACATCAGCATTATTTACCTCGATAGGCCTGTTATCAGGTAAACTGTGCTAGATAGCTAGACCATTACTATAAAACAAATAATTACTATAAAACAAAATGTGAGGTTTCGGGGGAGGATGCACCTTGAAATTTTTTAACTAGTCTATATCGAATTCAAAATGACAGTAAATCATCCATTATTTACCTTGATTGGCTTGATATCGGGTAAACCGTACCAGATAGGTAGACCATTACTGGGATACTGATGAGAATCAATAATTTCAATGGAGGTTTGCAATCTCTGACAGACTGTCTAGTTCTTATCTTACTCTTAGACTGAGCCTCTTAGACCTAGTTATCTTGCGTCTTGATTTTTGACCTAGCAGGACTTCATAATACCCCTACACAAAATTGCTTAAATCAAATTCTAATTCGGAGCGGGAGCTCCTGGACTTATGTAGTCTTGTTCAGAGAAGATTTGACTTGTAATGTTCTCATATTATCTCCCCAACATGATTGTATGTTGTAATTTAAAGTTTTTTTGTTATCTATTGTCATTATGTATCTCAGTCAGCCTATTTTTTATTTTACAGAGATTTTAGAGCAGCCAATGAGATAGAATTGTCATTCCCATGCAAAGACTTAAGTCAAATTGAGCTGGAATTTATAGAACACATGGCTGAGGAAATGAACTTCAAAGCTGAACATAGAGGAGAGGTATTTTTTTTAAATGGACCTGTGTTCACTGTACCTGTACTTTTTAAGTCAGTGCCTATCTTTAGAAAACTATCCTCAGGCTCTTGAATAAATTTACATGGTGGCACCACCTGTCATATTTATGATCTCACTGTCTTTACAAGTTTCCAAGTACATTTAATACTTTGCGCCAATTGCTTTTTCTCTTAAGCCATTTGCAGGATTTAATTTAAACTTCTGTACGATGCTCCTATAGACCTGGAAAATACAGGGTGTGCTCATGGTTCCCACGGGTCCTTAAAAACCTGGAAAAGTCCTTGAATTTGAACATAAAAATTCCAGGCCTTGAACAGTCCTTGATTTTTGTAAAAACATAAATAAAGTGGGAAAAGTCCTTGATTTTGATCAACCTGGGAAAAGACAAATGTTGATAAACAATGTAGGCCAACATTTTTCTACAATATTGTAATTTTACTGATATGCATGGTCTGAAGTTTGATAAAAAGTGTAATAAAAAACTCCTATATTACCGTTTTTCATACCTTCTTCCCTAAATTTATTTGTGTAATCCACTTAACACTTTTTTAACATGCACGAAAAAATTCCTTGAAAAATATTGAGAAGTCCTTGAAAGATCCTTGAAAAGTCCTTGAATTTTGTATTTGAAAAAGTGTGCTCCAGGTAGTGCCACCTAGCACAATTACATGTATGGCTACAGCGTTGCCAGATGCATTTTCACCTAAAACACTTTTTTTCCCCGAGGATTCAAACTTGTACACAATGTTTACCATGTAGGGATCACCCGAAGTATAGTTAAAGGGTGTGCTCCAGGTGTCATATTTCACGGCCTGTCAGTGGCATATCACCTATTTCTGTGAAACAGTATTTGTTGCATTCACACTCATTCGCAAAAATTACCCATAAATCCAGTGCTAGTGTGAGCTCACTTACCCGGTAGATAGAAAATATCATGTAGACCGTTCAAATCAAATATAACTGCAATTACAAGGATGACCTGCAGTGTCATGACACTTTTATTAATATTATATTTTTGTGTGTTTTTGAGAATTGCCAGGATATAACCTGCTCAGATTAGATATTTTCATTGGATATACATGTAAACTTGTTCAATCTTCTATGTCATTAAAACACTCCCATTATGTTGATTAAGGGTGGTGCAACCAACTATCTCATGTAGATCAGATGTTTATAGGTCAGAATTAAAGCAGTTTTTAGGCCTCAGTTAAATTTTTTCATCGGATGTTTTTTTCCTTGTGGAATGCTCTGTCTGTACCCATACTAATGCCCCCCCCCCAAATTCAACATGCTCAAATTAAATTGTCATCTATTTGAAATGGCTTTCCCGCCCTAGCTCCTTGGTGGCAGGGAGGTTATGTTTTTTTTCATCCGCCGGTAGGGACAAGCCACCAACTCAATGCTGTTTCACTTCTGGGCCGGCGTTGCTGATGTTCTCCCAGCATTAAAACAACATCGCCTCATTTACTGAAGTCAGCTGTGTATAGCTATGACTGTACAGTGGAACCACACTAAACGGACCACCTAAGGGACTTGGCAAAAGTGGTCCCATGAGAAAGTTAAATTGTACAATCTACTTTATTATAAATGAGCATTCGCATGCTTTAAGTACAGTATTTGTACTATTACCTATGTGTATAAGCGATACAACAAACAAAAGTTTACAATAACAAAAATACTTATTCCATTATCACTGAACATAATTTCTGTAACTAAATAAAACATTGATTTTACATTGAAGAAATCATTTATTGAAGTTTGCCGCAGTTTGCATGCTGCCTCTACAGCAGCAACAAGCAAACTATCTTGATCAGTCTTAATCTTTTCAACAGTATCTAGAGCATTTGACAATGTTTTAGGGGTAGAGAACTGATCTTGATCGTCATCATTTAAAGAATCATTCAGCTTCAAAACGCGCATGGCTGGGACGGTCAAGTGTAGGCCAGCAGTAGCCTATTGAGTACAGATTGACGGCATTAATATAGCCACTGAACTGATTACAAGATACTACTCAAGCGAGACATTGATCCAATGCTGTTTTAATGTTAGGCCAACGTCTGCGACGCTGGCCCAACATTGAACCAACATTAGATAAATGTACAATGTTTGAGAGAAAGTCCTCCTGCCCAGCAAACGCAAGACATTTGTATGACATTTATGCAATGTCGGCCCAACGTCTTCGACGTTGATCCAACATTGCATAAAGTCATACAAATGTTTTGTGTTTACTGGGTGACAATACAAACTTGGGGGTCAAGCAGTTTCCAAATCCCCGCAGTAATACAGTCAGTTTGTTTGCAAGTAGGCGACCAAGTAGGAGCAAAAGACAAGGGCTTTGAATTATTACCTCATAGATGTCGCTCAAGTATATATGAACTTGCTGTGATTTGAGAACTTGCTCTTAATGAGGCTTTGTGTATGAAACGCATATTTAGTATTATTATGGAATAGGGCCTTGGCTTACCCACGGGCACTATTGCCTTCTGGGGGAACCTTGTCCCGCGAATTTTGACAGTTGACTACACCTTTAATGTACTACTGGGTAATTGTCACTGACTGTGAGATTTAATTTTTCTTTGAGCGTGAGGTTATTACATCTAGCTTTTGCCATCTTATTGCACAACATTGAATGATTTACTAAATTCAGATCCCCTGTTCAGACCTTAGCCAAATGTTGGGGGATGCCTTTTGTCATCACCAGGCACGTCTGACCGCCACTTTTAGCTCTACAACTTGTTTCGCGTAATTTTAATGCACATTCATACAGGTCAATCATGAAGTTTAAATAATTTCACATTTTACCTTTCTGCGATCCCTATGACCTTGCCTTTTTTCTGATCGACAAATTTTCTTTTTAACGCGATTCACTGAACATCTTATGAAACAAACGGATTTGTGTAAATCGAAATTTGTTTGATGCTTACGAGAAATTGAGAAATGAATGTAAAAAGAAAATAAAAGAGAAGTCAAATTATTACATAAATTTATTAGAGACAAATAAAAATGACCCCAAAATCTTAACAAAAATATTTCAAGATGTAAGGAAAAAAATAAACGCCATAAATTTATTCAAAAATTACAAATTGATGAAAAATTAATTGAATGTATACAAATAATAACCAATGTATTTTTATCAACATTTAACTTCATTGATATATACATTTAATACTAATAGTATACATGTAACTATTGCTCTTACAGACTGAAGAGTTATAAAAAAATTTTGACAAAAACTGCTCACCGGGGATGTTTTACAAAATTCCATATGTTTCTCGTGGTTTTGTTTTCAAATACCTATGTAAATAAAAACTTCCAAAGCTACTGGCTTTGATAAAACTAGTGCAGGATTTTTCTAAAGTTGTTTGCTCTATATAAAACCGACAGCAGTTAAACTTTGTAATTCAAGCATAAGAGAACATAGATTTCCTAATACTTGGGAAACAGCTACAGTTATCCTTTTGATAAAAACGGGTCTACTGACGACATAAATAACTATAGGCCAATATCCATTCTGCCGGTTGTTTCAAAGATTCTAGAAAAAGATGTCTCCTCTACATTTTATACATTTCTAAATGAACACAATTTATTAAATCAAAAACAGTCAGGTTTTCTTACTCAACACTCTTGCCAAACAGCACTAACCCTTATCACTGAAGAATGGCTTAATGCTATGCATAAAGGTGAACTAACAGGTGTTTTAATGATAGATTTATGCAAAGCTTTTGATTTAGTGGATCATTCCCTTTTGCTCCGCAAACTAAAAATTTATCGATGCAGCAAAGATGCTCATACATGGTTTACATCTTATTTATCTGAACGTACTCAAGAGAGTTGACATAAATGGGCAAATACCAAATTCTTTAGATAAAAAATGCGGCGTTCCACAAGGTTCAATTCTTGGGCAATTATTTTTTTTTTTATAGTTTTCATAAATGACATGTAGTTGTACCCAGATTTGAAGGATATATCTCTTTTTGCTGATGATGCTACAGCACATCACAGTAATAAATGTACTCAAATAATCACACAACAAACGTCTACATATGCAAACAAGTGGTGTGAAAATAGTAAAATGAAATTGAGTATTATCAAAACCAAAGTAGCATTAGTTGGTTCAAAACAAAGAGTAAATAAAACTAGAGGGGAATTGTGACTTTTCTAGTAACAATAATATTTGGGCTAGGTTTTATGAGTTTTTTGTGTCGGCCTTTTTGAATTTTGTTGGGTTACTTTTATTATGACAGATTGACAGGAATTTTGCGCATGAATTTTTTGGCAGCTATTCTGAACTGTAATTTTAGATTTTAGACTTCAAATTTCAGAAGTCCCCACTTCAACAGAGATGCCATTATTTGGAGTTACCTCACTTTGGAGACACTAAAATCCGGATTTGGTCCGTTTAAACTATCCTGATCTCTTAAGCCACAGCGCATATTAATCATTCTCAATACCTAAGGTTCATTGTGCCAAGGTTTGAAGTTGATTGGATAATAACTCTGGGAGAAATAGCCTATCAAAATTTGACATTGATCCATATAGTTACTAGATCCAGGGAATCCTGAATAAATCCTGAAGAACATGATGTATGATTTCAAAAAGTCATAGCACACCTCCCCGAAACCTAAGGAGCATTGTGTTAAGATTCGAAGTTGATTGAATGGAAAACTCGGGGAGAAATAGCACTTCAAAATTTGGAGATAGAGGAATAAAAACTAGCGAGAACTGAAGCAAACTCAATATATTTGGGCTAAGCTCAAACATAATAACTGATTCTGATAAACAAATTAAAATAATTAATAATGATATCCCAATTGAACAAGTCTCTCAAAGCAAATTACTTGGTATTCCCATTGATGAATCGTTGAAATAAATTTTACAGGTAACGAAAATAAAAAAGACTGGCTTATAAGTTATTTCTTCTCAATTGTATGCGAACCTTCTTGCCAACTCAAAGTAGATTTATGTTTTTTAACTACTATATAAAGCCATGTTTGGTGTACATTGTACTGTTGTAGTATATGGGGAAGTTCATCCCAAGAAAACATAAATATAGTTGTAGAACTTCAAAAAAGAGCCACTCGATTGATCCTCGATGCTGACTTTTCAATTTGAAGTAAATTATTATTCAGTGAGCTTAAATCACGGGTTCCCTTTCCAGGAATCGTAAAATTTCACCAGCCTAGTCTAGTTTTTAAATGTATTTATAGTATTGTTCCCACTTACTTGCACAATATGTTTCGCTCCAAATCCAATAATCATAGTTATTTGTTGAGATCCTCTGGGACTGGCTAATTAGATGTACCAAGACAACACACCAGAAGTTTATCGCTTATTTGTCCTAAATTATGGAACAATTTAAATAAAGAAATACAGAACTGTACCACCTTATCTAGTTTTTAATCTAAACTTAAGCATTTCGTGTTATGTAATACTAAATGAACATTATGTCAACAGCTACAATATGTATGTATGTCTACATCAATATGAATTGTCACATTTTCAACATGTTTGTAACATTCTAGCTTTTAAGTTTAAATTTTCATTGTTCTATGATTATGTTATATTCATGTATGTATCCATTATTATGTCTACATTGTGTATATATGATTTTTTTCATGGCAGATGAGCGAAAGCTCAATGGGTCACCCTCTATAAATAAAGAATATTATTATTATTATTATTAAACAAACGGTACGGTTTTAGGAAGGTATATTTATTCAACTCCGATTAAGTTGCTGTGGGAGCCAAGCGAGGCTCATCAGTAAACAGTTCTTGATGCGACGTAGCGGTGACGTAAATGGCTGACATGCAGCAATTATCAACTTCAAAATGCTAGCCCATTACTATAGAATGAAATGTGGTGTTTCAATGAAGAATATGACGTTTAAAACGGCGGACTTGTGATCATTGTTGACCTAATCACGTGATATCTGGAAAACCGTGCCGTATAGTAGCGGTTACACTAAAAGACGCATGCCACCACATACCAGCACATACCAGCGCATACCAACGAAAAGACGGGGTAGACGACATAGGAACCATATATTGTATAGCCTATCGTATTTAATACATCCTACGGAGTGTATATGCCAAATTTTGTGACAAAATAATGATTATAACTACCTAATTCGGCATTTCAAAGTCCGTCAATGTATTATAAATAGGTGGTAAGCATACCATGCAGCGCATACCAACGAAAAGACGGAGTAGACGATATAGGAACTATACATTTGATAGTCTATCGTATTTAGTACATCTTACGGAGTGTATAGACACAATTTTGTAAACAAATATTAATTATAACTTGCCTAATTCGGCATTTTAAAGTCCGTCAATGAGCGCTATGCATCGCAATGTATTATCAATGGGCGTAGTTTATATTTCCCACACTTGGTGTCACCCACGTGCACTTAGCTGGATAGGTGGCTCAGAGCTGTAACCCTTTCACCGCTGAAAAGTCCGACAATTCTTATGTTGAACTATATTTTTAAAATTATCTGACTAGAATTATTTTGTCATTTAATATCTATCTATCTATCCATGGTGAGAAAAATGAATTACTAGACCAATAAATCATATCAATTGAACAACTTGTATATATGTAGGCCTATATTTGTTTCCATTGTACATAATGCTAAATAAATCATAATGCTAAATAAATAAACTTAATTTACACGGAACTGATGGGTGGGCATAGTTGTGTAGCTACCTGGGGGCTAATCACAGGTGCTGACATGACTTCACGATGCTCACCATGCAGTAGGGGAGTTTATTTATTTTTATTTGACTTTCCAGTTGAAAACATACAAAAAATGTTACAAAACCATTATTATTAATTGAGTAACATGTTATTAACTTTGGTTAACAGGAACCGATCGATATATTTTAAAATTGTACTGTCAGACATGATGTAAGTCGCTACAATATACCAGAGTGTCGATAGAAACGAATAATTTGAATTATTTATTCGTGATAAATAAATATTTATTCGTGATAAATAAAAGACAATTATTATGTGTGTCGTACTGTACTGAAAAGACTGCATGCGTCATGATTTATAACAGAAACGTATTGCGATATTATAAGTGAATAAAAGTTAGGTCAGATTTATTTATTACTAAAATGTGCCAGTTGAAATCAGCATAAGACACAATTATTAATTTTGTACCACACATAGATCAGCCTACTAACTTTCTGAATTGTAGGACGCAAGAGGTGTCATGCTTGACGCTTATTGTGTTGAAGTGATGCCTATAATTGTCTCACCGTCACGCCATGTGTAATCACACCCTTGGCGAGCCGGCAACATGAAAGATACACACCTTTTCAAAGGAATCACTCGCAAAATGTCATCCACTGCATTACGTGTATTTATTGGTTGTTTATTTATAAGGCTTTGTCTACTCACATATATATACTTGTTACTTGTATAGAATAATAGTAGAAACATAAAAATGTGAATGAAACGTGCAACATCCAAGATAAAATTTCAATTAACATACAACAAAGCTATATATATAAATAATTATAATTTTTTTTTATAAGATTACTGAACTCCATAGGCCTATAGGATTACTATTTGAATAATTAAAACAATTGTCGGCGGCATTAAGTTTAAAGTCATTATACGGCCTATAAGGCTACGTCCTGCATTTCTTTCCAAATAAAGAACTTTGCGCGTTTGGATGCTATCATAATGTAATTTATATAATTATTTTCCGAATTGAATAAGCTTTTTGGTGATATATTACATGTCTGTACAATCACAATTCAAAAAAAATATGAATTTGCGTTTTCATGCTGTAATATATTATTAAATTTGTAATCTTCTTCATTGATGAGGAGGTGTGATTGTCACTCAATAGCAGTGATGACATATCTTATTCTCAACCGTGAGACTTGTTGTTGAACCAAGACCGACAGGAGCAGTAACACCTATTACCAACACCCCAGCGAGCACAAACGTACATTTGTACAACGTCGGACCAACGTCTTCGACGTTGGACCAATATTGTAAAAATAACATAGAATTGTTTTGTGTTTACTGGGACTCAACAGAGTGATGCCATTTGCCCGTCGGCGCAAAGGTTTTCCCAGCAAGCACAAGACATTGAGCCATTGCTGGTTCAATGTCGGTCCACCGTCTACGACGCTTGCCCAGCATAGAACCAGCAATGGCTTACTGGCTCGTTGTGAACGGCTTGAATTAAAGCCACATGGCACTCTATGGCTATAACAGCTGATTCTCACATTTTGTATTCATATTTACCATATTTACCATTAAAAATGGATTACTTATGTTATATTACTTGTGTTTGCATATATTATAGCTATATGTCGGTCAGGATCTTAGCACTTTTAGGGTTAATGTGTCGAGTACAATCAAATCGGCGGTTACGTCACAAAACAATTACCCTTGAAACTCTTTCACGTGTTTCGGCCACCATCCCGCTGTCACACTGTTGACTTATAGGCCCCTAGCCTGGCTAAATTAAAACTGAAAATTTCGAAATTAAGCTATTTTGTAACATTATAGGGCCTATGCATAAATATGTACGGAGTTCGTTATTAGACAGATAATTATGTGTTACCATGTGATAACCATCCTAATGGAAATTCTTAACTTCTTGGTCGTACGGACATGTAATAAATACCACCAGGTAACCTACTCATTACTGAAAATAATGACATATTATATTATGATCGCACACAAACTCGCAAACTTATTCATTTGAGAAGCCGGTGGATATTTCAATTTGCACTGATAGAAAGTTCAGCTATGTTAAATCGACATCTCTGAATATAAAATTCAAAAATGTGTCTTTTCATGGCAAAGTGTTTTTGTTTTGCATGTACTTGATTTTGTACTTGATTTTATCTCAATAATTTAATTATGCAATGAAATTACCTTAATTCAGCAGTTATGTCGTGTGACTAATGTTCATACCATCATCTAATGTTTTGTGCGACTCTGCCTATACATCAACATTCATTTATACCTTATTTCACAAATTCATAACTTGACAAAATTAATATTAATTCTAACGGTGCACATATAATTATTGGTGTATACACGAGTACCAGTAAGACTAGTGTCCCTACTGTATTAAATATGTCTAATTCACTGTGCGAATTGTCATAAATCGAAGATATTTATTATAAGTACTGGTGTGACTTATGTTCATACCATCATCATACATATCCCAGCAGACACAAGACGTTTAATCAATGTTGGCTGTGCGTTGATCCAACGCCTTAGACGGTGGACCAACGCTAAAACAATATTGATCCAACGTCTTGTGTCTGCATATATTGAAGGCGTCGCCCAACATTCGTTAGTCTGATTCGTGCCTACTACCTGCACTGACTGTATAGTAGGCCTACCTATGGCTATGCGGTTAAGGACATAAAAACTGGGGATTTTGGTCGTTTGGCTGATTGTATCGATATAAAATTTCGCAGTTAGCTTTATAGAATAATATTTGAGCTGATGATAACATATAGATACCCAAAATATAGTTGCATTGGGTGGCATGCGCTGCTATATGCTGGTATGCGTTGGTATGCGGTGGTGTGTGTTGGCATGCGTCTTTTAGTGCTTCCCGTATAGTAGAGATCATTATTATAAAACAATTTGTGCCGTTTCAGAAAGGGACATGTCCTGAATTTTTTATTCACTATAAAGTTTAAAATGACGTATTCTGGCCATTATTGACTATAATAGTTATGTGTAATATCTGGAAAACTGTACCCGATAGCTAGACAATTACTATTGAACAAAATGTGCGGTTTCTGACAGGGTTATACCCTGAAAAGTTTCAACAAAATTAGATTTTAAAGGGCAGACTTGTGGTCATTTTCAGCCCGCATTTTAATTAAAAACGTCGGGCTATTGCAATTAAAGTTCATCAGCATTTTCTTGTGCGCACAATAACTTCAAAAGTTTTCGATGTATCCCAGTTAAATTCAATAATGGTGGCTGGCTATTTTAGAGTGTGCTCTTGTTTCAAATGATTTTCATTTGTAAACGATGATTAGAGGCTGCGTCCTATTTCCCTCGCCGACGGGCTTTGTTTATGTTTTGAAAGACTTAACAGCAACTGAGTTTATGTGATGTGCAATAGTTTAGATATTGGAACACAGATAGTGTGATCCATTAAGCTATATCAAAATAAATTAAAAGTTGCAGAAAGATAATAAATATATTTTATGTAAGTCACTTTTTTCTTTTCAGAAATCCAACCGGCACCTACGGCTGATAAAAAGATGAGAGGAAAAGCTAAATTTGTTGGTAGCTGGTTATGACTAGTATACAGTAGCTGAATTTTTATAATAAATCTTGGACATACTTTGAGAATGTGCTGAACACCAAACTGTGCTGAACTACAAGATACTGAAAGCAAACAAGCAGCGCTCGACCTTTATTATTCATCATGGCGAAATCAAACTGTAAGAAACAAGTTCAGCAGTATTCAACTCGTTGTCAACCTTGGGACTAAAATACATTTTACATGCTGATGCATGTGTTACTGTAATTTGATTACATAGAGGCAAGTTTGCCAAAAAAGTGTTTTTTAATTGTTAGCTCAATCCGGCCTTTAGACCTAGATGAGCTTATGCCATCGTGTGTCGTCTGTCCACAATTCACAAGAAATGCTTCTTCTTCCCCAATTCGTAGCTGATTTAAATTTTGTTTGATTTGTTTGTACATTGAACATACTCACGGATTTTATAAATTTTATTTAGGTCTCCACTCACTATGTGGTTGTGGAGACTTATTGTTTTTGCTGAGTCCGACCACCGCTGCCGCAGCCACTTGTTTCTGCTCTCACTCGAAAACCCCTACTCAGATTATTTCCAAATATTTCCAGTGTGCATACTGCCCCTGGGGAATTTGCCTGTTAATTAGGCCGCCTCTCATCTATACCATGTCACCCTGATATCTATAAAACCGCTTTTTCAATTCATTTGGTGTTCAACGTGGATACAAGTATTAAGTCCTAGGCTGCATCAATTTTTCAGAAAGTTTGGGAAGATATTCGGGTCATGGCAGCCATCTTTAATCATTTTTCGTCAAATTAGGACATTGTCACCCTGATTACTTCAAAGCTGCTTATCTGATATACTCAATATTCAAAATACTGCATAGTAGTATTGATTCCTAGCCTGCATCAATTTTTCAGAAAGTTCGGAATAATATCTGGGTCATGGCGGCCATCTTTTTTCGTCAAATTAGGACCTTGTCACCCTGATAACTTCAAAGCCAATTATCCGATATACTCAATATTCAAGATACTGCATAGTAGTATTATTTCCTAGACCGCATCAATTTTTTAGAAAGTTCGGGAAAATATCTGGGTCATGGGGGCCCTTTTTAATCTTTTTTCGTCAAATTAGAACCTTGTCACCCTGATAATTACAAAGCCGCTTATCCGATACACTCAATATTCATGGTACTGCATGCTAGTATTACTTCCCAGACTGCATCAATTTTTCAGAAAGTTCGGGAAAATATACGGGTCATGGCCGCCATCTTTTTTTGCCAAATTAGAACCTTGTCACCCTGATATCTACAAAACTGCTTTTTCAATTCACTTTCTGTTCAACATATTAGATGCAAGTATTAATTCCTAGGCTGCATCAATTTTTCAGAAAGTTCGGGAGAATATTTTCGGGTCATGGCGGCCATTTTTAATCTTTTTTTCGTCAAATTAAAACCTTGTCAACCTGGTAACTTCAAAGCTGCTTATCCGATACACTCAATATTAAATGTACTGCATGGCTGATGCTAATATTAATTTCTAGACTGCATCCATTTTTCAGAAAGTTCGGGAAAAAATCTGTGTCATGTCGGCCATCTCTATTTTTTTTGGGTCAAAATAGCACATAGTCAGCCTAAAGCTGCTAGCCTCTGCCTTCTAATATTACTTGATAATTACATTTACTAATTGATTATCTGGTAAAATTATAATAAATGTATAACTCTTATTTGAAAAGTGCGAGGGGGAGCCTTCTTGGGTGTTTACATGGTAAACACTTACATCTAGTTTTTTTTGCGTTTTTCAGCTTTTTCAACAAAATCCAAGATGGCCGCCAAAATCCTATGTCGCTCTCTAGAGCTTGAACCGCTTTATGGATTTGTTTCATGTTTGGTTCAAAGGAAAGACCCTACTCCGCACATGTGTTGATTAGTTTCTGGTGTGATTCTGATAATAAAAACTTTAATTTTTTTATGTTTCATAATTTTAGCAGATATTTTAATTTTGTTAGTAGAGCTTGCTCTACTGTTACAATGGTGTTGGTCTGAGTGGTTTTCAGTATGATTAATTTCATGACAATAACTTTAAATTTGTCAAATTGAGAACACATCTAACTCTATGTGTGTGTTAAGAATAACTTTTTTCGTTGCACTACGAACCCACATTTTGAGATTCAGGCCTAGATGGTCAGATGAACACTGTTGAAATGATGCTTCAATTCACCATCTCTAATAAAATGGCAGCCACGTACAGGCTTACAGTGCATGGGCTATGTAAGGTGACGTCGACCTTAGCAATACACTTTGACCTGACCTAGCTAGCACAGCAATACCGACCTTACAGGTACTGTATACGACACATGACCTGCAAGCACGATACTATGATCCAATGTTGTTTAAATGTTGGCCCGCATTGGATCAATGTCTCGTGTTTGCTGGGAAGTGCACCTGGCATTAAGAGTAGGCATAATACGGCAACTCTGACCAAATGTTGGGCCAGCGTTGTAAACGGTGTGCCAGCATTGAAACAACGCTGGCTCTATGTGATTGTCCAGCGGTATGCATGTTTGCTAGGTCAGTCTGTCCCAGAGGCATACACAACAACACTCAGCTGACACAAGGAAAAATGTTGAATCAATGTTGGTTCAACGTTTGTCCACTATCTACGACGTTGGACCAACGTTAAGCCAACACTGATTCAACGTCTTGTCTCTGCTGCCCTGCCAATACACATGTATAGGGCATATATAATATGCCTATCCGCCACTCACTGCCCAACAAAACAAACATTCACCGGATGTGGCATTAATGTTGGGGCAGCTTCGTAGACGATGCTCTAACAATAAACCAGCAAAAAAACAATTCATTTGTAGTAAAAACTTAGGCCTAGGGTCTACTGGTGCCTACAGTCTGAATAAGTTATGAAAACTTTAAAAACACCCTAGAGGCAATGCATAACCTAATCCTGCTATGCTTAATACATCTCGTAGCCATATGCGAAGCCCCAGAAGTGACATTTAAATTAGGCTATTATTGTTTTAAACTCAATATCAAGTTATTATCTCACTAATTATATTGATAACTTTGCAATCTCATATATCTAGGCCTATTGAGTTGTGAGTTCTATGTTGAGTTGTGAGTTGTGATAGGCCTATTGAGTTAAAAAAAATGCAAATTTTGCCTTCATACAAAAAACATAGTTAAAACGGAGTAACTATTTGTACGGGAAAGTTATAATGGGAGTCAATGGGAGCCCGTCATTTTGTAAACGAGGCTGCCCATAGAGGTACATTATGAAGAATTTCGTACCATTAGCCACTGCCTAATTAAAAATAGACATTGACATGAATAAATTAGGGCCTAACGTTACCCATAAATCACGATAGAAACTGATTTTCAATGGCATATGCCTGATAAAATAGGCCTATTGAGATCCCTGTTGGACTTAGATGGTCGGACTAACAGTCTAATTTTCGGAAAGAAGACAGCCAAAGTAGGTTTACATAACATGTGGTGCCAAGGCGCAGAAAAACAAGAGAGATCCCCCCAGGTCTATTTAATGTTGTCCTGCAGTCTCACACTGTTATTACGCTGGCCTATTATTAAATCAATATTGGCTCAACGACTCTCGCAATGGAAGTAGTTAATCTGTCTCATAACTCAGTTATTTCAATTCTGAACACTACACACTGCCATCACATTTGAGCAAATAGCAATAGGCCTACTAGCATGCAATGTGTCTAGGCTACTAGCATGCAGTACCTTCCCCTATCTGTCATTGACTGGGGTATGCCTAGTAATAGTCAGGCAGAATGCTGATATAACCTGGAAATTCATACAGAAGTTTATATTTTGATTGATTTGTGTTCAGTAGAGGCTAGAGTCATCATTTCCACCGGGAGTACTAAATTTTACCCAGTGGCAATTTTTTTATTTGCATATTTCCAAAATGGCCACCAATTGCTAGGCTTAAATCTATAAAATGACATATATCTGGGCCTACTTGCTCAAATTTGATGATCTTGGAGTCGATTTCTATCAAACCAAATGCCATAAGTAAACTTATGACTTTTTAAAATTATTTGGAAGTCAAAGGTCAAGGCCATTTTATGGGTCTGATAAGGTTAAAAAGGCATCAAATGTGGGGCGTGACCGAATTTCACCCAACCAAAACAACATAAATTTAACCCCTTCAGGTCTAACATGCACCCGTCATGGATTAGTGCTACCTATGAACTAGCATGACGGGTATACCGTCATACTTTCAAAGTCATACTTTCAAAGTAGCCTGAACATGGTAAATATACGATGCATTGTGATGCATCTGTACAGTAAGTGGGGTTTTTTTCTGGGGAATATTTCAAATCCGGATACAAGCCTTAAAATTAGCATGAATACTCCCTGTGGGCTTCTTTTTTGAAACAACACTTTAGCCGATCAAAATGTCAAGATGGCCGCCATTTTTCAAGATGGCCGCCATTTTGAGTATCAAAATATACATTTTTGAGTATCAAAATATACATTTTTGAATAAAACCCCAGATAATCGTAGGGTGTCAAATCATATATTTTTGGCTATGAGGGATGTGAATTTTTATTTTGTGAGAATGAATATCCAAGATGGCGACCATTTTTCAAGATGGCTGCCTTTCCCAGCATTAAAATCACTTTTCAGAGTAGTTTTGCCACAACTTTCACGGCAGTTGGTTGCAAAGTAGGGCTGTGTAGTAGATGTAGTACCTGTGTTTTAGGAGTCATCCACATCTTCTGGAGGGATTCCTGGCACTGGTCCTTGCAATGTAACATGGTCTTGATAAAATACAAGCTCTTGGCGATTGATCTAGTATGCTCGGCACAGAAGTAATGTCATGACATAGCAAGGGTACACTGGTGACGTCACTGCTGTGGGGCTCAGCATGGGGTTTACCATCAGCTAGGTCTAAACTTAGTGTCAGAAATGCTGTCTAATGAGCCCGGATCTGTCAGCTATAGTAAACTAATTGGATTAGATGTTGTTAGATTTCCGCGCCTGAATAGACGGGGTGTAACAGAGAGCAGAGCCAAGGATAATGTGACTTTGGTCGTATCCCATACCTGAAGGTGGTAAAAGGATGACCTTGATTGAACTGATGTCGATTGAAAGATGTTGAAAACTGCACCAGCGAAAACGTGTACATTCCACACTGACTGGAAGAAGTGCTGTATTTTTCAGGAGGAGAAAAATGAAGATCTCACCCAGAGGCCTACCAATTCTCCTGAGTATCACTATGGCTGTTATACCATGATTGCGACGAACATGCAGTACTTCTCTTCTATGCCCTCGGGATCTTTTGTTCTGGATCATACACAATAGAAGGTTGACAAATGCGGAGGAAGCCCTGAGGAGGGACAATGCACTTAACACCCGGCAGATGTACCGAGTAACAGGATGCAGCTCTTTGTAAAGCTTATCCTGACTATTGAGGCGAGACTGAAAACACTGAGGAAGCTCTCGCGGTCGAATCGTGGTGTGAGAGTCACAAACTTCAGTCCCTAGTTTCAATTCTGGTACCTGGTGTTAGAAATCCTCTTGTTGATCAAATTATTCGAGAAGGCCAACTTCTATCTGTACTCTCAGTCACTGACCGAACTGATACCATTCTTATTTGCCAAAAACAATGTAAATTATGCACAATATACTCCTGTCCTCTACAAAGACATTTGGATTTAACAGAAACAACCTCAGATGGCTAAGCGTTCTGAACTGAAATGTTATCGTGCATAAATAGAACCGACAATTCTCACCAATAATTATTGACCGGGCTCTTGGGCAAGCGAAAGCAGTCGTCAAGGCTGATGGTGGAGCAATTGATGTGACAGGAGATTCTGCCGCACTTAGAAGATGGATGGTCACTGGTCTTGAAGTCACATGCTTGATCACATAGTAGTAGACAGCTTGCACAACAACATTAAGTACTGAGCATACCATGCAGCCATCATGAGTACCAAGGAGCTCAAGGACATTTGAAGAATATGCCACATTTGATGATCTCTCCACAATACAGGCACACTCTGCCAAGCACAATAGGACGGACATTGTGGTCGATGTCAAATATGACATAATATTACTGACCGAAACTTGGACAAATCAACACAGTGACATGAGTTTGATAGGCTATGATCACGCAGAATTACACCGCGCCAGGCCAAAAAATGCACGACGTGACTCAGGAGGAGTCGCCGTATATTATAAATCACACATGGGTAATTATATAACTCTGATTAAATCAACTGAAGACTGTATATTGTGGATTAAACTTGCAAAAGAATATACTAATAGCGATAAAGATCTTTTTATTTGTATTTGTTACAGTGTACCCGTTGGATCTAGCAGAGAGGCAATAAGTGTAAATGTTTTAGGTAAATTATTGGCCGATGTGGTAGAGCTGTCATATAAATATGGTGATACATTTGTACCAATAATAGCTGGAGACTTCAATGGTAGAACAGGTGAAACGAGAGACTTTGTACAAGATACTACCAATGAAAATTTCTCGAGTAGAAAATCTCAAGATAAAACAGTTAACGAACGTGGTATAGATTTGATTGATTTTTGTAAGCAAACACGTTTTGTAATTTTAAATGGCCGTACGGGCGAGGATGCTGATGTTTGGGAATTCACATGTGTAACTACAAATGGCTGCAGTGTTGTAGACTATGTCTTGTGTAAAATATGTGATTATGAGCTAATTAAGAAATTTGTTGTAGGTTCACCTACGGTATATTCAGATCACTGTCAGATTGAATTTGATATCAATGTTCACTGTATGCCTTCAACTGATGTAGATAATAGCAATAAGACTAAAAAGTATGAATGGGACGATGAACATAAAGATGCTTTTATTTCTAACCTTAATGATACTGATACTGTTGACCGTTTTGTTGATTTGTTGTCATCTGTAGATCACACTGCTGATAATGATTGTATTGATGAGCTGGTAGTATCTTTCACCAACGTAATACAAGGTTGTGCTGACCCGTTGTTTAGCCGCCACATCAATGTAAAACCTAATGTTTCGCCCACTAAAGGAAATATTCCCTGGATGACACCAGAATGTAAACAATTAAAACAAGATTTTATGCTATGTCTAAATGAATACAGAAATACTAAAACTGATGAATCTAGAAGAGAGATGGTCCAAGTACGGAACAAGTATACTAAATGTGCTAATAAATGTCGCTTTAATCATAATAAACTTAAAACTGAACGTCTGGTAAATGCTCAAAATCAGAACTCTAAAGATATGTGGAAATTAATTAGAAAGAATAAGTCACCTACTTCCTCGCTATTAACATGTACAGATTTTTTCGAGTATTTTATGGACCTAGGGAATCCTAGTGATGTGTCATATGTTGCAGATGATGATATATATGAACGTATACGCACACATGACGAGGGTTTATCAAATGATTCATTTCAGGAGCTAAATGATGTAATCACACACGCAGAGGTCATAAAAGCTATCAAAGAATTAAAGTCAGGTAAAAGTGCTGGACCTGATCTGCTCATAAAAGAATTTTTTGTGAATATTTGTGAGACAATAACCGATAAACTTGTTATTTTATTTAATATAATTTTTAGCAGTGGACATTTTCCTCTGTCTTGGGTAGATGGTGTGGCAGTAAAGGCAGAAAGGCAGTAAAAATACTGTTTATAATTATAGAAGCATCACTTTGTTGAGTGTTTTGGGGAAACTTTTTACTCGTATTTTGAATAATAGATTAAATTTTTGGGCTGAAAGCTATGATATTTTAATAGAAGAACAGGCAGGATTTAGAAGTAACCGCTCAACTGTGGATAATCTTTTTGTGTTACATAGTATAATTAACTCCGCATTACAGAATGGAAAGAAATTATTCTGTGCATTTCTCGATTTTCGTAAAGCCTTCGACTACTTAAATAGAGATTGTCTCTGGTTTAAGTTACTTGATTACGGTTTGAGAGGAAATATTTTTAATGTAATAAGAAGTATGTACTGTGAAGTCAAGACCAGGGTGCGGTATGGTGGAGAAACATCAAATACATTTAATAGCTTTCTGGGAGTACGACAAGGTGAGAGCTTGTCACCCCTTTTATTTAGTATGTATGTTAATAATATGAGAGAAATGTTGCATGAAAGTGGAAGCGAAGGGATAACTTTTGACGATCTTAAACTATGTCTTTTATTATATGCCGATGATTCTGTCTTAATAGCTGAGAGTAGATTGGATTTGCAAAATAGTCTAGATTCTGTCCATGATTATTGTCAAAGGTGGAAATTATGTGTTAATATACTCAAAACTAAGATAGTTGTATTTAGGAAGGGTGGAAGGTTATCCATAGATGGTATTTGGTTTTATGGTGACTCAATTTTAGAAGTAGTAGAACATTTCTCATATTTGGGTATTATGTTTTCTAGTACAGGGAAATTTTCAGGGACCCAACAAGATTTAGCGGACAGGGGGTTGCGAGCACTATTTTCAATTCAGGGTATAGCGTATGAATTGATCGACCCCAAACCAGAACTATTATGTATGTTATTCGATAGACTTGTTTTACCTGTATTACTTTACTCATGTGAATTATGGGGATTCCACACTGCTGTGGCGGTGGAGAGAGTACATCTGAAATTTTGTAAATGGGTTTTAAAAGTGTCTAAATCAACAACCAACGAAATGGTATACAGGGAACTTGGAAGATGCCCACTAATTTTAGAAAAAAAGGTACGCATAGTGAAATACTGGCTAAAAATTGTACACAGAGAATTAAGTCCATTGGTTCAGAAAATTTATAAAATAATGTTACACACTATTGCTGCAAATAATACAATTGTTAACTGGGCTGCTCTAGTAAGAGACATGTTATCTAATTTGGGTTTTGGCTATGCCTGGATGCAACAGGGTGTTACAAATAGAACATATTTTATTAATTTATTTAAACAGAGATTACGTGATCAATACATTCAACAATGGTTTACTTCAGTAAGTACCAGGTCGAGCTGTTCAATATACAAGAATATAACAAACCACTTTCGATGTCAAAATTATTTCCATATGGTAACAAATTGTAAGCACAGAATTTCTCTTATAAGATTTCGAACCAAGAATCATTCACTACCAAATGTAATTCAAGGCAGAGGGAGAAATCGCAGACCCTAAAACGAGCGGCTTTGTCCAACATGTAATGTCCTAGGAGATGAATTTCATTGTTTGTTTGAATGTGAGAACACACGTCACATCAGACATGTGTTACCCGCTATTACACTTCTAGGCCAAATATGTTTAAATTTTCCTCTCTCTTATCTTCTGAAGAACCATCTGTGTTGGGAAAACTTGCAAATTTTTTATATCTACATGATTCTTAGTCTTAGAGCCAATTCTCTCATACAAAAACAAACAAAATTGTATCACCTTATTGCATCTCTGTTCACGCTTTATCTGTTGCCACGCTATTTTACGCCTCAAAGATGCACTTGTTTATATATGTCTATATGTATGCACACAGATTGTAAATTTGTAGGATCCTGATATCGCTCAGTTAATGTGGCGTTTATCCCCAGATTCCTGGATGCGGGCGGACGGGGATTACCGCCTCGTTTTCATACTGTGGTGACGTGCGCACACAGAGCAGTGTGTGCGGCCTTGGTATTATTCCCGCACTTCAAGTGTAATACTCAGCGACTGCGGACATGCCGTAGCTCGCTCTCGCTAAGTCCATAGAGAAGTGCCGTGCGCGGATGGTTGTGCTTTGCTGTTATCGCATGTTAATCAAATAAACATGACAAGAGAGAAGAGAGTTTCCTGGTTTGTTTGAAACCGTCGACCAGACGGATGAGGAGAATGTTTGAGTTTTGATGGTGAGATTGGGCGGAGTCCCTCGTCGGCCGTTGTGACCCCATAACGGAATTCCCGGCGTAGGCCCATCACGCCATATTGGTGACCCCTGACGACTGATCGTTTACGCAACAGTATTTTTGTTGATATTTTGGATAAATAAACAATGAAGTTATTTCATGATTCATGTTTATTAACCATGCTGGAAAAGTTAACATGCCGGAAGCAACAACAGAGCCATGTCAAGTATGGCAAGTTATTAAGGTACGTAATTATCATAATGTAAGGTAAGTCATTAGGTCAATAATATACTAGAGTGAATTTCTTTCAACACTCCTTCTCACTCGCAGAACTGTCATGTATTATTGTTCAAGATAATTAACTGTTCATGCCATGCATCAAGTTCATGATTTCTTCTAAATGATTCATGAAAGTTCAATAACTGTTCATAAATTGGTAAATTATAGTGTATTCTTCACTGATACATTTAGCAAAAATGTTTAATACAGACTACAATTTAAAAAACAAAATAAAAATCATTCTAGGTACAGGAGTAGACTATCCTGACCAAAGTGGTTAGCAAGAGGATTATTCTGCCTCTGCACATGGCTTAACCACATTATCAAAATAAATGTAAAATCATTTACACCTATCAAATTCTTTCAGACCAATCATGTCTCTGAAGTTTTGAAGTTTTCCCTTTCCAAGTCCTTTTGTCAGCATGTCTGCTATCATGTCCCCACTTGGACAGAATTTCAGAGTCACTTTCTCTTTTTCCAGCAATTCGCGAATAAAATGAAATTTTATATCCACGTGTTTGGCACGTCCATGAAATTGTGGATTTTTGGACATGGCAATAGCAGATTGATTATCCTCATTAATCATTATTGCCTCAGCTGGTTTATTTTTAAGGTCACTAATTAGTTGTTGAAGCCAAACTGCTTCCTGCGCAGCACATGCCAAGGCCATGTATTCGGCTTCAGCGGTTGAAATTGCGACACAACTTTGCTTTTTGCTTCTCCAAGTAATTGCAGCTCCACTCATCTGAAACACATATCCAGATGTTGACTTTCTGTCAGACAGGTCACCAGCCCAGTCTGCATCTGAATATCCTACACACTTTTCTGAGTCCTCACTGGATTTAATAGTGTACAGTAAACCTAAATTTATAGTACCATTTAGGTATCTCATAATGCGTTTCACAGCCGTCCAATGTTCTTTTTCTGGCTTCGAACAAAAACGAGCAACACTGCTCACAGCAAAAGCAATGTCAGGTCTTGTCCACAGAGATAAGTAAAGAAGACTACCAACAGCAGATTGGTAAATTTGCTCGTCAACTGATTTATTTCCATCAGTTTGTGTCAACTTTGTAGTGGTATCAACTGGAGTTGAAACAGACTTACATTTATCCATATTGAATTTCTTGAGAACATTTTCAGTGTAGTTTCTCTGGCCAATCCAAATTCCATTTTCACTGTGATGAATGTTGACACCAAGAATGTATTTTAGTTCACCCATGTCTTTGACAGTGAATTTGTTAGCTATGGCCTTCTTCACCTGTACCAGTTTACGCTCGTCCTTTGTTGCTAAAATTATATCATCCACATACACAGCCAAAATCACTGTTTCTCCTTCTGCTGTGTATATACATGGATCACTTGCAGATTGCTTGAATCCAATTTTGCAAAGGTGGTCATGAAGTGCCATATTCCAGCATCTCGGTGATTGTTTAAGTCCATATATGCTCTTTTTAAGCTTACACACTAAGTGTTCTTGACCCTTCACCACAAAACCTTCAGGTTGTTTCATAAAAACTTCTTCTTTTAAGTTTCCATTAAGAAATGCAGTTTTAATATCCATTTGATGAAGCAGCATTTTATTATTTGCAGCATGGGCAATGATTGTACGTATTGATTCAGCTCGAACTACAGGACTAAACGTTTCATCGTAATCCTGACCGTATCGTTGCGTATACCCTTGAGCGACCAATCGCGCTTTTAGTCGTTCAGTTGATCCATCTGCTGCGACTTTTTCTTTAAACACCCATTTGCTACCGACAGTCTTTTTACCGTCTGGTAAATCGACCAAGTCAAAGACGTCATTATCATTTAGAGATTTAATTTCATCCTCCATTGCTGATCGCCAGTCCTTTTTCTTATGACTTTTCAATGCTTCACTTGCTGAATTTGGTGCAGGTCTGTCACTTGTGATATTGACCCATTCACCATATAGGTTCGGTGGTCGCCTGTCACGAACCGGCCTCATTTCATGTAATTCTTCTCGAACTTCAACATCGTCAACATCAGTTTGAGAAATTATCTTTAGTTCTGTTTCTGGCTCCATCTCAACTAAAGACTCGGAATTATTTTCAACGCCTCGTTTAAATTCGTCGAAAATAACATCTCTGCTATGAATAATTTTCTGCCGATCACAATCATACAGTCTATAGGCTTTAACATTAGTGCTATATCCCAGAAAAATACATTTTCTCGTTTTAACATCAAATTTCTTTCTCTCGTCTTTAGGAATATGAGAATAGGCTAAGCAGCCAAACACCTTCATCATATCGACTCTTGGTTTATCGCCAAATAAACACTGATATGGCGTCATTCCTTTGACGGCATTGGTCGGACTTCTGTTACGTATATATACTGCCGTATTGACTGTCTCCGCCCAAAATTTCTTGGGTAGTTTTGATTCTGAAAACATACAGCGAGCCATCTCCACTATTGTCCTGTTCATTCTTTCAGCGACTCCGTTTTGTTCAGGATTTTTAGGTGTCGTAAGCTGATGCTCAATACCATCTTCCCGTAAATACTGTTCAAAAACATCTGAAGTATATTCTCCACCATTATCCGTTCTAAAAATCTTGAGTTTTTCACCTGTTGATTTCTCGACAAATGATTTCCACTCTTTAAATTTCTCAAAGACTTCGTCTTTGCGCTTCAAAACATACACCCACGTATATCGGGACTTGTCGTCGATAAAAGACAAAAAATAATTTGCGCCACCTAGTGACTGGGTACTCATCTCACCGCAAACATCACTGTGTACCAGGCCTAAGATAGTATCACTTCTTTTTCCGCCGTTAGCTGGAAATTTGGTCCGATGCTGTTTACCATCAGCACATGGTTCACACACATCTTCATTTGAACAATATGACATATCACCATTAAAACCAATCACCATGTTTTCATCAGAAAGTCTTTTCATATTATGTTTGCCCAAATGTCCATATCTTCTATGCCATAAGTCAATATTCTCAATTTTCTTTACAGCTGCTGCAGCATGTTTATTTTGTTTAATGTTCAGGTAATACAAATGATGATTTTTCAAGCCTGTGGCTACTATTTCACCGTTAGCATTTAGAAATTGACATCCTTCATCATTAAACACTGTACTACTGACAAAATCACTTGCTTTAGCGACACTCAAAAGATTGAATGACAAATTTGATACATAGAGAACATCATGTAGTTTACATTTTTTAACTCTGTCTTTTGACAATTCTAGTTCTAATGTTACCGATCCTCTGCCTACTGCTTTCAAATTATGTCCATCACCCAGAGTAACATCCTGAGCCTGTGGTAAATCAGAGAAATCATCAAATAATCCTTTATCATTACACATGTGACAGGTGGCTCCAGAGTCAACTATCCACTGATCTGACTGAACTTCAAGTGTAGATAACACATGGTGCACTATTAAACCAGCACAGTCACTGTCAGAATCATATGCGTTAGCGCCCCCTTTTGTATGGTGAGCCTTATGATGTCTAGGATTTATTATTTTCTTTTCATTGAATTTTTCTTTTGAATGCTGGCAATCTTTCTTAATATGTCCAAAATTCTTACACCCGTAGCACTGTGGCCCAACTTTCTTTTTATTAAAATGTCGTTTCGCGGCCATTGCTTTTTCACTTTCACTGCTTTTACGAATTTCACTAGTAGACTTACGTTCTTCGTGCAGCAATCGTTCAGTTACGATTTCCATTTTTGGTATTTCTTCACTAGCCTCTAGTGCTGTAACTAGGACATTATATGAGTCGGGCAGGCTTGCTAGTAAATGGACTACGCGATATTCATCTGTTATAACATCTCCAACCACTGACAATTCATTGAAGATTTCTGTTAGCGTTTTGATATGCTCTTGCACAGAGCCTCCTTCTTTAAGTCGTAAAGAATATAAACGCTTACGAAGATGCAGCTTGTTCGCCCACGTTTTCTTTTGAAACTGGTCAGCGAGTTTCTTCCACACGGCAACTGGACTCACAGGGTCACCAATTAAGAACAACAATGACGGGTCTATTGCGAGTACAATAATTGCGAGTGCCTTGTCCCACCTGCTGTTGAATTTAGCCAATCGTTCAGCATTGTCGGCCCCTGGGTTGGCTTCAGTGCCTTGCACAATTCTCCACAAGCCTTCTTTCATCAATGCCATTTGACATTGCACCTTCCATGTTGGGTAATTTTTACCCTTCAAATGAATGATACTCACAACATGTGAATTCATTTTTGTCTGGATTGTTGTCGCCGCCGTCGGTGCTCCACGGACCTTTTAAATCACATAAAAGTTCAATCATCCGTTCACTAACGGTCAAATGACGAAACACCACTTTTCTCACAATATCGCCCGGCGCATTGGTAGCGTCGATGGACCCATAACCTGTTGATATTTTGGATAAATAAACAATGAAGTTATTTCATGATTCATGTTTATTAACCATGCTGGAAAAGTTAACATGCCGGAAGCAACAACAGAACCATGTCAAGTATGGCAAGTTATTAAGGTACGTAATTATCATAATGTAAGGTAAGTCATTAGGTCAATAATATACTAGAGTGAATTTCTTTCAACAATTTTCACCTAGACGCCAGTTGAAAACCGCTGTTTTCAAGGATAGTTTCATTAATTTTAGGGGATTTTTTGAAAAAATCAATAGCATTTTTTTCACAAGGTACGTGAAAGCTGTAGGTCAAAATATATATATGCCAGTTTAAATTAGTCAGAAAGAGTTATCAGACGAGAAGCACGTTTCTTTACGTCGAAAACGGCGTAAATTTCTAAGCTTTTGGTCGAAATCCCACGTGTTTGGCGCCTTTTCAAGAAGGCGGCCTTGCCGGTTTCTCTAGAAGAATCCAGAAAATTATTCTCATAGACATAGTCTATCATTTTTTTATCGTAAGAGTTTGTTTAATGCCTTCATCCTACTAATGCCACTGTAGGCGAGTAGGAAGTGGGTATTTTCTGTAACTCATTTTTATCGTTGATTACCATAATTGGGTAACTCGATCTTAAAGTCCATAGACGAAATCTCGTCATTTTTTCCCGATTTTTTCTACAAATCAACAGAAATTTTTACTATCGCTTCGACTCAGGTAGCCTTTAATAGGTTTAGGGCCAAAATAAATTGTTTCCCTAAATGAATGTCAATAAACGGTCTTATTTCGTCCGTTTAAAAATATTCCCAGGACCGTAGGTCAATATTTTGTACTATTATCATATGTTATTTCTGAGAATGCTGAATATTGTATTTGTATTTGGTAGGTGTGCGCCATCTTGGCCGCTGGTTTCCCTAATTTAGCTCAAAGCCCGCCGTGGGCATCCACATGTTCCCCCCTAACCGGTATGCATCGGGACAGTGAACCTGTGTCTCCGCATCACATTAGCATAAAGTAAGCCGCCATTTTGATTTGGTGGAGATTATTAGTCACGTGTTCCAAATTTTACACGGACAGATTGTAATAAAAAATTTTTTTTTAATTTGTAAATTTTCTTTTTTAACACGATTGAGGGAGAAAATATGTAAATAAGTCGTTTCGAAAACGAAATTCTGCCACTAATTGTGCGAGACTTTTGTTCACTTTGAAACGCCTTTCGGTGTTTGTAATCGTGCTAGGCTATTCAGCGCCTTATTTGGTCACGCAGTAGCTGATGAATATGCTAATGTGAGGCGAGACGGGGATGCTGACTGTATACTATGTACGCACCGCTCAAAGCTTACCGTCACAGACTATAAGCCACATGCTGCCTGCTGCACAGGCTGAGAGCACCGACAATACACCACACACACACCCACCACAGACGACATAACAACAACCGCACCGAACACAGTCGGTTTATACGTCAACCAATGAATCGATGCGAGCGATTGATTCGGACGTTCATGAGAATGATTCGGTGATGAACGTACCATTATAAAAAAAAAAACGTGGATTGTTCATCACAGATATCATTTTTCAGCGAAATGATATACTTTATCATTTATCAGCATAGACTACTGTCAGTCACGTTTTAGATATTATTCTTAAATCATAAATGTCACTGTTTTTCTTCATAGTCACATTTAGTCTATCAGTTTGAGAACGAAATTTTCTCACGATAGTTATTTCTGAAGTTTAAATTTTTTAAAAATACAGAAATATTCGATTTGACAGTTGCGCTATTGCGAAACATTGCAAATATTTGAATGTGTTTTTCGACTTGTGTGAATTTTTTTTTTTCACCGAGGTCGATTTACAAAATACTATTATCATAGCTTAGCATAGCTTATCACAGTTGTATCTGGCATATTGTTTTTATGTACCACTGTGACCTACGGTTTTCACGGTACCATTTTGCATGTGTGTGACTCAGTGAAAATGTTTTATGTCTCATATAGACCTCCAGTTTTCACTTTAATCAATACATACCTTTTGTGAATTTGTGAACAGCACTTAGGTGAAACTTCAACGACGCATATTTCTGCAACTAATCTGCAACCCCCGTTTCTCGCACCATGCGACATAGCATGAACATTTTCTACAGTCTACACTTCTAGCTTCAACATATTACAGACATTTTTCATCTGATTTTCACGGCATTGCACAACCTGTCCGCGCACGGCGCGTCAAAAATAGTTGGCATGTGTTAATACGACATGCCATTTTAAACACATTTGGGATAGACGCAGAGCCAATAGGCCAGCTACCCCAGATGCTTCATTAGTTAAATAATTTTACAAACACTACTTCATAATGTCAAAGCAGTACGACAGCGAAGGCTTCATGTCAACGCCTCTAGAAGGTTCGGGTGCTAGACCCAAAGATAGCTATCATCCCGACAGTGAAGACAATGAGGTTCGATTCCGAGAAGCAGACGAGGAATATCAAAGCCGATTTCGCTCGAATTGCTCGGGATAGACGTCTGAATTCCCACTCGAGAAGCGACTCCTCAAGGAGTTCTTCACCGCTTGGTAGACAGCCGCAGAAACGTGCTACGAACTTACCCAAGTTTAGAATCGCAACTTTCTACGCCTCTGATGTGGACCTCTGGTTCAATCAAATCGAGACGCAATTTGCCCTCCACCAGATCGATGATGATGACGAGAGGTACAGCCTAACCTGCGCTGCACTTTCTGGCGAGATTGCATCAGACGTGAGAGACGTGCTGCTGCAGCCTTTCAGGTCAAACAAATATGACAGCCTGAAAGCAATTCTAATTGAGAGGCGAGGATTGACAACACCTGAAAGGGTCAATAAAGTTATCTCTGGCGAGAAGATTGGAAATGATATTCCCTTGCGTTTCCTGAGGCGTCTGCAGAAGACTGCAGGTTTCGGCACCAAAGCTGTTGTGGGAAAGGCTGTAATTCGGCAAGCGTTCATACGACAGATGCCCGCTTCCATCAGAGCCCATTTGGCGACTCAACCCGACAGTGCCTCCCTTGAAAGTTTGGCCGTTTTGGCTGACAGGGCACTGGCTGCAGAACAGGACGTTGAAGAGAGTAAGGGGTATAGGGTTGGTTTAAATAGATGAATAACCATGAATAACCATGAATAACGCGAAATAACTGTTAATAGCATTTATAATTGTTTTTAAAGACAAGAATAACATTTTCATTGATGAGTGCGATCGTTATGCTGCTTGAATCATTTAATATAGGCTTTATTAATCGGCTAGATGGGTTTTAATCGATGTTATTTCGGCAATGTTGCGGTAATGGCTACCATTGTCTACATGTTTCTATAACGTCTCACCAGGTGTCGCCGTCTACAAAGATAATTATCGATTGGAGGATGAGAGGTTAATTTTATTATCTAGAATTACTGAGATCAATCGTGTACATCATATTCGTGTTATAATATTTTATAACTCGATATAAAAAACCCTCATATTCTTGTTATAATTTATGCTCAAATACTGTTTTTCTGAAAGGGTGACGTTGTGTGTTTTGCAATATCACTTGCTAGCGACATTGCGTGAGTGTTGTCATGGGTGAAGGATTACCGCTACAGCACGATTAACATGTGACGTTCGTATCAGTGCAAATTAACAACATGCCTACCGGTTTCCAAATGATTAACTTTGCTAGTTTGTGTGTTATCATAATATAATTTATATCACTATTTTCAGTAATTAATAAGTTTTCTGGTGACATTTAATACATGCCCGAATGACCAAAATTGAAAAAGTTAGGAATTTGCATTAGGATATGGTTACCACACCTGACAAAATTGACTTCCCCGATAATTAGTGGTGTAATGCACCTTGTAAAGCCAAGGGTGTTAACTGCACCGCATATAAATATATATATAGGCCTACATTAAAAAGCAGATTTAAACATAGTTTTAAGTTAATGACAAAAAAGTATTCAAGATACAGTAAACATATGGTTATATCACCGGAAAGCATTTTTCAGCCACTATAATCTGATATGCGTCCCAAACCTGTGACTAGAATATTAAAGTTGTTATACATTTAAAACCCTTTTCATATAAGTCATTTTTTAGCTCTCACTAAATTGCAAAATAGGCAAATAGTAGATGAACAAGTGATTCTAATGGTATATCGGCCTTGGAACTACCTTAAAAATTGACAAAGTCATAATTGTCCAACGATTGGTCCCTTTTGCCAATTATTTAAAATGTTTTTTCTTCCAGACGTTGAAATATAATTTAAATGATACTTTCTATTACATATTTCGCAGGCATATGGAGGCAATATTTTATACAGTTAGTCATATAATAAACAGCCAAAGGTAATCTACCACATTCTCCTAATACTGCACAGTTGCTAGTAGGCTACTCTTGTTTACACTTTTAAATAACTGGTTTGAACATTCTCTATAGCAGGGCTGAATTCATATCCCCATATTTCTGAACCATATATTAAAATTGGTAAAATTTGTTTGTCAAATAATCCAATTGCTACATTTAGTTTGCTAGTTTCTGTACACAATCGTGTATTTCTTTCTCTGAAATAAATTCATTCAAAATACCTGGCAGATTATCATTACATTGATTACAATGGTCATCATGATGTTTCATGAAATTCGACACTCGGTTTAACAATTCATTAAAATAGTCATGCTATTCGACAGGGTCAATATTTGCTTTAATAGGAGCCACCTGGTGACTAGATGTTCAAGTAGGTGCACGTGGGTGACACCAAGTGTGGGAAATATAAACTACGGGCGATGTTGTGTTGAAGTCCCGCAATGCAAAATAATTTTGAAAACGTTACACCCTAATTACAAGTTATTATTACGACCTAAGCCATATACTACTATCATTAATATAAATGTATGTTATATTACCTACGTATACGACCATTTTCATACAGTATTGCCAGTTATTTCGTGTTATTTCGCGTTATTCATGGTTATTCATGGTTATTCATGTAATTAAACCTACCGGAGAGTAAGCCGGGGGTCGCAGAGATCAAAGTCGACGAGACCAGCAAATTAGTTGGTTTGTTAGAAGATCTATCCAAACGCATCAAGAGATTAGAAACAGTAACAACATCGGAGAGGAAACGAAATAAAGGACGTGGACGAGCAAATAATTACGCTCACGCGCCTGCATTTGCCCCTAATGTACAGGCCTCAGGTTTCGTTAGTAACCAACCTAGTCAATATAGCAATGAAAATAATAATGCTCCATCTCTCGTTCCGCCGCCGAATGCACAGGCCACTGAGTTTGTTAAAGGGACTGGCCCAGGCTAAAATCATCAAAAAATCGGTGATTTTATTTCGGGTTCTTAATATGACCATATGATGTAAACATGTACATAGACTAGAACTGCAAATTTTGATAATTTTTGTGCTGCGCATTCACCAGTTAGGCTAGATATAGAGACGAAATTCCCGCATTTCCTATTTTTGACATGGTTGTCAATAATTAGAAATCGGGAATTTCGTCTCTATATCTAGCCTAACTGGTGAACGCGCAGCACAAAAATTATAAAAATTTGCAGTTCTAGTATATGTACATGTTTACATCATATGGTCATATTAAGAACCCGAAATAAAATCACCGATTTTTTTATGATTTTAGCCTGGGCCAGTCCCTTTAATAATTCAAATAATTGTACTAATGCACAACATAATGTTCGACCTTTTGCACCGCCGCCGCAAAATAATGTCGCACAACCGACCGACACAGCCACTGCACAGGTTTGCTATTACCACCACACTTATGGTGAAAAGGCGCGCTTGTGCAGTGAACCCTGTTCATACTATGTCTCATTAGGTCAGCGCGAAGTAGCGAATATTGCGTTATCTCACTCTAAGTTATTATATGTCGCAGATAAAGGACATAAATGCAGATATTTAATCGACACGGGTGCAGCTGTCAGTGTTCTGCCGAAATCTTGCGCTAACGGGATTTCGGGCGCTGACAGTCTCCCCCTGGTGGCAGCTAATAACAGTACTATAAACACTTACGGCAATTGTAAACGCGTCGTCGATGTCGGCTTAAAGCGCGAATATCCGTGGACATTCATAGTGGCAGATGTGCAGCAACCCATAATCGGGGCTGATTTTTTAATCCACTACAATTTGCTCGTAGACTTGAGAAGCAGATGTCTTCGAGACATGCGTACAGGCTTAGCCATTGCCGCTTCATTATATTCGATTAAACCTCTGTCATTGAACAGAGTTGATAAAGTTCAAAATGAATATACTAAACTCCTCGGCCAGTTCCCGGAACTGACACGCCCTACGACAAAGGGTGAGCCCGTCAAACACGGCATAACTCACAAGATAGTGACTAAAGGTCACCCGGTTTTTGCTCGACCACGACGTTTGGCTCCCGATAAGCTGGTCACCGTCAAACGTGAGTTTGACGATATGATTAAATTAGGGGTCATTGAACCCAGCGACAGCGAGTGGTCCTCAGCGCTTCACATGGTGCCAAAGAAAAACGGCGATTGGAGACCATGCGGGGACTACCGTAGTTTGAATGCACAGTCCGTACCGGACCGTTATCCGATTCCGCATATTCAAGATTTTACGCAGCGGTTAGCCGGATCGAAAAAAATTTCGAAGATAGACTTAGTCAGGGCTTATTACCAAATTCCGGTGGAACCATCCGACGTACACAAGACTGCTGTTACCACACCTTTTGGCTTGTTTAATTTCACTAGAACCCCATTTGGTCTGAGAAATTCCGGTCAAACGTTTCAGTGATTTATAGACCACGTGACACGCGGACTTGATTTCGTTTTTGTTTATTTGGATGACCTACTGGTAACCAGCCCAGATCATAAAACGCATAAGAAACATCTACGAATTCTTTTTGCTCGACTATCGGAGTACGGAATCATCATTGGTCCTGAAAAGTGTCAGTTCGGAACATCTGAAGTTTCTTAGGTCATCACGTTTGCGCCAAAGGCATTTCGCCGTTACCTAGCGCCGTTGACGCGATCGTTAATTTCAATAAACCCGAAAAGCAACGAGCATTGCGTAGGTATCTGGGAATGGTGAATTATTACCACCGTTTCATACCGCATTGCTGACGCCACTCAATAATCTACTGACTTCTGCCAACGAAGGCCATACCAGATTGTCACCGAAATCAAATTTCGATTTGAAGTGGAATAAAGAAGCAGAGTCAGCATTTTCCGAGTCCAAACAGATATTGGCAAACGCTACGCTTCTGGTGCACCCAGATTCTACGGCCCAGCTTAACATCACGTGTGACGCTAGTGATGTCGCCGTCGGTGGCGTTTTGCAGCAATTTTTAAACGGTATGTTGCAGCCGCTTTCGTTTTTCAGCAAGAAGCTGAACCCAGCAGAGACACGCTATAGCGCGTTCGATCGTGAACTTTTGGCAGTATACGCTACAATTAAACATTTCAGACACAATTTAGAAGGACGAAATTTTTTCGTTAATACTGATCACAAACCGTTAACATTCGTAATGTCATCCGTGACTGAGCGCGCATCCCTACGACAAACACGTCATTTAGCGTTCATCGCTGATTTCACCACCGATATTAGATATGTAAAAGGAGAGACAAATTTCGTTGCTGATGCGCTGTCACGACCATCAGTGTCAGCGATACACGATGGCCCAGTAATAGACTATAAAGAGTTAAGTCTTGATCAAGCTAATGACGCGGAATTCACACGTTTGAGACATTCGACTACATCCACTATGAATTTCAAACTATTGAAATCGTTTGATAATCAATTGTTCTGGTGTGATGTGTCCACGGGACACAACCGGCCGTACCTTACCGCGAAATTTCGCTGAAAAGTTTTTTCAAACTTGCACGGTTTAGGCCATCCATCGCATAGAGCCCCCAGACCTTTGATTAATACCCGATTTGTATGGCACGGCATGAATATAGATATTGCTAGATGGTTTCGTACCTGTAAGGGTTGCCAGACCGCTAAAGTTTCACGTCATAACACTCCAGTTTTCGGAAAGTTCACTGAACCTACCGAGCGATTCGATCATGTCCACGTGGACATAGTCGGACCTTTACCCTATGCCGATGGTTTTAGATATCTACTGACTTGCGTCGACCGTTTTACACGTTGGCCCGAAGCTATACCTATGATAGATATTAGAGCCGAAGCGGTCGCCGATGCCTTCTTCAGCGGGTGGATAGCACGTTATGGTACCCCTGCCACTATCACCACTGATAGGGGCGCTCAATTCGAGTCCAAATTGTGGGATAGTTTATGTAACCAATTCGGGATTATTCGGAATCGTACCACGAGTTATCACCCTCAGTCGAATGGCATGGTCGAGCGTTTCCACCGTCAATTGAAAGCCGCCATTATGGCGCACGAGTCACCGAATCCGTGGACTATCACGTTACCTGCCGTACTGTTAGGAGTTCGTTCAGCCGTGAAAGAGAGACTGGGCAGGTCAGCTGCTGAGATGATTTACGGGACAACCCTTAGACTCCCAGGAGAGTTTACTAAACAGTACAACGTCGACGCTAACACTGATTTGGAGAATAATTCAGACAAGCTACGCGTGGCCATGTCGCGTCTCCGTCTATGTCCGCCACGTGACACACAACAACACAACATTTTCCAATTCAAGGAAATAGCTACATGTACTCATGTATTCTTGCGCCGAATCGCAATTGCACCGCCTCTGACCGCCCCTTACGACGGACCATACAAGGTCGTCGCGAGGAGTGGCAGAGTAATGAAAATCCTAGTTAAAGGCAAGGTTGAGACGGTCTCCTTAGATCGCGTTAAACCCGCTCACATGGAGTGCGAGCCTACAACAGGTACGACAACACAGCGTAAACCGCCAAGCAAACCACGGAAGTTGACGGCTACCAGGACATCTAGTAAGAATCCACAGGGTCCACCTAGACCTGGTAGTGCGGACACTCCGACGTCCAACGGGACGAGAGTCAACACAAAAAAGTTGACGGCAGTCAGAAGCAATCAAAAATCGGCCACAGTCCCAAAGCAAATAGATGTTAAAGTCAACTTGTCTAACAGAAACAATACTTACTTAGCGCCGCATTCGCGAGCCCCTGCCGCGTCCCGCGCTAACGGAACGGCGGTGTTTTACGAACGTTTTCCCGCATACCTTTACATCTACGGGGGAAAACCCCGGGTGCTGCTGACGCCGTATTCGACTCGATAAAAAGCAAACATGCGAATATCGCTGATCGCGAAAAAATTTCGACCGACCAAACAGTGCGAAAAACTAGTCGGACGAATAATCCAGACTCCTGCTCGATTCGTGCAGATGGTTCACGCCATAGTCGCGCCTAATGACGTCTATGGCGGGCCCAACCGCATACCTCGTAATAACAATGTTGTTAAATTGTAAATGAATATGCCAAGCCTGGCAGAATTGTGTACAGATATATAAATGTAAAGACATTTTCTTTTAGCAAGCTCCTTGCTAAAGCATTAATAGCAATTCTGTTAATTAAATGAATGGGTTGATAGCAGCTTGCAGCACATGAATCATATATAAAGGACAGTTGGTTTTAAGAGGATAGGACAATTCATGTATAATGCTGCGCTTTCAACCGCCCACAATGTAACCACACTCGCTATATATTTTTTTTAAAGAAAACTATGCTTAGTATAAGAGGTTACATATTTTACAACCCCGCTACTTGCACGAAGCAGTCTCCTACACGTCAGTTTGGTCCAATGCTGTCACTCAGCCGGGGGTAATGTAGGATCCTGACATCGCTCAGTTAATGTGTCGTTTATCCCCAGATTCCTGGACGCGGGATGACCGCCTCGTTTTCATACCGTGGTGACGTGCGCACACAGAGCAGTGTGTGCGGCCTTGGTATTATTCCCGCACTTCAAGCGTAATACTCAGCGACTGCGGACGTGCCGTAGCTCGCTCTCGCTAAGTCCATAGAGACGTGCTGTGCGCGGATGGTTGTGCTTTGCTGTTATCGCATGTTAATCAAATAAACATGACAAGAGAGAAGAGAGTTTCCTGGTTTGTTTGAAACCGTCGACCAGAAGGATGAGGAGGATGTTTGAGTTTTGATGGTGAGATTGGGCGGAGTCCCTCGTTGGCCGTTGTGACCCCATAACGGAATTCCCGGCATAGGCCCATCACGCCATAAATCTATTGCTGAATAAACTTACTTACTTACTAAACTTACTTACTATACAGGTCAAATAGTGTGAAAATTTAAGTCAAGTCAACTAAGCGAGGACGTTAGTGAGATGAAGAGTGTCAAACAAGTACAAAATTCCATCCAACTGGCGCGTTTTTCCCAGAACCAGTGAGAGAATATGATCATTGATATCAAAAGAAGATTTCATCAGCAACCCCATGATCGACCTAGATGAATTTGTCCTCTGTACTCACGAAGAGGATACGATGATCTTCGTACATACCAATCATGCGACAAAAGGAGGAGGCCCTGATGGCAAAAGCCAGTGACACTGACATTCTTTTCATAGCAGTCAGTATGATATCAGCTCTCCGAAAGACTGATCTACAGCAGCTGTGAATTGCATGTGGCAAAGACAGCGCTGGAGATGGATTTCTGTCCATGAACTGTGCGTTTTCATTGGGCCACAGAAGAGCAGGGGCATACACGCCTTCACCAATCACTGGATTTGATGCTGTGTCTACCTTTTGCGACAAAAGAAAGAAGATGTGAAGAGATAACTGTTGACTTCCACAAATTAAGTTAGTTCCTATCAACAGTAATTGACGATGACATGGATATCTTGGTGAGGTTTGTATCTGAATGTATTCATGACAGATCCAGCACAGCTGAGGGCTTTGATGATGCAAGACTGGAGATGTTTGCAAGGAGCTGCCACCAGACAGGCATCATAAGGAGTCACAGTATTCCAGCCAGACATAGCGTGTTCTGCAGACTGGGTATGGATGAAGAAGACAATATTTGGCAGATCTTCTGGAGAGACCTTCCACTATTGCGGAGAGATGTCAGCAGCTGACGAAATGTGGCTGCAAATCAGAATGTCATGGGTGATGCCAATGCCACCGATTTAATCTGGATTGCACCACACTATGCAGTTGCAGGTGTGAGGTTGAGTCGCACTGCAAGGGCAATTATTACCAGGGTTCATGTCGAGATATTGTAATATGACTGAAACTGCATTACAGTATATTACTTCCAAGTAGTTTTATTTCTAAGTATGTCTATTCTATGCTGCTTCTGTCTTAGATCGTGACTACATTTCATGCTAACCAACATGATGTATTTCAACTCTTTGTCGCAAAATTTGTCAAATAAGCTTCTACTGAATTCCGGAGGTCGAAATTCGGATTCTGCATGGTCAAAAATGTATGATTTGATACCAAGATTATTAAAATCGCACAAGTTAGGAGAAAACTGTAAAGAAAATGAATTTTATGCTGGAAATGCCCCCCATCACTTTCTGGAATACTGTTGTGCATAAATTAAGCACACTGTTTTCACCATCATGTTTGTTTATGCTTTCGGGTGAATTTGTGAATAATCATAATCAGAAATTAGGTCACGAGACACATTAGATGCCTTTTCTAACCTTACCAAACTCATAAAATGGTCTTGACCTTGACCTCCAATAAATGTCATAAATGTACTGATGGCTTTTAGTTTGATGAAAATTGACTCAATTATCATAAAATTTGAACTAATGTGTGCAGAGATATGTCATTTTTAGATTTGAATTTAGTGATTGGCGGCCATCTTGGAAATATGCCAATTAATAAATTGCCACTGGGTTAAATTTAGTACTCCCGGTGGATATGATCACCCTGGCTTCTGCTGAACACAAATCAATCAAAATATTAACTTCTGTATGAATTTCCAGGCTAGGGTAAATTTTGCCAATATTCTGCCTGACTATAACATAATTATATGCCTATACCACTCAAACTGTCAGGCTAGTATAAACAGTTTCTGTTTAATAGATTGGCTTTGAATAATAAACTGAACCACACCAGCCCAGGGTCACACAGGGTGTATCCTGAGCCTATAGGCCTATTTCCATTAGGGTAGGCCTACCCGATCATCCCTAATAAACCGGATATACTAATAAACACAAGAGACGCAGTTGGGTGTGTATTTATCAGGTGTTTATTATGTGCACTGAAATCAGTGTGCAGTCTACTCAATACAAGTGTCGACTTGAGGTGTGAGAAATAGTTGTGACAGATCAAGGAAAAGAAAAGAAATTATGGATTCAAACGTAGCTGCATCACTTGATCAGCATCCAAACGCTGACCCCTTCGCAAATTACAACATAATTCATAATAAAATTGAGCAAGTAGAAAAAGTAAAATATAACAAACATAAAAAATCAAGTAGGATAACTACAGGCAATATAAAATCTATCAAATTTCGAGACAAACTATACAAAAAACTAAAAACATCCCCTATCAACACACAAGCCCATTCGATGAATAAAGTGAATTTAGATACATACAATAAAATCTTAAAAACTAGCATTTATATTGCAAAAAAAACTATCACCAAATATGTTTCGATAGAAATAGATTAAGTATTAAAGAAACGTGGGCTACAATAAAAGAAGCATTAAACAAAGCAAAAATACTTTCCCAGATCACTTCAAAATCGGAGGACGATAGATAAATGATAAACTAACAATTGCTAATCGATTTAATCATTGTTTTTACTAATATAGGACCCAAACTTGCTTCAGAGATTAGTAGCTATTCAAATTGCAGTTACAAATCATTTAAAAAAAAATCAAACCAGTGAAGTATTTTCGTTTTCAAAGGTAGATAAACCGACAGTTTTAAAGAATATTAATGATTTTCCAGCTAAGAGCAGTCGTGGTTTTGATGGGATTTCTATTAAACTACTAAAAAGTATTAAATATGAAATATTAGATGCTGTAACCATAGTAATCAACCAATCCTTACGCCAAGGCATATTTCCAAATAAATTAAAATTAGCCAGGGTCATACCTCTACACAAAAAAGGGAGATCCAACTTGTATCGATAATTACAGGCCTCTATCATTACTACCATCAATTTCAAAAAAAAATCGAAAAAATTGTTTTCAATCAGCTCAGTGCTTATTTTTTTCCAATAAATTACTTTTTGACAGTCAATATGGATTTCGAGCTGACCACTCTACAGAATTGTTAACTATAGAGCTATCCGATAGAATTACACAAAAACTTGACAAAGGAGATTTACCATTAGCTTTATTTCTAGATTTATCCAAGGCGTTCGATCCATTAAATCACGAAATACTTCTCACTTAATAAGGCACTACGGTATACTCTCCAACCAATTAGACTTTTTTCAAAGTTATTTGGATGATCGCAGACAATTTGTCAATTTTAATGACACTGTTTCAACAACAGCTCACATATCCACATGTGTACCACAAGGTTCGATCCTTGGTCCACTTTTGCTCATTATATATATATAAATGATTTTCCTCTCGCCAGCAATTTGTTCAAATTAATTATTTATGCAGATGATACCACATTAATAACATCCTTTGATATGTCAAACTGTACTTCCTCTCACATAAACAAAAAATTAGAAAATATCAGTAAATAGCTTAAATTGAACAAACTATCACTTAACATTAAGAAATCAAAAATATTGATTGTGTAGAAGAATCTAACTTTCTAGGCATCATTATACATTACCATATTGAACAAATTAAAACACGATTTTCCGCCCATATATATAACTCACTAATCCTGTTGCGCTTACATTACGGTATTGTGGGGCTGCAATAACAAACGAATTGGTATTCTACAAGAAAAGCCATTAGAATAATTACGCTTAGCAAATATTTAGCACACAGTGAACCGCTTTTCAAACGTTTAAATAAATTAACGACTGGAGATATATTTACCTTAAATCAACTAAAATTCTGCTTTCAACTAATCAATAACAAGTTACCAGACTATCTTAAAAACATGAACTTAGTAAAATGTAGAGACACACACAGACATGATACAAGGAATAAAAATAGATTCCACACTTGGAAATTATCCCATGTATTTGCAGAAAAATCATTCGTTTTTCTGTACCACATATTTTGAATAACACAAATATCATTGATAAAATCTATACCAATAGCCTTGCTGGTTTTATTAATTATGTTACAATATACCTTTTAAATAAGTACTCCTATCAATGCACTATTCTTAATTGCTATGTTTGTCCACAGAGCTAATTTTGTAACATGCAGGCATTAAAGTAAACCTTTAAAAACCTATATTTGAAAAAGTAACTTATATTTTTTTGAAAATAGCCTATATAACCTATAAAAACCTATATTTTGATTTTGCTTGAACAAAAACATTATGTTGAACTATATTTTAATTGTGGGAATGTGTTTGTGGCAAATAATTTGTGTTTCAGATAAAAATGCTTTAAATATAATTTAATTCCGCAAATTAGTCTGAAATAAATAATTATTTATGCTTATTAGCTACATAATTTCTTTAAAAAATTCCAGACTAGCTTCGCTCGGCATAAATTTTACTACACCTTGTCTGATATTGGTTCAACCTATGTGGACAATTTTTTTTTCTATAAATAATATATGTTCACCTCCATAGCTAAACTTGTGTGAAGAATTTAGTAAGTGCAATAAATAATTTGTCTAATTCAAACACTCCAGCCCTCCTCTGATTGAACATGGCTCCGTTAAGGCGAGCAGATCGTCTTGTTGCCTATGTAAGTTTGAAAGACCATACTACATGTATTTAACCATAAGCTGATCACCCGGTAAATGACGATGGACAGACCTGTATAAAATTATGCATTTGTGGCAGAATGTATTATACTGTATATTCAGATGTGTGTACTATACAGTATACTTCCTGAAATACGGTAGATATGACTTTGAAATTGTGAAAAAGTATGAATTTTCACATGGCGGGTACATTAGTGTCACTAGAAACCCTATAAAAACCTATAATTTTATGTGAAATAAACCTATAAAAGCCTATATTTTGATGAAATAAACCTATAAAAAACCTATATTTTGACCTGAATGGACTTTGAAGCCTGAACATGTTATATAGGCAGTCCTCATCGCTGTTGTCCTTTCATTCGTTCTCATTTGTACAATCATGTATGAGACCATCACCATTTGCCCAGCACTGTCCGCGTACTCATCATTCCGCATCTATCATTTTTATTTTGTGAAACAATATATATTTGTATATCATGTATGTCGTCTGGTATTGTAATAGTGTATTTTGTGATTTGTTTTATGGGTGGTTGTCATGAAAGCGACTCTTGAGAGTCTTTTGACAATCTCCCACTTTTCGAAGTAAATAAACGACTACTACAAGGCTGACGCTGTGCACGCTATGGCTCGTTTCGCTGGGAATTCACAAGTGCAACGCATGACCACCACCCACCCACCCCCTCCCCGACTACACATTGAAAACAACATTGAGCTGACGACAGTCAGACACGAGATACAGGATAGCTACTCTCGGATTCAACACCTCATTTAGACAAATATATTTGTTGTTTAATTGTGAAACAGCTGCATCTTAGCTTCCCTTAAAACACTGACCCTGAAGCCCTGCACAAGCTCTACTTCAGTGCCGTCAGGCTCTAGTTAGCTCCCGCCGTCACCATAGGTGAGACGGATGGAGCTATGGATTCTGCCTCCATTTTCTTCTTTTGCCTATAACTTTGTAAGAATATAAGCTAGGATAACAATTTTTGGTATGTGGGTTACTTCCAGGTGGATGATGGACAGGTTAAAATATTTTTATCTGAATTCAATACGCAAGGTCGCAGAGGAGAAAATGATGATGTTACGGCGTTGGGCCGTCCGTGAACATTTCGTTTCCGGAGCATATCTCTGAAAGTATTTGTACGATTGTCTTCAAATTTTACACACAACACGTCTAGGGGGTCTAGTTGTGCATTTTGAGGTATATGAACTTTGACCTACTATTGGTTCGGAACTATGGCCTATTTGGACGTTTTGACGCACACTTCGTTTCCGGAGCAGATCTCGAAAAGTACTGGGCTGATTACAGTCATATTGCACATACATGTTCTCTAAGGTCCCTAGTTGTGCCTTTTCAGGTTTTTGGAACTTGAAGTTGACCCAGCACTTTGACCTAATTTATGACATTGGTAAATCCGACTGAAATATTTTGCGGAATATCATGAAAACCGCTCAAGATAGCTACACCATTACAATAAAACAAATTGTAAGGTTTCAGGAGAGGATGCATTTTGAAAAATTTCAAGTTGATAAAATTCAAAATGGCCGCCCATCGGCCATTATTCAACTCGACAGGCCTGATATTGCGGAATATAAAACAAATTGTAAGGTTTCAGGAGAGGATGCATCATGAAAAATTTCAAGTCAGTAAAATTCAAATAGCCGCCTATATCGCCATTATTCACCTCGACAGGCCTCGTATTGCGGAATATCATGAAAACCGCTCAAGATAGCTACACCATTACTATAATACAAATTGTAAGGTTTCAGAAGAAGATGCATTTTGAAAAATTTCAACTCCATCAAATTCAAAATGGCCGCCTATCGGCCATTATTCACCTCGACAGGCCTGATATTGGGTAAACCATGCCAGATAGCTAAACCATTACTATAAAACGAAATGTGTGATTTCTGAAGAGGATGCATCCTGAAAAAAATTCGACTTGATCAAATTCAACTATTATTCACTTTCACATGACCGATATTTGGTAAACCGTGCTAGATGGCTAGACCATTACTATAAAACAAAATATGAGTTCTTGGGGGAGCCTCGATAGGCCTGATATCTGGTAAACCGTGCTAGATAGCTAGACGACTGGCATTATATTAGGCCTACTATAAAACAAAATGTGAGTTTCCAGAGAGGATGCCTTTAAAAAACTTTTGACCCAATCGAATTCAAAATGGCTGCCTATCGGCCACTATTTACTTTCACATTGCTGATATTTGGTAAACCGTGTTAGATAGCTAGACCATTACTATAAAACAAAATGTGGGATTTCAAAAGAGGATGCATCTTGAAAAATTTCGACTTGTTCAAATTCAAAATGGCCGCCTTTAGGCCATCATTCACATGGCCGTTATTTGGTAAACCGTGCTAGATGACTAGACCATTACTATGAAACAAAATGTGAGATTTCAGGAGAGGATGTATCTTGAGTTTCGCCGGTTAAAAGCTGATTTTCTGCGGATCGCCCGCAATAAATGTAGGAGAGGGTTGTCACGGGGTGATTCATCAAGAAGCCCTTCGCCGGTCAGTTGACACCGTTAAATCAATTACTCACGGCCGCCAATGAAGGTCATACAAGATTGTAAAATTTCGATTTGAAGAGGAATGAAAGTGCAAATTCTGCGTTTATCGAGTCTAAGCAAATACTTGCTAATGCTACCTTTTTGGTACACCCAGATCACACTGCACCGTTTGAATATGTCTGGCAGCCACTTTTATTTTTTAGTAAAAAACTAACTCCCGCAGAGACAGGTTACAGTGCGTTCGATCGCAAACTTTTAGTAGTGTACACTACTATTAGACATTTTAGGCACAGCTTAAAAGGCCGTTATTTTTTTGTGAACACCGACCATAAACCTTTAACTTTCGTAATGTCATCAGTCACTGAAAGTCCGTCACTGCGACAAACAAGGCAGTTGGCTTTTATCGCTGAGCTCACAACAGACATAAGATATGTGAAAGGAGAGACAAATTTCGTGGCCGACGCCTTGTTACGACCGACTGTGTCCTTTATAGATAATACATCAACCATAAATTATAAAGATCGAAGTACAGATCAAGCTTTGGACACAGAATTCACACGGTTGCGACATTCAAAGTCATCTACCATGAATTTTAAATTGCTCAAATCATTTTATAACAATTTGATTTGGTGTGATGTATCAACAGGACACATTCGGCCATACGTTACAGCAAAATTTCGAAAACAGGATTAGGTCATCCATCGCAGACAGCTACGAAACCGTTGATTAATACAAGATTTTTCTTGCACGGAATGAATATAGACATTGCTAAGTGGTGCCGTTCTTGCAAAGACCGCTAAAATATCTCACCATAATAAGCCACTTTTCGGCAAATTCGACGAACCCACAGATAGATTTGACCACAGACATATAGATATAGTCGAACCCTTGCCGTATGCCGATGGTTTCAGATATCTACTGACTTGTGTAGATCGTTTCACACGTTGGCCAGAAGCCATGCCGCTAGTGTATATCAGAGCTGAAACGTTCGCCGATGCCTTCTTTTGTGGGTGGATAGCACGGTTTGGGACTCCAACCACGGATAGGGGCGCCCAGTTCGAATCAAAATTATGGGATGGTTTATGTAAAAAGTTCGGGATATTACGGAACCGCACAACGAGCTACCACCCCCAATCGAATGGCATGATGTAACGTTTCAATCGTCAGCTTAAAGCAGCCATTATGGCACACGAATCACCGAATCCATGGACAACAACACTACCTGCTGTATTGCTAGGCCCATGTTCCGCCGTTAAAGAGTTATTGGGTAGGTCAGCCGCCGAAATCGTTTACGGAACGACACTCGGACTGCCGAGCGAATTTTTACATAAATATAACGTTGACGCACATACAGACTTAGATAACTATTCTGATAAGCTCCGCGTGGCCATGTCGCGTCTCCGTCTTTGCCCACCGCTCGACTCAACTCAGAACAACATTTTCCAATATAAAGAAATCGACACATGCTCAGATGTATTTTTGCGACAAATCACGCCCCTTACGACGGCCCATATAAGGTCATCGTAAGGAGCGGCAGAGTCATGAAAATCCTAGTTAAAGGCAAGGTGGAAACGGTCTCCCTTGATCGAGTTAAACCTGCACACTTAGACTACGATAACTATTCTGATAAGCTCCGCGTGGCCATGTCGCGTCTCCGTCTTTGCCCACCTCTCGACTCAACTCAGAACAACATTTTACAATATAAAGAAATCGACACATGCTCAGATGTATTTTTGCGACAAATCACAACTGCACCGCCTTCGACCGCCCCTTACGACGGCCCATATAAGGTCATCGTGAGGAGCGGCAGAGTCATGAAAATCCTAGTTAAAGGCAAGGTGGAAACGGTCTCCCTTGATCGAGTTAAACCTGCACACTTAGACAACGAGCCCGCCATAGGTACAGAGAAACAGCGTGAAACGCAAAATAATACGAGGAATTCGAAAAATACTGCAACAGTTCGAAGGGAACCGGCTCTCAAACAGAATTCCGAAAAAAAAGAGCTGAACCGAAAGCAAGAACACAGACACGGTCTGTGGCGGCTCAACATGGTACGAATTTGGCTACTACTTCACAGCATAATGCTAATAGAGTAAATTTGCCTAAACAATTCACCCCTTATGTTGCACCGCATTCGCGAATCCCCGCCGTTTCCTGCGCTAACGGGAGCAGCGGAGGTTTGCAAACGTATTCACGTGTACCTTTACACCTACGAGATAAAACCCCTAACTCAAACAAAACGACCAAACCACCGAATGTTAAAAACAATTTGAATATCGCCAACGGCGACCAAATTGTACCAGACGCAACCGTAAAACAAACCAGAGTTGGACGAAAAATCCACACTCCGCACGTTTCGTACAGATGGTCCACTCTTTAGTAGCGCCTAATGACATCTACTGCGGGACCAGCTGCACTAGCCGTAAAAATCATAATTTGTAAATATAAAGTTTGTCAGGCCTGGCGTAATTAAAATAATAATGTGAAATGTTACTTAATTAGGTTACTTATAGAAGTAATTTTATTATAAAATACAAATGTATTAATTAGTTTAATAAAGGTTGGCTGTTACCCGTAGCGCAGCAGCATAATTCATAAACAAGGAACATTGGTGTTAAGAGGATTGGAACATTGGTGTTAAGAGGATTGGAACATTGGTGTTAAGAGGATGGGAACTCAGATATAATTACTAAATATTAACTCGTTTTGCTGCGCCTGCGATGTTACCAACCACCAACGCTGTATTTTCACAACTGACTGTTTTTACTGTTTAATTACTGTATATTGGTTTTGTGTGTTTCCCAGACGGAGCGACGAACCGACGCTACCACCACAAGTTGGCTTGGTTCATACGTTTACACTTAACCCGGGGATGACTAGGGACCGCCAAGCCTCGTTCTGACTAGCCCACGCCACGAACAAACGCGCCTGCAGCAAAGCGCGCCATTCAGTTAACTCGTAGCCACTGAAGCAGGGGGGACGTTCAGTCGAGAGCTCAGGGGCCTAGCCGCATGGCACCGATCGCCGCGCTCTGCTTGGGAACTGTGTGTTATATGAATGTCTAGACTTCAATAAAGTGAGAAATACCTGAAGAATGATTTAATGAACATTATTTAATCCCGTCGTCCCGACAGAGGAGTTGATGGAAGATGGTGGAACGTAAACCTTCAACATATTCATGTCAGCAACACGATCGATCCATCACCCCCGCATACATCGCCACAACGTCGGACACAACGAAGATCAATAAATCTTCCAATCTGATGACAAGCGATACAGATTAACCTGTGCTGCGCTTTCTGGTGAGGTAGGGTCTGACGTCAAAGACGTGTTGCTTCAGCCTTTTCGGACACACGAATACGGGAATTTGAAAGGCATTTTGATCGAGCGTAGTGGTTTGACTACCCCAGAGACAGTTAACAAAGTGATCTCGGGAGAGAAAATGGGATCGGATATACCGTCTCAATTTCTCAGACGACTTCAGAAGACGGCTGGATTCGACACTACGGCAGTGGTAGGAAAAGCAGTCATTCGTTGGGCTTTCATTCGCCAGATGCCTACCTCAATACGCGCGCATCTAGCCACCCAGCCAGACAGTGCTTCACTAGAAAGTTTAGCTGTGTTAGCGGATAGAGTGTTATATAGCTTCAGAAACGGACGTTGAGGAAGTCAAGCAGGAGGTTGCTGGAATACAAGTCAATGAAAGTGGAAAGCTAGTTGGACTGTTGGAAGACCTGTCTCGCAGTCTTAAAAAATTAGAGACGGCCACAGCTACAGCAGCAAAGAAGAGGAATTACAGACGTTCACATACAGCTGAGAACCGTGCCACTATGACACCGTTCGCGCCTAATCTACAGGCAAAACCATTTGTACCTAGTAATCAAAATGTTAATAGACAAGGTTTTTTTACAAACAATCAGCAAGTTAACCGTCCTAACGTGCCGCCGCCGAATACACAGCAGAACGGTGCTGTTCAACTGATCGACACAGCTAATGCACCTGTCCGCTATTATCATCAAACATTCGGTGATAAAGCACGCACGTGCAGAGACCCTTAAATTAGTCGACCAGAGCAAGGTAGCGACTCTTGCATCTGGCGAAATAACAGGGATGCGACATGACTCCGCGGAAGCTACACTTCCAACGTTATCTCCCTCGTTATTGTACGTTATTGTACGTCGCAGACAAACGCAACAAGTGCAAATATCTAATGGGTACGGGCGCAGCAGTCAGCGTTTCACCCAAGTCTTGTGCTAACAGGACTACTTACACTGGCAGTTTGCCCCTTGTTGCAGCTAATAACACTACTATAACTACCTAAGGTACTTAGCTAGTAAACGTATAGTTGACATCGGTCCCAAACGAGAATATGCTTGGACATTCATAATAGCGGACATTGAGCAGCCCATAACAGGAGCAGATTTCCTTCTACATTACAGCTTGCTAGTTGATTTTAAAAGCCGCTGCTTGAGAGACATGAGAACTGGTTTAGCTATACCAGCTACTCTTTCGTCCATAAAACTTCTATCACTAAATAGAGTCGATATTGTTCGTAACGAATATGCAAAATTACTCGGTCAGTTCCCGAACTAACTCGTCCTACGACGAAGGGCGAGACTGTGTAGTCTTCCAACTTCCCCTGTAGTCTTCCAACTTGCCCTGTAGTCTTCCAACTTCCCCCGTAGTCTTCGCCGAGTCTGGCAACAGACACTAAGTGTCTGGCAACAAAAAGCATTCAGTCTGGCAACAGGCAATTTTTTTGCAGTAGACTCTACGACTTAGGATCTGGCAATTTACTCTCGTCCCAAAGCCCACTCCCTTCAACTTGAACCTGACTCTCGCTCTTTAAAATCTCTCAAGAGGAATTTTAACAACTCTCTTGCCTCTCATCCCCCTATCCTTAATGTCAACATGGCTCACGAACACCTCCCTTAAACTCAAATGGCTCTCGTCCCTCAGCCCCTTCCTTCAACTCGAACATATGGCTCTCACCCTTCAAATCCCTCTGCTTAATTTTAACATGAGGGCGAGGCATAACCACTGTCACACTGTAGATACGGTGATGGGTATGGGTGTCCATGTCATGCAGCATATCATTGCAAGTCCGAGGCAGTCGAAAAACTTTGGGCACTGATATTCACCTCTCTTTTCGTGATCAGTTTGACAAGTGACAACAGACAAACAAAAGGTTAGCTTCTCCATCGCCGAGTCTGGCAACAGACACTAAGCGTCTGGCTACAGACAAGCAGTCGGTCTGGAAACAGACAAATAAAGGGTAGCTCTGTCATCGGCCTTTTTCTCACAGCAGACTCTACGACTGAGGGTCAGGCAACAGTCAAACATACAGTCTGGCAACAGACAAAACCACTGTCATCCTGTGGATAGGGCGATGAGTATGGGTGTTCATAACATGCAGCACACCATAGCAAGTCTGAGGCAGTCGCAAACCATGGACGCGGATACTCACCTCCTTTGTCGCAATCAGTGATGTGATGACAGATCAACAAAAGTCGGTTCCGCCGTCGCCGAGTCTGGCAACAGACATGAAGGGTCTGGAAACAGACAGACAGTCCGTCGCCGATATGATTTAATTGGGCTGCTCCGCATGGCAGCAGATCAATGCGGGCTTGTTGAGTGCGCGAAGACGCGGTCTCTCGTCTTGGTTAGACCACTGCTTCCCGGCATCATCAGCATCACCCCAGCGATCTGAGACTCTTCGAAGTTGAGTCTGGAGGTGCATTGAGGAGAAGCAGAAGATAAGGGCAGTGGCTGGTCGGCAGATTCGTAAATTCAGGCAATCGTCTCGGCACTCATGGGTTCTAAGAGATACATTGATCCTTGCCGGGAGTTAGAGAGCGTTTGACAAAGTCGAAAGGCCCGGGTAGCCCCACTTGAGGGCTAGCTATCCCAAACAAACAAACAAACAAACACAACAGAATGAAAAAAAAGAATTAGCCGACAGGTAGGCCTATACACAAACTGACCCTAGATCTTTTCAAATTACAAAGCTATTTTAGTGTTAATAAATGTTTAGTTATAGGCCACTAGCTGATCAAATATTGATATAAATATTGAGCAAGTTGTGACTTATAAAAACACCTATGCCGATCATAATCACAATTATCACATATTATCGCTCACCTCACGCATGTACAGTCTGTCCGACGGTGGAGGATGGTCCAAAATAAAAGTTAGCTTTTTGGTATCCAGTCAGTCAATTCACAAGTGATTTTTATGAAATTTTGTAAAACCCTATTTTCTAGTCATTTGGCATCGATCCTGAAAATTTCGTAAATAATATTGGATAGTTCAAAAGTTAGACCATTTCGGCATTTGACATGTAACATAGTAAATGCCTATTTATGACGCTCCTCTATAACATGTATAAACCCATTGAACTTCATTCCGATTTATTCTCAGAATTATGTTACATGTCAAATGGTCTAACTTTTAAAATACTAAATGGAATTTCGCGAAATTTTCGAGGCTGTTGCCAAATGATCAGATAATAATCAAAAATCAATTATAATGGTTGCAAAATTTCGTGATATTCGCTTGAGAATTGACTGACTGGATACCAAAAAGCTAACTTTCATTCTGGACCATCCTCCACCGTCGGACAGATTGTAGATCATTTATTTATTTTAGAAAATTGTGAAAACTATCAGGTGACTAATATGGGAGACAGGCAGTGGAACAAGGAGAAAGACAATCTTGAGTATTATTCTTTGAGGATGGGACCTTGTAGGGAGTTGAAGCTATAAATTAGTTCAGTGTGAATATAATAAAAGAAATGGGAAAAAGTTGGAGAAGTAGACCTATAAGGTAATTGGAAACTCGGTGAATATAATGAAAGGGAAACAAGATTCCATTTCTTCATTACTATAGTGATTATAATAAAGAAATAGGGGAAAATTTGAAAAATACATTATAATTTGAAACCTGTGGCAATAGGAAGGGGTAATAAAGAGGATGGCAAGAGATCTTGTATTATCACAAGAGTAAAATGGGAAAATATTGGAAAAGTATAATGTATTTGAAAAATTGGGCGAAAAGAAATATGGAGAATGACAAGATTTTATAAATGGGAACTATAATGTGAGGGTGTGCTCCTCTTTTTAGGGAGAGAGTTGAGCTCCTGTAATAACACAGTGATACCCGTCAATAAGCTGAAAAGCTGATTGAGTTTAAATCAAATCAAGTAGCAGCCCACAGTTTACATCGCTCTTTACTCATATTTTGTTTAAATGTATACATCCGCGAAGCGAATTTTTTTAAAGTACACGTTAAAAATAATTATTTCATTAGTCTGTAGCATAAGGATTCCACCACATATAACCTGTTACGCTAATTTATTGAACAAGGGAATCAACTGTGTCTCGGCAAAATGCATGTAAGCATCACCTTTCATGGCCCCCCCAGATATTCAATAAACATTTTTTCAACCTGAAAATTACACCCACCTCATCCATAGTTATTACTCTTTATAAACTGGATCTACTGCCTCGAGTATATCCGTAATTCAGGCCACCATATTTTATCATTATGTATGAGTAGGGCCTCAGGCCACCATTCTCTATCAATTATGTATGAGTGAGGCCTTAGGCCACCATCTTCTATAATTATGTATGAGCGGGGCCTCAGGCCACCATCTTCTATCATTGTGTAAGTGTGGGGCCTCAGGCCACCATTTTCTATCATTATGTATAAGTGGGGCCTCAGGCCACCATCTTCTATCATTATATATGAGTGGGGCCTCAGGCCACCATCTTCTATCATTCTGTAAGTGTGGGGTCTCAGGCAACCATTCTCTTTCATTATGTATGAGTGGGGCCTCAGGCCACCATCTTCTATCATTGTGTAAGTGTGGGGCCTCAGGCCACCATCCTCTATCATTATGTATGAGTGGAGCCACAGGCCACCATCTTCTATCATTCTGTAGGTGTGTGGCCTCGGGCCACCATCCTCTATCATTATGTATGGGTGGGGCCTCAGGCCACCCTCTTTTATCATTCTGTAAGTGTGGGGCCTCGGGCCATCATCTTCTATCATTATGTATGAGTGGGCATCTTCTATCATTATGTTTGAGTGGGGCCTCAGGCCACCATCTTCTATCATTATGTATGTATGGGGCCTCAGGCCACTATCCTCTATCATTAAGTATGAGTGAGGCCTCAGGCCGTGAGGCCACCATCTTCTATCATTCTGTAAGTGTGGGGCCTCAGGCCACCATCTTCTATCATTCTGTAGGTGTGTGGCCTCGGGCCACCATCCTCTATCATTATGTATGGGTGGGGCCTCAGGCCACCCTCTTTTATCATTCTGTAAGTGTGGGGCCTCGGGCCATCATCTTCTATCATTATGTATGAGTGGGCATCTTCTATCATTATGTTTGAGTGGGGCCTCAGGCCACCATCTTCTATCATTATGTATGTATGGGGCCTCAGGCCACTATCCTCTATCATTAAGTATGAGTGCGGCCTCAGGCCGTGAGGCCACCATCTTCTATCATTCTGTAAGTGTGGGGCCTCAGGCCACCATCTTCTATCATTATGTACGAGTCGGCCCTCAGGCCACCATCTTCTATCATTGTGTAAGTGTGGGGTCTCAGGCCACCATTCTCTATCATTATGTATAAGTGGGGCCTCAGGCCACCATCTTCTATCATTGTGTAAGTGTGACGCCTCAGGCCACCATCTTCTATCATTGTGTAAGTGTAGGGCCTCAGGCCACCATCCTCTATCATTATGTATGAGTGGGGCCTCAGGCCACCATCCGCTATCATTATGTATGTGTGGGGCCTCAGGCCACCATCCTATATCATTATGTATGAGTGTGGCCTCAGGCCACCATCCTCTACCACTATATAAATGTGGAGCCTCAGGCCACCATCCTTTATCAACATGAACGAGTGGGGCCTCAGAAAAACCATCCTATATCATTATATATGAGTGGGGCTTCAGGCCATCATTCTCCATCACTGTGTAAATAGAGGGACTCAGGCAACCATGCATCCTCTATCATTATGTAAATATGGGGAGGAAGAGGTAGAGGAGGTGAAGGAGGTAGAGGAGGAGGAGGAGAAGAAGGAAGAGGTAGAGGAGGAGGATGAAGAGGAGGAAGAGGAGGAGAGAGAGGAGTAAAAGGTGGTGGCTGAGTAAAAGGTGGTGGAGGAGTGGGGAGTGGAATATGTAATTTGTACTTGTTGTTTTATCGATTTTATAAGTCATTATATCGATTTATAGTAAGTCGATTTAACAACATGTAAGTCGTTACATCGACTTTTACTAAGTCACTTTAATGACAAGTCCTTGTATCGCGTTCTATTAAAGCAGCCCCTTGGGATGACATCAATTTTGGTTTTACTTCCGCACTGAAGTAGTGTATCCCACGGATCATGTTTTTATTTTTTTCAGAATTTTCATATTTTTACAAATATTTTTAATCAACATTTCTATGAAACCAGAAGAAACCCAAACAAACTATTTGTATACCTGAAGGACGATTGAATGTTTTCACAGCATTGGGCCACATGCTGATGGCATCGGCCCAGCGTTGGGTAGACAATCAGTGCTGCAGTGCTTTACATGGCAATATACGACCTGGAAATACAACTATTCCGCTCTTTTTTGGTGCTTTAAAATTGTTTTTTTACTTTTTCGAATTTTTAGCTAAGATCAGTAGGCTATATAGCTTCATAAAAATTAAATTTTCAAAATTGACAACATTAAAAATGTCTCATCCCGAGGGGTCCCTTTAAGATGTTTAACAAGATTTAAGTGGTTAAACTGACGTATTTTTACCCTTGTGCTGCTAAAACTGAATATGCTCAATTCACTAACAATTCCCTATATATATCGCAAAACTAATAACGAAATACTTGATGATGAAAAAAAATTCACGCATAGATAAACGCGTCAAAGGAGAATAACAGCCTGGCTGGATAATTCATGATTTAATTTACATGAGAGATTTAATTAGCAAAACGCAAAGGACAACATAAATATTACAAACATTTTAGAAACCGTACTATGCTGAGGGAAAATAAATCAAAATATCACAAGAAACGTGTGCAATCGTGCATAGATGATCCACGTAAACTTGTTTTTTTCGTTTAAGTAATTATGGAATTAAACAAATATTAGATAAATCAATTAATAAGATTGTCCATGACAACAAAGAAGTCACTGACTTCAAAATAGTTACAGAACATTTTAACAACCATTTCTCTTATATTGTGGAGAAACATGTCACTGACAGTGAATTCAAACAATACTCGTTTATTCCAACAAATTATTTAAACAATATGTCGATGGTAATGTACCAAATAACCCATACATGTACTTTTCAATTCCTCAAATAAGTCGTGAATTTGTCATAAAATATTTAAATACTATGGCAATTAAAAAAGGTACAGGATTGGATGACATTCAGGCTATATTTCCAAAAAGTAATGGAACTCCAGTTGATTTCAGATTCCATGATGTAACTTAAGCATACAATCAGGATGTGCTTTTCCAAATAAGTGGAAACATGCCAAAGTAGTTCCACTTTAGAAGAAAAAGTAAATGATGTAAATCATGTGAATAATTACAGACCTATTTCTATTCTTCGAATTTCTTTCAAAATATTAGGAAAACCTGTTTCAGTTTATTTGTACAGATACCTTTCCTCACACAATTTATTTAATAAAAGACAATCCGGATTTAGAGCAAATCACCCCTGCGAAAGTATTCAACTTGAGGAAAGTGCCTTAACTAGTAGTTGAAAATGCTAAATTGTTGGGCGTTTTTATTGATAGTATACTTTCGTGGAAAAAAACAAGGTGCTCATGTAAAACGTAAAACAATGTGTCTCTTTTAAACTTTCACTTCTCCCGTAGAATACACAAATATTGGACCAAGTCTAGTATTCTACTCCCGACCAATCGAAGAGTAGCTCAGCCTGTCACATGACGAGATCGGTTAATAACCTCCGTCATTCAGTTGTTATTTAAAATAGGTTAAATACCATACTTGGGCCCAAATTTTATTCCACAATTATTATATCAAATCCATCATAGAATATTGCTGTATAGTTTGGGGAACTGGGTGTAGGGAGAATGAAAATGTCATTTAAAGAATTAGTGTGATAACACTATTATACTACATCATATCAAGACATGGCTGAGCCTGTTATGTACAGTTTCCCTGCGATTACACGACAAGAGAAAAGAAAACAACGTGAAAAGAAACAAGAGAAAATGTGGAAACAGCCTGAAACTCTACATCTGGATATGATGTGCCACACTAACGACATTGACAACTATGGCGTGTTAGAGTACGAGGATCAGCTATGTGACTTACAGTTTGTCACCCACAACCTTGCTGCTTGGAAGGACGTCTGCTTACAGCACTACGCTCAGAAGTATGAGGCTGGTGACATCACATCTTTCCCGTCTGTGTCTGCGATCTCAGACGGATCCCAGCTGAAAGTTGCTGGCTCTATTGTCATCAATTACTACTCGACAGGAGTAGTGTTAGTGCAAGGCAACCAAGTCCATGATTGGAAAGATCGTGACTTTCCAATTTCGAAAGCTGGTGTTAAAGAATGGGTTGATGAGGCTAATAAGTCTGTCATTGAGATGGCAGAGTTAAAGAATAATTCAAGCTTGAATGTTACGCGAAATGTCTCAGCTGCTCAACAAGCATCATCCCCCGCCTCTGTGACAACCAACACACCAACTATACCCAAAGTGAAAACTACTCCAAAGAGGAAGAAATCAGTAGTGCCCAAGATCAATCCTGCAAAGCCTATGGATAGCTCCACTCCATGTCATAAACCTGTAAGCGCAAAGCCATCACCACTTCTCTCATCTGTTGTAAACCACGACGTTGACAGCCAGTAAAGTGATGAGCTGTCACAAATTAGTACAGTGGAATCTTCAGCTGTCAACACTACCGAAGATATGCCACACCAATCGCCTGTCAACACCTCTGGTAGAGTGAATAAGCTACAACATGTACAGTGTCTAGGTGATTCGTCGCTAGATTTGTTACATGCTGACAGTGTAACTACCAATGACACAGTGCAGGAATACAACAGTGACGCTTCTTCTCTTCGTGTGGCACCAAACTGTGAACACTGTAAAAATCTACAAGACTATATTACCATCTGCGAAGAGGCTGCAAACACACTACGCCAAGAAATAGCACAACTGAAACAACAAGCAAGTTTAACACGACCACCTGCCACACCGACACGACCACCTGCCACACAACCAAAAAACAACAAAAGAGCGCATCAAGAAAACCCAGTAGCCTAAGATCTCATTCGTCGGCGATTCTAATCCCCGGAATCTATATAGACACTTGGATAGCACTAAAACAGACAATGCAGTGTGGGTTAACGCCGGCTGCAAAATAGAAGATGTGAACTCACGGGTGCATCATATGATTAAAGACAATGACATTGGTGTTATACACCTTGGGACAAATGATGCCCTCAGCACCAAATCGGATAATGACTGTCTTGCCGGCTGTAGTGACGCCATGGATTCCATTTTGGATTACTCAGTGCAGACACCTCTTATTGTTTGCTCCGTGCCACCAACACGCAACCAGAGAGGACAACGACGTGTCACAATGATTAACACCCTGCTCAAGTATAAATGTAACATGAACAATAGACTAGTTTGTTGACACCGGATTAACCTTAAGTGATATTGGCAACGATGGGGTCCATCTGACTGACTCTGGTAAAGCAAAGCTTACCAGGCGTATTCAATGTGAAAGCTTGGATTTTTACCGCAATGTAAGCAGCCGTCACATGTGAGTACATGGCTTGTCACAATATAAATAGATTATTAAACAAACTTGACCAATTAAAATTATTTTTAGTCAACGATAGTCCATCACTTGATGTATATTGTCTTAGTGAGACATTCTTAACGGAAACAATTAATGATTCATATCTCTGTATTGATGGTTACACGTTTGTAAGGAAAGATAGGTTACACAAAAGAGGAGGTGGTTTAATAATGTATGGCATCTCATACAAACGTAGAAAGGACTTAGAAGGACCTATTGAAACTTTATGTATTGAAATCAAATATTCTAATAGATCTATTTTACTGACTTCAGTCTATCGCCCACCAAATAATGATAGTGATTCTATACAACATTGGTTATCTAATATGGAAGAATCTATGTATAAAATTTATTTTTAACATTGATATCATGTCGGATAAAAAAGATAAAACTTCAAGAATCTTGGATCAGCCTTACATCTAATGTACAGTTAAACCAGATAATTAAAGATCCCACGAGAGTAACAAACACCAGTGAAACTCTTATAGACCACATTTACGTTTCTGATGATCTTCCCGTTTTATATAGCTCTCCTATTAAGTATAGTATTAGCGATCATTTCCCTGTATTTGCTGTTTTTAAAATGACGAGTATTGATTATAACAAAAATGATGGTCGCCATAAAACCATAACGTATCGAAAATACAATAACTTCAATTCTGCAACATTCTTGTCGGACTTACAAAACGCCCCCTGGTTAACTAACGGTGCTGAAAACATCTCAATGGATCAATATCTTCAAAGTTTTATTTCTACTTTTACTAAAATAATAGACAAACATTTACCACTAGTGACTAAACGTATAAAACGACCAAAACAACCAGAGTGGATATCAAATAACATCTTACTTGCTATTAATAAGCGAGAAAATGCAAAGAAAAAAAAAGATGAACCAAATTATAAGTATTGGAGAAATGAAGCCACAAAGTTAATACGAGATGCAAAGAAAGAATTTTATTCGGAATCAATTAAACTTAACAACAAATCCAACTTTTCTAACAACATTAAAACAATAACTTATGAAAACAAAACATTTACAAATGATGCTGATATAGCAAATACTTTCAACAAGTACTTTACTAGTGTGTCTGAAAAATATCTAAATAAAGAAAAAAGTCTATCTCCAAATCTGAAGAAACTGGAAGCTTTTATTACAACGAAACTACCAAAAGAAAATATTTTTAATATACCATACATAACAGAGGATTTTGTTTATAAATTTTTGACCAGCTTTGATAATAATAAAGCGACAGGAATCGATAATATATCATCAAAGATTGTTAAAATATCAGCCCCAGTTCTGAGTAATTACGAAACACTTAACAGAAATTTGTAATCACAGTATCCGTAACAGCTGTTTTCCGTCGATCTGGAAAAAGGCAAGAGTTACACCACTTCACAAGAGAAACTCAACCGACGACCCAGAAAACTACAGACCTATATCTATTTTGCCCCTTTTGTCTAAAGTTCTTGAAAAACATGTACACAACTCATTGTACAAATTTTTTCTGGTGAATAATCTTTTATCCCCTCGACAATCAGGTTTGCGGACCAAACATTCTTGTGAAACAGCACTTACTGAAATGACTGATGATTGGCTTAGTGCCATGTACAACAATGAATATTGCGGAGTTCTTTTTCTAGATTTATGCAAAGCTTTCGATCTGGTTGATCACAATATTCTACTTAGAAAACTAAAATTATATCAACTTGGTCAACAATCCCTTTTTTTGGTTTCAATCCCACCTTTCTGATAGAAAACAATCTGTTAAATCAATGCGACATATTCAAGCGAAATATGCAACACACATGGCGTTCCACAAGGCTCTATATTGGGACCCTTACTTTTCTTAGTTTATATTAACGACCTTCCATTAGAAAATGCATCTGGTAAAACATCATTATTTGCAGATGATTCAACAATTACTGTCCGTGGCAAAGAGATACACTCTGTCAAGGAACATTTATCTAATGAAGCAGTACGTACGAACAACTGGTGCTATGAAAATGGCATGGCTTTAAGTTTTGAAAAAACCAAAGCAATGTTAATCCTATCAAAAGCAAAAGAATCACGTTTAGCTGAAACTGAAATAGACATCAACATAAATATTAACGGCACACAAATAAAAAATACCAAACAAGAAAAAGTCCTAGGTGTGCTTATCGATAATAACTTAACGTGGCATAGTCAAGTAAAAAAAAGTTAAACAAACAATTGCTTTCAAGCTGTCTATTCTCAGAAAAATAAGACATTATTTACCTGCAAAGACCCGTATTTTGTATTATAACTACTATATTAAACCACACCTACAATATTGCTGCACTATATGGGGACAATGTAACAAAACTGACATATATTCAATGATAAAATTACAAAAAACAAGCCGCACGGCTTATTCTGGATGCAGATAAGTATTCCCCATCTAGTCCTCTGTTCGATCAACTTGAATGGGATACTTTTGATAAAATTGTTCAGGAAAAACAGGCCACAATGGTATTCAAAGCTCTAAACAACCTTACCCCTGATTATATATCTAATTTATTTAAACCAACATGCACAAACACAAATCATTCTTTAAGATCGAAGAAAAGCAATAAACTCCATGTACCAGCAGCTCATCACAAAAGCCTGAGGTTTAATGGTACAAAAATCTGGAATTATCTATCCGATAAAGCACGCAAAGCAACGACATTAAAAGAATTCGTACGCGAATACAAAAACGGAAATAAAAAGTAGTTACAATATACATATATCAGATTTGTAATTATTGTGTTTGAAATAATATATATGTTGTCTGCAATTGTGCTTTAATTGTACTCTCAAATGTAATTTATGTATGTGTGTTTGTAATTGTCATGTTACAATGTATATACTGTATATATATATATATATGTGTGTATATATATGTATGTATGTATATATATTATATCAATACCATACATTATTTTATAAGTTATGTAATATGAGGTTAGGTACTGAGTTATATAAATATACCTCAATATAAAAAATGTCCAAGTATATTTTATTTTATCAATTATTTCCATGTATACAAATCAATCATGTAAATTGTTTTACTTCAAAATGATCACTTCTTCTGTAGAAGTTTGTAAAATTATATGTTGCTGCCAAATAGATTGTCAGATTTACCATGTACACAAATTTAAATATATGCTATTATTACTATTTTATATTATATAAGTAAATGAATCATATGTATATATTATTATACTGTTTAAATAGATGTATATATCGATGTATGTTTTTTAATGTTTATGTATGAGGGCCCCACGGCGAATGAGCTATGCTCAGTGGGTTGGTACATACATTGATTTTGTACGTTGTTGTATATAACTGTACCCTCGCTAAATAAAGACTTTATTATTATTATTATTATTATCATGTATAAACAAGCTTGTCTGATTTTTAAAAGTAAAACAGACCGAGCACCTTCATATATTCAAGATTTGTTTACAAATGTAACAGATTGTTATAGCCTCAGATCCTCTGCTCAGAACTCAATTCCCAACGATATTAGATATGCAGAATCTTCGTCCCAACTTAAAGTAGGGTAGGCCTGCCATAATTTACTATTAGATTAGATTATTTTTATTCTTATTATTCATATTATTCTTATTATTCCTTAAATTATGATTATTATGATTATGATTGTTGTTGTTGTTGTTGTTGTTGTTGCTGCTGCTGCTGCTGCTGCTACTGCTGTTTTTGTTGTTGTTGGTGGTGGTGGTGTTGGTGTTCCAAAACCATTTATAAAGCGGTCCATCCAAAAATGTTCTGGACCGCTGTACATACTAAAAACAAGATACAATTAAAAGGAGGGGAAGCTATGCAAAAGTTAAGTAAAAGAACAGGTAACATTTTTAAAGCTATAGCTAAAACTTATAATACTATATAATAAAGTTAGAATATAATAAAATACACCACATTAGAAAATAAGCTACAGACGTCATGTGAAATTCAATTGCACAGGTGAAAATATTAGTAAGTTAATAAAATGGTAGATAATAATAAGTTAAAAACATGGTAGATATTAATAAGTTAAAAAAATTATCTAGTAAAGAATAATGTTTTTAAAACTGTTTTGAACTGTGCAGTGCTGTCTATCAGTCGCATGTGTTCTGGGAGCTTGCTCCATAGCAGAAGAGCGGCATAAGCGAACGACCTGTTCTTATAATGTTTCTTATAATCGAGTGGTGTCTGAGGCCCCACTTATATATAATGAGATATAATAGTGGCCTGAGGCCCCACACTCACACAATGATAGAGAATGGTGCCCTGGGATCCCACACTTACACAATGAATTATGATAGAGAATGGTTGCCTGATGCCCCACTTATACATAATGAATATAATGGTGTCCTGGACCCCACACTCACACAATGATAGAGAATGGTGGCCTGAGGCCCCAGTTATCCATAATAAGATATAATGGTGGCCTGAGGCCCCACACTTACACGATGATAGAAAAAGGTGGCCTGAGGCCCCACACTTACACAATGATGTAAGATGGTGGCCCCACTCAGACATAATGATAGAAGATGGTGGCGTGAGGCCCCACTAATACATAATAATAGAGGATAGTGGCCTGAGGCCCCAATCATACATAATGATAGAGGATGGTGGCCTGAGGCCCCACACTTACACAATGATAAAGGATGGTTGCTGAAGCCCCACTCATACATAATGAGAGAAGATGGTGGCCTGAGGCCCCACTCATACATAATGATAGAGAATGGTGGCCTGATGCCCCACTCATACATAATGATCGAAGATGGTGGCCTGTGGCCCTACTCATACATAATGATAGAGGATGGTGGCCTGAGGCCCTAAACATACAGAATGATAGAAGATGGTGGCCTGAGGCCCCACTCATACATAATGATAAAAGTGGTTGCCTGAGGCCTCACTCATACATAAAGATAGAGGATGGTTGTCTGAGGCCCCACACATACATAATCATAGAAGATGATGGCCTAAGGCCCCACTCATACATAATTGATAGAGAATGGTGGCCTGAGGCCCTACTCATACATAATAATAGAAGATGGTGGCCTGAGGCCCCACTGATACATAGGCCTAATGATAGAGGATGGTGGCCTGAGGCCACACACTTACACTATGAAAGTACATGGTGGCCCGAGGCCCCACTCATACATAATGATAGAAAATGGTGGCCTGAGGCCCTACTTATACACAATAATAGAGGATGGGGGCCTGAGCCCCCAACCATACATAATGATAGAGGATGGTGGCCTGAGGCCCCACACTTACACAATGATAGAAGATGGTTGCTGAAGCTCCACTCATACATAATGATAGAAGATGGTGGCCTGAGGCCCCACTCATACATAATGATAGAAGATGGTTGCCTGAGGCCTCACTCATACATAATGATAGAGGATGGTGGCCTGAGGCCCCACACATACATAATGATAGAAGATAGTGGCCTAAGGTCCCACTCATACATAATTGATAGAGAATGGTGGCCTGAGGCCCCACTCATACATAATAATGAAAGATGGTGGCTTGAGGCCCCACTCATACATAATGATAGAGGATGATGGCCTAGCTGAGGCCACACATTTACATAATTATAGAGCATGGTGGCCTGAGGCCCACATTTGACTAGTCATAGAGGATGGTGGCCTGAGGCTCAACTCTTACATAATATTATAGATGATGGTGGCTTGAGGACCCACTCATACATAATAATAGAAGATGGTGGCCTGAGGCCCCACTCATACATAGGCCTAATGATAGAGCATGGTGGCCTGAGGCCCCACACTTACACAATGACAGAAGATGGTGGCCTGAGGCCCCACTCATACATAATGATAGAGAATGGTGGTCTGAGGCCCCACATTTAAATAGTGATAGAAGATGGTGGCCTGAGGCCACACATATACACAGTGATTAGAGAATTGTGGCCTGAAGCCCCACATTTACAAAGTGATAGAAGATGGTGGCCTGAGGCCCCACTCATACATAATGATAGAGAATGGTGGTCTGAGGCCCCACATTTAAATAGTGATAGAAGATGGTGGCCTGAGGCCACACATATACACAGTGATTAGAGAATGGTGGCCTGAAGCCCCACATTTACAAAGTGATAGAAGATGGTGGCCTGAGACCCCACTTATACATAATGATAGAACATTCTGGCCTGAGGCCTGACTCATACATTATGATAGAGGATGATGGCCTAGCTGAGGCCCCACTCGTACATAATATGATAGAGAATGGTGGCCTGAGGCCCCACTCATACATAGTGATAGAGGATTTGGTGGCCCGAGGCCCCAGTTTTACATCATGATAGAGAATGGTTGCCTGATGCCCCACACTTACACAATGATAGAGAATGCATGGTGGCCTGAGGCCCCACATTAACATAATAAAAGATAATGGTGGCCTGAGGCCCCACACTCATACAATGATGGAGAAAGGTGGCCTGAGGCTCCACACTTACACAAATGTAGAGAAAGGTGGCATGAGGTTCCACACTCATACAATGATAGAGAAAGGTGGCCTGAGGCTCCACACTTACACAAATGTAGAGAATGGTGGCATGAGGTCCCACTTATACTTATTGAAAGATAATTGTGGTCTGAGGCCTCACTTATACATAATGTAAGATAATGGTGGCCTGAGGCCCCATACTCACACAATGATAAAGAATGGTGGCCTGAGGCCCCACACTTATACAAAAATAGAGAATGGTGGCATGAGGCCCCACCTATAGGTTACATAATAAGGGAATGTGGTGGTCTGGGCCCCTCACTGATATGATGGGGGACGGTGGCCTGAAGTCACACACCAGCATAATGATATATGATGGTGGCCTGAGGCCCCACACCTACACAATATGATAGAGAATGGTGGCCTGAGGCCCCATATATATACATCGAGAGAATGGTAGCCTGAAGAACAATGGTTGATATTTATATTTTCTTGCAGCTGTTAGAAATGGACTACAAACATTTTATAGAAATTGTTTGAGAATTGACTGAGATTCATGCGATAATCATGCAATATGCCTAGGCAGACAGGTTAAGCTGGCGTGTAGTACTAGCCTATTTACGCAATGATGGAGTAGTGTTGGGCCACCGTTACAGAGAAAACGATTGGTCCAGCATCGAATAAAGTACTAGGCCATTATTAAGATGATATCTTATCAATACATACAACGTTTTGAAAGGATGCTAGAGTAATTGGCAAAGTTGAAAGACCCTGACAGCCTGTTTCTAGGGCTAGCTATCACAAGCAATCAAACAAACAAATCACATTCTTGTATTCTTGCGCGAATTAGTATTAGTGGCCTCAGGCCACCTTTCAGCGATGTAAACTGCTCGCTGCACGAATGTATGACAACTGCTGTCAATCATCCTGTGACAGTGACCTGTGCCTGACCAGCAGTAACTATATGCATAATATATTCCGGGCTTAAAAATAACCACCTCCGATACAACATGCTTCCGCATGACCCATGAGGCTATTAACCTCAACATCCCAAAGTCTTCTAAATGTACCTATATTCTATAATGTCCAAAATAATCCTCATTCACTATTATGCCCTCTCACCAAGCCCTCTCGTAAGCAAAAAGTAGCCAATTCATCGTAAAAAACAAGTAATACAATAACAATACATATAAATAATTTATATTCTGGAAAAGATGTTCAGCGTATTTTGCGCTAAGTATGCAAGAACAAATATTCCATGAACTGGTGAATTTGCTTCTTTATAACACGATTTATTATACGATTCGTGTAAAAAATAGTGTACAATTTCGCGATCAATCGACTATTAAATTTGCTTCTTTATATTATAGATAAAACAACTGTGAGATATAGGCCTACCTACATTTGGGGTTGTAGACTAGCCTATATAAATCAGTCATGTCGTGATATTAAATTATCTATTTTTAAAAATAATTACTTTTATAGGCCTGGTAATTATAGATCTACATAGGCCTGCACTCGATAAAATTGTACTGCCTATTATTACTGTACGGGTCACAGATATGGGGAACAGATTGGAGCAATGTCATTGAAAATGTTATTGTAGGCCTACATATTTCTATTATATTATATTGATCTACGTCTAAGCATCTAAGTATTTTTAAAAAAGGCCCTACATAGGCTAATATCACCGCGGTAATAACGTCTGTAAGCGTCCGAGATCACCGGGCGAAATCACCAAAGGCCGTCCGAGATCACCTGGGTCGAGATCGTTGAAGGCCGAGATCACCGGTATTGACTATAGTCTAAAAAAAAAATCCATTTTAGAGGGATCATAATTATGGTGTTACTGATTTACTATTTACGTGGAAACTCCTCACAATATCGACCTAAAACTTTGGGTTGCTATAAAACATATGATTTACCATAACAATACCTTTTTTTCATTTGAAAAACTCGAATAATACCACAGAGTGGACGGATATAACGCAGTGGCTAACCGTACGTGATATACTGTACATATATAGCATGCTATTCTTAAATGTACGTTTGTACCACTAAATGACGGTATTCGTTGGTAATAGAGCTACGTATGATTAACGCACATACTTACAGTACGGTTAGTAACTTACGGATATACACTCCCTATCTATATTAATACCAGAAATACTAATTTATTCTAAATCAAAAGTAAAGCACAAATTATTGTCGTAGGTACTTGTTGACATTTTTGTATCTCTGCGAGAGCATTCTCAAACCATGTGTATCGGTAGGGTTGCAATTTTGGATGAACTGAATCGAGAATAAGCTGACGACTGCTTGCCATATGGTGTCTTCCCTAGCGGTGCTGCGGATGAAATAGCATTAAACGTGTTTATATGTACATATCTTCGGTAGTATGCAGTATTACTTTGAGGAGTGGTCAGAATTAAAAGCATATTTTACATTTCATTCGACTTCATACAGTACACTAAATAGATGTATGTGCAGGTAAGATATTTCTGTAATCAGGTATGTATGATGTGTTGGAATATAATTTATTTGAAGTATAATTTGTTCTAGGCCTATGCTTTAAAGCTTTCTGAAGGCAATCGTTATGAATATTATGCTGATTTTAGAGTGGGGTGCACATTTTTTTTGTAAATACATGTATGAAGAGGGGGTGAAACGTCTTTCTCAATAATGAAATGGGACGGCAATCTTGACATGCTTGACAAATATCATGCTGATTTATGATAACGGGGCCAAACGGCTTTCCTAATTATGAAAAGGGTTCGAAACATCTTTCCAATTTATGAATAGGGTGAAATGTCTTTCTGATTAGGGGACGAAACGTCTTTCCTAAATATAAGGAAAGGGTTATAAGCCTTTCCTAATTATGAAATGGGTGTGAAACGTCTTTCTCCGAATTATGACTTGTGGACAAATATGGCGTGGGTGCGAAATGTCTTTCTGAAATATGGTTAGGGTGCGAAACTTTTTTCTAAACTATGAACATGGGGGCGAAACGTCTTTCCTATTCATGACTATAGGGCGGAAAGTCTGTGTACCCTTTAGAGCTGATCGGCAAGCAGAGCGAGTCGCCTGGTCCCTGGCTAACCATACATGATTTACTGTAGGCCTACGTATGTAGCATAACGTTACTATTCGTACGTTTGTACAACTAAATGATGGCAGGAACAAGATAAATTAAAAAAACAACCAGTGATTACACCTCCCTGCTTTGAAGCCTGAGGCACTGCTTGGGCTGTGAATGTCTTTGGCGTTGTATTCTAGCAAGCGCGAGACGTCGGTGCAGTGCTGTTCTAATGCTGGGCCACCATCGTCAATAGTGACCAACATTTAGACTGATATCGTATAATATTGATGCCAAGCTGGCTGCTGGGGCGTGTTGTGAGATGTCTTATCTTTCTCAGTTTGTCCAGGGAAAGTAGTTTAATGTTAACACTTAACATGTTTTTTGTGTGGCTTAAAACAAATTTTCTATTAAAAGAATCTTACCACAACAGACGAAACTGTATGCAAAAAAGGCCCCCGTTTTAACAAACGAGCTGGCTTGTCTATTAGGGACAAGAGAGTAGTTCCTCATCAACGTGACCGAGAGGTAGCGTGCTCAGCCTCAGACCGAATAGTCTCTATATCTCATATACTGAGCAGCATTAAAATTTAAAATATAAGTGTGTTTTTTTTTCTCTCTAATAAGAACAGTAGCACACTACATATATTCAATAACCAGTCAATATTGTTTAAAGAAAAACTTAATAAAGTAAAATGTTAGTGTTTTTAGGTTTTAGACTTGGTTTGTCAATTTTTACATTATTGGAACTCATTCCAATAATGTTTTAATATAGTCCAGGAGCAGGGACGCACAAAAAAATTTTGTTCAACCGGCGGACTATCTTGAATCTGAATTGACAGAATGGTAGAATGGACCTTCTGCAACAACCCCAGGTAGTATGTCCAAACAAATTGTGGTATCAGTTTTTTTGTACAGCCCATTTTTTAACATAGGGTGGCGTTTTTCGCTATGTTTGTCAAAGTGGAGGTAAAGTTCGGAAAATAGCCATATCTTTGCAATGAATGGACCAATTCTTACACTTTTGGTATCACTCACTCAGTATTAAATTATCCAACTTTTGGGTCCATCTGGCCTTAGGTAAGATTGTGTATTGTGAGAATTACCAGCTTACATTAAGTCACATTTCAATAGTAAATACGGTATGGATTTTTAGTTTGTCGACTCGACAAACTTTTAAGCTGGTTTTCCACACAAACGTCTGTCGTTAACTTCCGTTACTATCTGTTATGTCTGTGCAATGTCAGAAGGCAATATCTGCCCCCTGGTATACTCGGCATTCACTGCTTTTTAACTGGCGTCCCATCTCTTCCTGCCATAGCGCTGCCAAAAGGCTGTATTAGTTCACTTGTAAATCAAGTATATACTTCCTTTCCGCTGATGTCACTGCCTCCTTTTGGCTTGCACTGACCCAATGTTGGTTAAATGTTGTGCCATCATCTATGACACTCTTCCAACATTTAACTAACATTGTGTCAGGGTATTGAGTTGCCGGTGTTCCCTGCAAAAATGAGACCTTTACCCAATGCTGTTTTACAGCTGAGCCATGGTCGTAGACGATGGGCCAGTAGTAAGCTAGCAATGGGTGAACGTTTATCTTGTTAACTCCTATATACTGGTTTGCCAATGCTGGGCTAATATCGGCCCAGTGTTGTAAACGGTTGGCCACTATCAGGCTAACATTGTGTCAATGACACGAGTTTGCTGATTAGCTGGGTAGGTGTTCATGAATGCCAGCAGTCTGTCGCAGGGCTAGCCACCTTCTCCCACCCCTCTCTGCCTCACTTGACACAAGCTTGTTATGTTACGCAATATAACAATTAGGTCTTGGCTAAGATATTTATCTCCAAAAATTGCAAATTTTGTATTATTAAAATTAGATTTTTGCACTCGGCAGTAAAAGGCATTGCACATTGATATAATTCATACACTTCTGGGGTGAAAAATGACCAAATAATGTAATTTATTGCAGTGCCCGATCATGTGGTAAGTTAACCCTTTCATTACGACCATCTGACATGAAAAGGGGACAAAGTATGGTGAACTATACATTTTTATTTATTAAGTTTATTTTGCCTGAGTTTTTGTCCTATTTAGGGGAAATAGGGGTGCTGTGTGAGAAACGGTTGACATTTCTGTACACCAGTCCTTGTAAATATGTCCAATATAACGTTTGGGGTCCCTAGGTTAGGTAGGCCTACTTTCGTCTTTAGGAAGTGTTCAGATAAAATATATGTTCATGATTAAATATGATGATTAGACCGTAAAGGGTTTTGATCGGAATAATATTGGCCAAGCGTCGCAGACAGTGGCCCAGCATTACATCAGCATTGGGCCAATGTATGGTGTTATCTGGTGTTTCTGGGGCCTGATGTAAAGAATACCCAGTGCGTGACTTATAAAGAGTAGGCCTAATTGCGGGATTCCCACAAAAAATAATACTGGCCCAACATCATTCTATCGCTGCGCCACACTTTGAGCAATATCTTTGTTTTTGACGCAACAAGTTAATTTTAGTGGGCCATAGGATTTTTGAAGATAAGGCCCTGCCTGCTGAATTAAAGAGACTGGCTCAGGCTAAATCATAAAAAAATTCCATGACCATATGATGTAAACATGTCCATAGAATAGAACTGCAAAAGTTTTTTTAATTTTTGTGCTGTGCATTTACCAGTTAGGCTAGATATAGAGACGAAATTCCCGTATTTTTGACATTTGACAATAAATGCCCATTACGGCCCACACTGTCAAATTGTGAGCTGTGTATCGCTGTATTAGTTTCAGTATTAGTATTCAGCGTTGTTAGAACAGAGTCAAGGTTCGGCATCCCATGATCCAATACATAGGCCTATATGCTTACCAATACAATTTAAATGAAGTATGGCAGAAAACGAGCTACTGAAACCAATTTTGAGTTGAAATGTTGCTGATTCCAACGAAATATTGGTCTGTCACCTGTAACCTGACTGTAACCTCGCCACAAGGTAACCTCGCCACAGGTAACCTCGCCACATGGGGCTAAGTAACCTCGCCACAACTTCGCCACACCTGTTGTATCCGCATTTATCAATGTATTTTCAAAGGGAAATCGCTACCTTGAACGTGGTGTAGATGTCTATATAGACTTAGACTATATGTGCCATAAATATCAAAAGCAAAAAAAATCTAAAAAAATGGACCAATACATAACGAATAATAAATAGGCCTACAAATTTATCTTGTACAGCAAATATTGTAGAAAATTTGTTCATTGTGACTAATAATAATAATATATTAACCCTTAAACCGCGGAATTAAATAATTTAAATTTTCACACAATTGGAGTTGTGTCTCACTACATTGACCCACAACTTTAAGTGAGAGAAAACAACTCGTATTTGATTAATTTGTAATTTAAGACTAAGCAATTTACAAATCTTGATGTTTAAATGGCTAATAAAACGGATTAAAGCGACTACAGTCGTGCTTAGCGGTTTAAGGTGAATAGGTGTAGGCCTAGCGGCAACAACAGAGGAAGTTGATGACACTGCCCCAAGAAGAGATCCGACAGCACCCTAGGAAGACAATGCGTAGCACTCAAGCTATGTGATCGACTCCAATACCACTCGTTATTGTTGACGCAATTGATTGACACAAGTGATATTAACTCATGTGAGTGCGTGGTGACGTGAAGTCGATTGGGCCTACTTGCAAACGCTGAATGTTAAACCATTTTTTCTTCTTCCGGTTTTAATAATAGAATAACCGCCAATATAAATCTTTGTTATTTCTATCAGAATGAACACCTGATGAACGTTTAATATGGAATATGAGGTGATATGAATGACCCTTAAGTGTTTTATTTGTTGTTGGGAAAATGCCCCCCATTTGAAATAATAATGGGTCACATGCCCCATCGTCTAAGGCCAATGCTCCCCCCACCCTCCGAAAAATATCATGGGCCCCTTGGCCCCCTTTTTCCAATTTATAAATCGGGCACTGAATATGTAATAGTACCAATCTCATACATATAATTTTAACTATTTATATTGCCGTATATTAACCGTCTGCGTCCCTATGTTTGGGCTATATTAAAGTTAAACTGAACGTAGATTTTAACCTAAGTCTATGCTAAAAATACAAAAAAGTAGGCCTAATTTATGTTCTTGTATTATGGACCCTATCGATGGAAGCTGATATTCAACATCACATTGTAATAAAGGCCTAAATATCACGCTAATAGGGATCTAATTAGAAGTTACTAAAATGTGTGGTACCAAAGCCATAACTTTATTTTGAATTGAATTTACAAATAGTAACATTATTAATAAATGATGTTCCTTTAATGCTGGGTAAATTTTGTGAACAAAAAAGAGGGCGGCACAACAATAAACTAAATATCCAGTTATCCCTGGTTTAATGCTAGTCCACCGTCTGCACTGCTGGCCCAACATTAAGTCGATGTAGCTTCTGTGGAAAGTATTGCGTATATAGCCAGTGTAATATATTATGAGATTATGCTTTGTACGCATCGCGTTGACTACTACAATGCGGCAATACCGCTGGAGTACAATCACACGTGTCTTGCCATAGAGTTAACTCTAAAATATTTGGTCTGGCTGAGCTTCTGAAATTCGAAACCTTTGAGTGTTGATCCACTGTTCGCCGTATCGTATTTGCTGGGATGCACCTAAAAGTATGCATACAAGAAGTGGATATATGTATATTAAAAACATGTCTTGAAGTAATAATATGTCGGGCTATAAAGTGTCTATAAAGCAGCTGGGCCAATAGTGTTTTTTTTAATGACACAGCATCATAGTTGAATTCAGCTTTCCCATTCATTGATTGTTTTCTACCAATTACTGGCCAACCGTTAATGACAAAGACGAGGACCAGCCGTGCATGTGGATTATAAAACTTTAAAATATATATTTTTCATTTCTGCAATAAATGAAAATCAAAGTGGATCAAGGAACACTATTATGGCACAACCAGAGTAAAACATACCTGTCAATTATCACAGGTAAGGGATAGCAATGACATGACCTATATATATTATGCACATTTAATATGTTGTGCAGAATAAAATATGAAAAATGTTGGGCAGTGCCCCTGACGGTGAACCAATATGAAATCCACAGGTAATGTGTTTGTATATATGTAATAAAAATACCGAAGGGCGGGGGGGGGGGGGGGTCCTGGTGCCTGCTAGGAAAGTCAGAGATCGCGGATTCGTCTCCTGCTCTGGCATTCAAGTTTCAAAGAAACAAAATGTTTCCTCCCTGTTCAATCGTAAATATTGAATATTGTGGGCAGCCTCCGTGACCAAGAATTAGTGTGCTCGGCTGTAGACCAACAGGGCTCAATTTCGAATCCTGTGTCTGGAGGGCAGTGACACCTCATTCATCTCACCATCCTCAGGTTCTCCTTACCCAGTTTAGCCCATATGTGTACAAATGTGGTGTAGAACCCCATTTATTTCATTTCATAGCATTTGATACAGCCAACTAACACCTGACTCAACGTTGGCCTGACAACATTACAGCAACATTTCAGCAAAGATCGTGTGAGTTGAGAAAGCCTTCATGGATCTTTATCCTTAGGTCTACTGAGTGTATTGTGATTTCCATAATTGGCATTACGTGAGAGGGTGCAGTGAAAGTGCATTATGTCCACAGGTGATAATGATGGTTTAGGGCTACTGTATATTTCATGGCTGAGTAAGAAACATTAAAAGCTGATAATTTACAACTTTGTTAGGCCTATTTAGACAGAAGAATTAAAATTGAAAATTAAAGATTTCGTGAAAATTCTTGGCTAACTGGGGCATTATAAAAATCCCAGAAGAAGTAATAATTGCACTTTTGTAATATTAACATTGTAGTCCTGTGAAATGATTCTTTGTCAAGCATATTTCATTAGGTGCTGTGCTTCAGAACGTGTGTAAAATCAGCAAAATGTATTATGGGAACCGAACATAATAATATAAATGCCAATGATCGATATAAAGGATATACATCTTTTCATGATAATGCATCTTAGAGTATAGATATATACATTCCCTGACACATTTATAGCTGATTTTTTGCAATGCTGTTGACAAACGTCAAGGCCCCTGGGGCTCTTGTTTCTTAAATCTTTACAAGAAATGAAACAGAAATTATACTGAAACTGGCGGAAGCTAGCAGATGGTCTACTTTCCAAAGCAAATATATTATGATATAGATGCAATATTTTGCAATGATATATCTTGCTTGAAAATCTAACCCTTGGTCTTAATAGCATCTAGCGACATAGCCACTATTGTGGTAAAAAACTTCTTAATGCTGTTGATCTACATACTAGGCAAACCATTGGACAAGATGGCCTTCCCTGACCAATCATACACACAACATCTAGGTCACTCGCATCTCTGGATATTTCAACATTGACGACAGACACATGGCATTGATACAGTGCAATGTCAATGAGGCTGAAGTAGATCTCAGGCACATCATTGATTGAGAAAGTCACCTCGACCAATCTCATGCACGATATCTGGGTCAGTCATATACCGAAGGGCCATCCCACTTCCCGTGAGTGAGCTGATACTGCTATAAACTCGAAAGGCAGTATCTGTTTAACGTAAGCAGCTACACTGTTTGTTAATTGTGGCTGTGTATGTCAGTGTGTACACATGATACACAACCGGCTCCAGGCTAACTGTGATTGTGTAATGTGCGAGGACTCGCCACCTTCTCACTTCTGACTGTGAACTAAATCTATTTAAATTGTAAATATATCAGGATTCAAGATATATATTTGTTCTTTTCAGCTCAAACTATTTTAGATTGATATATTACTTCATTAGCAATATATATATATAGCATATATATTACTTCATTAGCGCCAATATTGACAAAATGATCAATTTTAAAGTCAGGATTGAACGAACTGTACAGAGACTGAAAGCCAGATGTGTTATGCCTGTGATCAGCTATCACCCCTCAAGCACAACTCATTGACCAAATGCGGCATGGGCTGGTGTTGGCCCAGTGGTTATTGTGAATCAATGCACGCGGTTATAAAGAAACATAGCAATGCCCGTTATATATACTGTATTATCCCTAATAAAACGCAGGGCGCAGAGACGAAGTTGGGGTAGGTCTAGCAGGGCTGAAGTTGGGGGTGCGTTTATTATGTGCCCAAAAATGTTAATCTGTATTTCACGGACGCATTCGGCAGCAGGTATAATTGTTGTGTTAATAATAATAATAATAATAATAAATTTTATTCAGCCTTCCAAAGAAGAGAACAATACATACATAAAATTATTTCAGTTATAAAATAACAGCATTGATAACAGCATTAAAACGACTTTAGCAGCAAGCTTAAAATATACCGGTCATACGGATTGCGACTAAGCAGTACTTGCCTAACACTATCACATAATCCGTCTTCCGGCGTAGTGGATGATTTGATGGAAACTTGTACACTGCGGGCATATGACGTATCTAAAATATACTTAAAGAGTGATACATTGTGTTTACTGCATATCGTTCTCACCCTGGCTATCAGATCATTATGATTACGTAATTGATCACAGCAATGTTTCTTTAATAAATAACAGTAAAATGTCTTGGCACGTGAAAAGTTAGAGAATATAGCACTTATCAACTTCAATGAGCTGGTTTCAATAACATTGTCAATTTTTGAGACATTCAGTGCCTTTAAAAACGGTGAACTTCTACAAAATTTTTGAATTCCTATCCCTGCCTTGAGGAGTCTGCTTTGTATTTTTTCAAGGTCGCCTGCTGAAATGTTAATGCAATTGATACCGTAGGTCAAGATAGGACGTATCGCCGCCTTCCATATATAACTAAGGGCATCAACGTCGGTTACTGTGTTGTTGAAACCAGCTCCCTGCATAGCAAAATATGCTCTTCTACATGCAATTATTCGTTTATCAACATGTTCATGAGGTTTACAGTGTGATAACGTCACACCCAAATAGTTAACACTACTGGTCTGTACAAGATGTGTCCTACCCAGTCTCCATTCAGGTGGTGGATCTAAATGACATTTACCAAATATTGTACATTCAGTCTTCGACGGATTAAACCTTAGACCGTGATCAGTAATGTATTTATCTGCGACGTTAATCATTGTCTGCAGACCAGTAGCAGTCAGACTGGTTAGCAAAATGTCGTCAGCATATACAAAAAGATTATATGATGTGCCGTTAATTTTAATTCCTCCATTACACTCAGCTAACGACTCGACCATTTCTTGATAGAAAAGGTTGAAAAGAAATGGAGAAGATAAGCCACCTTGGCGTGTACCTTTACATACTTTGATCGGATTACTCAACTCACATTTGTGTTTTATTTGAACCGTTATCGATTTATACCAATTAACCAAAAGTAACCAACAATGATCAGGGATGACATCCATTGCCTTATAAAATAAAATCGAGTGAGGGACGGCATCAAATGCACCCTCTGCGTCAAGAGAGCATGCATATACAGTAGACCCTCGTTTAGTACAGTATGAAATTACATCATTCGCTAATGCGGTGGCCATATTTGTGCCTCTACCAGGCACGAAACCAAACTGCAAATCACTAAATTGATGACCCACCGAAGCATCAAGTGTATATAACTCAAAATTTTTCGAAAATGTACATGATATAGTCACTGGCCTATAATTCTTTGGTACAGGTGGGTCAAGTGTTGGTTTCTTAAGTAGGGGTACAAGTAACCCTGATGAAATTTTTTTTGTTACTATTCCAAACTTAAGACATAGAGTTAACATACAACTTAGATGATTCACAATGCTAGATTCTGTTGCATACTTCAAATGCTCAGTCAATATACCGTCTATCCCAGGTGAGGATCCTGAGTTAAAATGCTCTTCAAGTTTTGCAATATTAATATCCTCGTTGGATGAGCTCTGCCGTTTTGTCTTACGAATTAAATTCCAAAATTTCTTGATATGTTTCTTTCTGTGTAACTGATTTAATTCATGTGCAATACCATTCATATTAGATTTCATAGCTGAGTTGCAGACTGACCGATACATTTTTTTTGCTGCTATATAACAAAGATACACATGACCTTCACGAGGCCGACCACACGACCTCCATATACCATACCAAAAACGTTGTCTGTCTCGTGTAACAAGACAATCGTTATTCCACCAATTATTAGGTTTAAATCGACCTTTATAAACAGACTGTTTCTTTATAATAACTTTGTTGCAGCACTCGTGCATCACGTTAACCATTCATGTAGCCATACAATCGACTATTCTACTCGCCTCGTCATGTGTCTGCACAGAGTCAATGCTCACTTCAGGTAGCGATTCTGAATGATAATTAATGTACTCCTTATACCGCAAACACGATCGTGTATCTGACCAGTTCATTCTGGGATAGTTTGGGAGATTATTACCACATACATAAGCAGGTACTTTTGACCCATCGATAGATAATTTAAGAGTTGAATGCAATGGAAAATGGTCGCTAACATTAGCTGGCAAATCGTGCATGATGTGGCAGTGTGTCACCATGTGTGTTTTTTTGGGGCACGACTATATCTTTATATGGTATTTGTTTTTAGATACATTAGAATAATAGAAATGCATCGACGGCATACTGTAACTGTATGAATGCATTAAAAAGACGTAGGCCTAACTGATTAAGTTTACACACAGTGTGTAGACCTCACAATGTCTGCCTAGAAGCAGACCATCCTGATGACGTCATCTACTCTTGCCGACCTTAGGCCGCCATTGATCAAATGGCGGTATATCTTCTCTGAGACGTCGTGTATACATGTGCGCTAACATTGGTTCAATGCTGCAACAGCTCGTCTGGGGTTAGGTACGTCACGTGTCAAAGTTTTGTCTCGGCGCTACTATAGAACCCTATATAGTAAAACAAGTCCATACCTCACATATTTGGATGACCAGTGGAGGCCAACTGCTAACGGCCAAACCATGAGGTAGAACGATAAACAGAGGCTTTAAATCTTACTTTGCATCAAGCCTATACATTAGTGTCGCTTTATACGCTGGGAATTTAACAGGGGCGCTTGTAAATCTGTAAATCAATGATCACTGAGCTAGTGCAATGAGCAGTCATTACTTTTGTTGTAAGCAAAACTGACATGGTGTCAACTCAACGTTTGATTACCCAACACACACAGGTGTTATTTAATGCTGGTCCACCTGTACGCCGTTGGCCCAGTGTTAAAATATGTACAACAAGTAGCATACATCGTTTACACTCACGCCCACAACACGCTGACCTTGGCGCAACCATGTTGACACAGCTACACACAGCAGGCTGGTGTCTGATTTTAATTTTGCTGATATAATTTTCTGGTTATACACGGGGGGGGGGCGTTTATTAAGGGGGGGGGGTGCGTTTATTGGCGGGAAATATATTTGTTTCGATTACAATTTTACATGGCCCATTGCTAAATATACATATCAACTTCAGTCTAAAGCAAGGATTCCTTACATGCGGTATGCGGCATACGTTATGCGTGATGCGTTATGCGGTACGGTGTGCGGCATGTGTGCACTGATTCCTTTAATACGGAATGCGGCGATTTTTTCGTTCTTTTTCTGCTGAGCCTGCGGCAAAATAACCAAATAATCAACCAACCAGCCAGTCAACCATCCAACCAACCACCTAACCAACCATTCAGGCAGCCAGCCAAACAACCAAATAATCAACCAACAAACCAACCAAATAACCAGCTAACCAGCCAGCCAGCCATCCAACCAACCAACCAACTAGCTATAAAGCCAGCCAACGAACCAAATAACCAACCAAAGGTATGCCCTTGAAGATGAGGTAGGCTATAATTTATATCAATTAGCATGATTGTTTTTCTTTTTAAAAATCATGCTATATTTTTCCTCACTAGGTTTGAAACATGAGAAGGCATGCCCTTGAAGGGGTGACGAAAGTCAGACCCTATGGTGAGATGAGGTATGATGAGAGTACGGTTGACAGGGCGATACCAGGTTTTATGGGGAACCAGGTACTGGAATCCTTACCCGACCTTAACCATGGACCCTAACTCTCACCCTAACCACAAAACCAACCAACCACCCAGCCAACTAACCAAACAACCTATCCACCTAACCAACCAACCAAATAACTTACCAATCAACCAACCAAACAACCAACCAGCTAACTATCCACCCAACCAACCAACTTTAAATACTCCACCAGTTCTGAGGGGGGGGGGGGAAGGGTGTCACCTCCGCGTGGTCCCCCCTGGGCAACTTCTTAGAAGGCCAAGCACACCCAAACCTTTCATCAAACCAGGTTTTTCTATTTTTTTGACGTGAAGTTTTTTGTGTTTGCTTTCCGGTGGTACTGAGGTTGTTATGTTTATTTTCGAATAGTTTTTTCTTTATATATTCTCTATATATTCATATTTATATATTTTATATATTTTTAATTGTACTTGTGGTGCCTTACAGTGCTCTCACGGATTATGATCGCTCTGTCGTGCTAGTTCTCGATGACAGACCCGATCCCCAGCTGTGGGGGCATTGTAGGTCTACTCATAATTCCTCTATGATTTGGTTTTTGTGTTTGCAGTGGTTTCTCTTTGGCATCCTGGCGATGGACGGGATGTCCGAAAGAAACCATTGCCATATAATTATTTTTTCACTTTATTGTTTTAAAGGTTTCTCTGTGTCATCCTGGCGGATAATGCAGCATGTCATAGAGAAGCCATTGCCGTACAATTAGCCTGTGGTGACTTACGGTGTCCTCACGGTTTGTGATCGCTCTGTGATGTCCTCCAATATCACGGACCTTATTACCAACTGTGGGGGCACTGTAAGTCTTAAATTTTTGAGAATTTTTTGTGGTTTCATGATTTCTCTGGCCATACTGGCCGAAAAGTGAAGTAAAGAAGACATTAAATACTTACTTACTGTTTCTCTGTTCATTGTTTATGTCCATTCCTATTTATGTCTAAATAGGTTTATTTTTTTGATTATAGTATATAGTATTATAGTATATATTATATATTTGTTTTGACAATGACACTGTTTTGACTTAGACTTGTAGTTTTTACACAATCACTCCAATTTCATGGAGATATAGTGACTTGAAAAGTCGTTCATTTTAAATTAACTTCATATTTTACATTATTTATACTGATATTTTTATACCCATTAAACTGTGTTGTAGTGCAGGCGCTTCAACATGTCATCAGACTCGTTACATATAGGTGCCAGGAGCATCGTCATCTTATCATATCAAACACTTTAAACTGAATATTTTAGTACAAACATGCTTTTATTAGCTTTGTCTTTCCTTTACTACTTTAACTATACAATATGGGATATTGTAATACCTGGAATTTTCACTTAAATGGCCATACTGGCCGAAAAGTGAAGTAAAGCGAATATTTTACTTACTTACCACCAGTTCTGAGTCCCCTTACACACTGAGCAAACACGACGTCGACCAATTGCTGGTCCAATGCTGGCCCACCGTCTGCGACGCTGGCCCAGCATCAGACCAGCACTGGTTCAACGCCTCCTGTTTGCTGAGCTGCGCTCAACCCAATAAACACAATTTGGTTTGTGACCATTTCCAATCGTATGCGACCATTTGCGGTCGTTTGCGAAGGTTTGCGATCATTTGCGATCGTTTACGACCGTTTGCGACCATTTGCGATCGTTTGCGATCACTTGCGACAGTTTGCGACTATTTGCGATCGTTAGCGACCATTTGCGATCGTTTGCGACGGTTTGCGATCGATTGCGACCGTTTGCGATAGTTTGCGACCGTTTGCGATTGTATGCGACGGTTTGCGACCATTTGCGATCTTTTGCGACTGTTTGCTAATTTGCGTTCGTTTGCGACGGTTTGCGATCGTTTGCGACAGTTTGCGACCGTTTGCGACGGTTTGCGATCGGTTGGTTACCGTTTGCAACGGTTTGTGATGGCTTGTGACTATTTGCGATTCTGTACTTCGACTAACCATTCTCTCCCGTCACTGAAATATTATTGGATATATGTATTTTCATTATTATCCCCTGGTAATGCTAATCAAAGGGTCAAGCCGACCGTGGAGCTCAGCATAACCCACCCCTATACCGAGCGTCCAGATAACAAAGACCCTTTGTGACTGGCGACTCTGCCTTTCATTCAATGAATAGACCTTCAACCGAAATATACAGCAATGCTGCAACATTGGGCCTGGGTTAATGTTGGCCCGCCATCTGTGACGCTGTCCCACGTTCAGCGTGGCGTGAAACACGACACGGTACCCAATACTGGGCTAATGTTTGCTCAGCGTCGTAGACAGTGGGCCAGCATTTAAAAGAAAGACATTACCCTGGCCGTGAGCTGATTAGTTTCTGGTGTCATTCCAATAATAAAAACTTTGATTTTTTCACGTTTTAGTATTTTAGCTGATATTTCAGTTTGACTCATTTTAACCATCATCAAAATTTAGTAATATAGCCATACACCCCTACTCTGATTATTTCTAAATATTTCCAATATGCATATTGGCCTTAGGAAATTTGCCCTGTACATTTTTTTGTGTTTTTTAGCTTTTTCAACAAAATCCAAGAAGGGCGCCAAAATCCTATGTCGCTCTCTAGAACTTGAACCGCTTTATGGATTTGTTTCATGTTTGGATTAATGGAAAAACCCTACCCTGCACATGTGCTGATTAGTTTTTGGTGTGATTCTGATAATAAAAACTTCGATTTTTTTACATTTCAGAATTTTTGCAGATATTTCATTTTTGTTCATTTTGGCTATCAGCAAAATTTGTTTATTTAGCTATACACCCCTGCTCGGATTATTTTTAAATATTTGCGGTATGCATATTGGCCTTAAGGAATTTGCCCGGAATTTTTTTTGGCGTTTTTCAACTTTTTCAACAAAATCCAAGATGGCTGTTAAAATCCTATGTCGCTCTCTAGTACTTGAACGGCTTTATGGATTTGTTTTATGTTTTGTTTGAAGTAAAGACCTTACCCTGCACATGTGCTGATTAGTTTTTGGTGTGATTCTGATAACAAAAATTTTGATTTTTTTACGTTTTAGAATTTTTGCGGATATTTCTGTTTTGTTCATTTGTTAATTGAGCTGTACACCCCTGCTCGGATTATTTCTAAATATTTGCAGTATGCATATTAGCCCTAAGGAATTTGTCCGGTAATTTTTTTGGGCATTTTTCAGCTTTTTCAACAAAATCAAAGATGGCCGCCAAAATCCTATGTCGCTCTGTAGAACTTGTACTGCTTTATGGATTTGTTTCATGTTTGGTTTAAAGGGAAGACCTTACCCTGCACATGTGCTGATTAGTTTTTAGTATGATTTTGATAATAAAAACTTTTTTTGTGTTTCAGAATTTTAGTGAATATTTCAGTTTTGCTCATTTTGGCTAACATCAAAATTTAGTAATATAGCTATACACCCCTGCCCGGATTATTTCTAAATATTTGCAGTATGCAGGCCTAAGAAATTTGCCAAGTAATTTTTTGGGGCGTTTTTCAGACTCTTCAACAAAATCCAAGATGGCCGGCAAATTCCTATGTCACTCTCAGTGTCTAGAGCTTGAGCTGCTTCATGACATTGGTTCAAAGGAAGAACCCTACCCTGGCCGTTTGCTGATTAGTTTTCTGGTGTGGTTATGATAATACAAACATTAAAAAAAATTACGTTTTAAGATTTTAGCTGATATTTCAGTTTTTCTCATTTTGACTATTATCAAAATTTGGTAATACAGTGTATAGTTATACAGCTTAGATGTTATCTTTTGGGTATGCTCACTGGCCCTGAGAAAATTGTCAGGAGAAGTGTTTTTTCTTTTTTTCAACAAAATTCAAGATTGTCAACGAGTCACATGTTGCTCTCAAGAGCTGCTTCACCGATTTGTTCCAAGAAAGCAGCTTACCCTGGACATATGTTGATTACATATTGGTGTGATTCTGACATCACAGTTTTGCGTGTTTTACATAAAAAAATATATATTGTTATAATAGAATCATATTGAATGGCTGTCCTTTCACTTACAGGATTATATGAGAAAATGTCAGCATGGCATTTTATGTCAAACCACCGAAGGGTAAAATTGCCCTTGAGAAACTGGAGACCTACACAAAGAAACGATTAGAGTTTTTATTACAAGTGTGGAATTGTAGCGGTGATGTTGTGATGATGAAGGATTTGGTAGAAGAAGTGGCGATGGTGACTGATTCTGACTGCCTCATCGAGGGTAGCCACAAGGACATTGTTTCTCATTTTATGCTGAGGTAGGCTTATATTATTTAAAAAATAATAAACAGAACCTCACAAAAAAAAAGATACGTACGTAGAGTTTCGTTGAATGGTGTTAGACTGTCTTAATGAGTTAAGGATACTGAGTACATGTATAGTCATTAACATGATTGACAGTAGTAGTGGGGGAAGTATCTCTGATTTCTGGCTGAGGCATAATGTCAATAACAATGGTATTTCACAGTGTTTTGCATTTCAGGTGGGCTCATAATAAGGCTAGCTAGTAATATATACATAGGGTACTACGGTTCATGTGTTGACCAGAGATTTTACATATATTTATAAAATCTCAGGTAGGCTGAGCTCAGGTAGGCTGGCTCTGATTGAGGGTAAACAGGTAAAAACAATGTTATTTATTTAATAATACAAACTTCTATCACAATTATACAATTTTGTTAATAATGCTTAGACCCTGCTTTGAAAAGTAAATTATATTTTATATGAAGAATTTGTTGTAGAATTGTTAGTGCCCAAAATGAAGAAATGCAAACATTTTTCACTGGTAGTGAGAGATATCTATTTGGCTTCCGGTTGTCATGCATGACGGAGCAGGAAATGAAACAATCTGTGAGAGCGATCTCCAAGCTGCACCATACTTTACAAGCAACAATGAATTTATCTTCTCCACATATGAATGATGTGAAAATTATACTTGATGCATTAGTTGCACAGTTCACATGGAATGATCTGGTACAATACTACATGCATGGGAGAAAAGACCAATTTGTAGTGCTACCTTTTCATCTTATACCAAGACTTACTGCTCATCGGTCAGTAGAGCTGCACAAGGGATTTGCATATATTCCTTGTTTCAAGCTCTTGGATATTCTATCAGTAATTTTCAGTAAACTTTTGAACAATGGAATGAGGCAATCTGAGAAGTTATTGGCTGAAACTCTGCTAAGTGGGGATAAGAGAATATGTACTTTATGTAACAAAATGAAGGTATGATAAACGGTAAATTTACAAAAAACATTGTTAACATTAGTGAAAGTTTTAAATGATTTGATTTAATTAATTCATTTATGTGATATTTTTTATTTGATCTGATTTTTAATGATCAACATGTCCAAAGCACAGCCCATTTTAACACAGATTCACATGTGCCATGGAACTTCTTGACATTTTTTTCACGGGGGGGATTTATCTCCAGTTTTTTAGTAAAAGATGTGCTGTGCTGATTTGTTTTAAGTGACATCAAGTTACAGAATATAAGTGTTTCCTATAAACTTTGTATATTGATATAAAACATAAAACAATCAAACAATATCTTTATTTATTTTTCTCTTTTCATAACAGTACATCTTTCGTGTGAGCTGCCATAGCGTGAGATGGACAAATAACATTTTGGATATGCCAGTGATAGTGGACAGTATAGATGAGCTTGCTTGTAATTTCCCGTTGTGCATGGCTCATCTGATAAAAAGGCTGAGACAGAGGCACAGACTCAGACACCACTCGAGGGTAACTACACTTGTATGATTGTATCCTCATATCTTCAGCTGCCATAGTCATATCCAGTATAGGATTAATATATTTCATATCTTCTGGTCACTTTCATCTATAGATAAGGTCACACTTTTTCAATAACATGGTTGTATAGATAAGGTCACACTTTTTTAATAACATGGTTGTCCAATATCAGAGAAAAAAAAAGTGAAAATTGTATTCCTTGTGTTTCAATTGTGTGGTAAAATAAAATGGGGGACAAAAATACCATTTCCATAAGATAAAAATACCAAAAAATGAAATTTTATTTTTTCCTTTTTAAAATTCTAAAGTCTATCTCCACACTGTAAGAATAAACATATTTCTAATAGCCGTAGACCAGGTGCAACCAGGTCTACGGCTATTAGAAATATGTTTATTCTTACAGTGCGGCTGCCCACACTAGCCCGCGTTATGTCGACCCACAGCCTCAGGGGCTGCCCGCGCAGGTCTAATGGACCCATAACATAGGTATTTATATAAATCAGAAAAAGAAATTAACAATTGAAAAAAAACCTTTGGTTGCGAAGTTTTTTTACAAATTAATTCAGTGTTTTATGTGTTAAAAAATTAAATTGGATAGTAATCTTTCTGGTTTTTTTTCTTTGTCGCCTGCTTTAGCCTTTCTCCAACAAAAAAAATCTGTATTAAATTATCACAAGATTTAATTTTTTTTTCTGATATGACTGCTATAATCACTTTAAAGTTGGTAAAAAATATATTTTTTTTACACAAGGTCCATAAAAATAACTACATGTAGGAGTGGACAATTTGTGTGGACTGATTCTACACGGGTCTGTCCATGAAGGCGAGCTGTCAGCCGTTTAACCCTATCACCGGGTTTTAACCCTTGAGTTGCTGGAAACGTAGATATTTTACTATATATATACGTTTTCAAGGATGAAATTGATAGATTATGCCTGCCTGGTTGTGGAGAGGCCCACATTGCTTAGTATCTTGCACCACATGACTTATGTATTTTCATTGAAATGCTTTGTATAGCATGGTGTATAATCCATCATCACTTATCATTGTAACAACGTTCCCAGTATAAAAAAATTCCTTCACCTTGAGGTGGGGATTGTTAACCCTCAAAGAGCTAAGCACGACTATACTCATTTTTAACCCTAAAAGCTCTGAATTAATTTTAAAAAACCGCAAACAAAGGGTTTTTTTTCAATTTGAAATCATCATAAATGTCTTAGTTAGCCCTTTCTGATTCATTTGAATACCTATGTTATGGGTTTCCGGCCATTAAAAATATTTTAATTCTTACAGCCCTGGGATCGACTTTAGTCCACAGACGGCAGATTCTGACGACTAAGGTCTATCCCCGCGCTGTAAGGGTTAATCTCCTTTATTACCGATCAAATCACTGTTATTAGGAATGAAATGGGTCTCTAAACATCAAGATTTGCAAATGTTTGGTCAAACTGAAGACATTTGTACAATTTTCACCCACTGAGAATCGCGATAGCAAGACACAACGTCAATCAGGTGAATATTTAGATTTCACAGTGTAGCGCTTTAATGGCTAAGGTGATTGAAAATGAGAAAGGGTTAATCACCACCAGTGATCAGCACAGGCCGCGATATTGGGTCAATTACGCACCTAGAGGTTAAATGTCTCCTTTTTATCCAGGGAAGTGAGACAAATGTCCCCACCTATTTCTTCTCTGTGCTGAACACTGCACCACTATATCTCACCTTGTTTAAGACTTTTGAACATACACAAAAAAATGTATTTCATATTTCAGGTAATCTTGACACTTTTTCTGAAGGAAATAGGTCTTCCCTTGCATGAAGCTTTACACTTCTGGAGAGAGGAATACAGTCAGCCCGGCAAGGGTCATGACTGTGTCCATAAATGGGGGAGGAAATATGTTTACAGCATCAGACATTTGTACGGTCTTGAGGGTTCCAGGATTAATTATCGCTCCCATTCATGTGATGCTGTACAGGTATGTTTTCAGAATTGTAACCCTTGTCCTGCTAGGCCAGTATATACAAGCAAATTTTATGCTAGATAAAACACCATTAAAAGTAAAATAACCTTTGTGGTCGATGTTCAGTTAATCAAATAATTTACTTAATTATCAAACTCTAACAGCACAGAATTAAGTGTTTCCGAATAATTTTTATTTGTAGCAGCTGCAAAAATCCGATAGGCTAGCAACTGTGACAGGGATGCCATTTTTATTAGCCCCCCCCCCCCTGTACCATTGAGAGGCTTTTTGTTTTTATATGGCATGTCTTCTCTCTTCAATCTTTTCATAAATAATAAAATCAAATTAATTTGATTAAAATCAAATAAAGACCTTGTCACCCATTTATCTACAAATCTGCTTTTTGATTCAAACAATAATTTAAAGCTGCTTATATGACATATACTTAAGTGTACTTGTTCTGTATAGACATCTGCCTAATAATAAAACTTGCTAATTCCATACATGTATAAAATTATTTTCTGCTAACATTATAATTAATTGAAGTATTGAATGTTTGCCACTTAACACTTATTTCTAGTTTTTAAAATTTATTCAGGCATATTTTCTATACCCACCCTAACAACTGTTAGCGATATAGGCATATTGCATGACCTGTATTGCTCTGTATTGCCCCTTCTATGAACTAGAGCAAAACAACAAAACATATTTTTACACTAATTAATAAGAGACAGAAATGGACCATATTCAACTATCAAGTTGGCACAAATTGTGATATTCGTGAAATCAAAGATTACTACAATAATTAAAATAGTACTACATGAGAAATATTTTGATTATTCGATTTATGTGGACAAGAAATTCCGACTTTGTTTGACCATCAAAAAATTTGACTATGTATATATATTTCAGAGCACAAGTCTCACTTCAGGAGAAGAAACTACTTGTCCTTTCTACAATTTGTGTGAAGGTGAACTCTCCAAAGCACTCCACAAAGACGGTCTGCACCAGAGTGCCATAGAAACCATAGTTAGCTTGTCACAAAGGCAGATGCACCAAAAAGCATGCTACATTTACATGAACCACAAGGCTGGAAATACTGTGTATAAAAAGCAGAACATGTGCAAAAATTGCCATTGTTCATCGCAGTCGACACAAGATGTTGGTAGAATTGTGGACCAAGCTCCTCAGATGTCGGCCCAACGTTCTACCTTTGTATCTTGTCGAGTTCGTGATGCTTCTAAATTGACAAATAATAGTGACTCTGAAACTACAGACAGTGGTAGATTTTCATCTGATTCTTTTAAATCTGAGAAGGGTTCTCCCCGCCAAAAGATAAAAAAAGGTGTTTCTGTCGAGCTGGTCAGAGACGCATGTAATAGACATGAAAATAAATCCTCCCATGGAATGAAGAGAAGCCTTGTGGCTGATGAAAATCTGCAAATCAGGTGTTCCCGATGTAAAGAAAAACAACCTGAAACTGTCCATAAACATGTGTCAAAAAAACCTAAAATCCATGACAATCACAGGGATGATTTATCTGTGTGTTTTCAACAAAAAATTCTTTATTTAGATGATACAGATATGTCTGCAAACAGAAGTGACAGTATAAAACCTCACCCGCACCTAGGTAGTAGCAAATGTATTGCTGATTTGTCTGACGGTCATAAATATTCGAATCCCCATCTACATTCTAATGAAGCTGTGATAGGTTCGGAAACTTATGTCCCGGAACTATTAGATGTACATTGCAGCGTATGTGCTGTTAACTGTTCAAGCTCATCTGAAGTGCCTTATCTTTCTCCACAGTCTTGCGCCTGCAATAAATCTGAGAAAGATACCTCTTTACCAGTTGTTAATAAAGTAAAAAATACTAATAAGTTGCATTTTATGAACATTAGAAAACCTCTCGACTATTTTATCAGCTATCATAAACTCCTGAAAGGTTTAGGTAATCAAATTGCCCGATGATATAAGCCGAAATTCTCTTATAAATCGACCTGGATTGTAGACATCTGGTTGGTCAAGATTGCAATCTTAAGCAATCAGATGTCTAGGATTTACCGTAGTGGGGTAGCGGACTAACTAAAAATAAACATTTTGTAAAAAGATATCAGCTAAGGCCATCGCAATCATAAAAGTAAAAGTGTATACGAATAATTGTTTTGAACCAAATAACAAGTCATTTATCTCTGATGACCTTTCATAAAGGTAAGACAAACATGCCAAAAGTGAGCTGGCTAAAAAACTTACACTTAGTTGCATGAGCTATGATTACATACGTCAATTTACAGATATAATATGAACTACTTAAATTTAATTTTGTGTATGTTATCAGAATTTCTATTGTTCATAAGTTTCTTTAACATTAAAATAGTTGGTCTTTTCCAAAATTTAATTTTGGGATGTTCTTATGACATCCACGTTCAATCAGCAGACGGTGATTGCCACATCTGAATTTTGTTAAAATTTTACTTAGATTAACAAATATTTTTCAAGCTTGAAATGATTTTGAAAAATACGACAATTTATGCATTTTCTGCTTCCCAATATGCTTTTGTGCCATTTTTGTGTGAACTGGTTCTTCAATCTCAACTTAAAGAATGATTCAACTGCAAAACGCGCATGCCCGGGACGGTCAAGTGTAGACGAACAGTAGCCTATTGAGTACAGATTGACGGCATTAATATAGCCACTGAGCTGATTACAAGATACTACTTAAACGGGACATTGATCCAATGCTGCTTTAATGCTCGGCCAACGTCTGCGACGCTGGCCCAGTATTGAACCAACATTGAATAAATGTACAATGTTTGAGAGAAAGTCCTCCTGCCCAGCAAACACAAGTCATTTGTATAACATTTATACAACGTCGGCCCAACGTCTTCGACGCTGGTCCAACATTGCATAAAGTCATACAAATGTTTTGTGTTTACTGGGCATGTCAATACAAGCTTGGGGCAAGCAGTTTCAACATCCCCGCAGTAATACAGTCAGTTTGTTTGCAAGCCAGCGACCAAGTAGGGGTAAGAGCCAAGAGCTTTGAATTATAAACTCATAGATGTCGCTCAAGTATATATGAACTTGCTGTGATTTGAGAACTTGCTCTTAATGAGGCTTTGGGTATGAAACGCATATTTAGTATTATTATGGAATAGGGACTTGGCCTACCCACGGGCACTATTGCCTTCTGGGGGACCCTTGTCCCGCGAATTTTGACAGTTGACCACACCTTTAAGTATCTTTCTAAATGTGTTTTTATGTGAACATGGCAAAGACTGAACAAACCATATTCCCGGAAATCCAGAATCATTCAAAGTAGATCTTATTGTTGATATCCAGTTCGATTTAAAAATATCAAATTCATCCAGTTTATAAGAAAAAGAGTAGATCATGTGCGAGATTTTTTTCTGATCTTCCATGACAAGCTTTGCCCAGTATACTATCATTCTAGCTTTAATATCTATATCTAGAGGTGTGATTCCATACACCATATTTGAACAGGTGGACTTATTAACAGCCAGAATATATTTACAGAATCTAAGTCGTATTTTTCTAAGATGTCACATTTCCCGTCTCCCCACGCTTCAGATGAATGCAATATAACAGGTTTTACAAGGTTAGTAAACAGTTTGACCGCTACATCAACTGATAAAGAAAGTTTATTATTTTTTTTAGTAAGGCGAACATAGCCCTGTTACCCTTATGATATAGGTTTTTTTTTAGAACGATCAGACGGACAAAATAAATCGCCTGAAATAAATTTTGTTGTTTTAAGGGAAAACACATGAATCTGTTTTCTTATCTGGCGGAAATGAAACAGAATTTAACATTGTAAATGTCATTGTCTTAGGCCAATTGTGGTCCAAATGGATTATGACCTGGCTCGAAATCATATCTAATAAAACGCATCAGAAATAATTTAGGCCAAAAGGTCGATAGCAAAATTTAAGATGAAACCAGTGCGTCGATGAAATCAGTGCGCTGTTTGACGTTGCTCCAGCGCACTTGTTGCGTGTATGGCGTAATAGAAATTGTTGCAGTGTCATTTATGCTTGTTTATTATTTATTCTTGCATCCAGACACATAACGTTTATTTGGCGCTTTCAACAGACGAGTACCTAATTCAAACACATGTCCATCAAACGATTACGATATAACCAAAATTACTCGCTTTTAGTACTACTCTGTACGTGAATTGTTTATGTATGAATGGGCGTCAAAGTGCATCTAAAGACGCTAAGTATTCGTTCTCAACTCGCTAGTTTTTTCCTAACGCACAACGACGCACTGGTTTCATCTTTGATTTTCAATGTCTTAGCTGTGCGTCTTTAAATTGAGGCTGGTATGGGAAGCAAATCAAATATGACCGCTTTAAGTGACTGCAAGCACCACACAAAGAATCAAATTTGACGCTTTAAATTTGGCTTACGGGTACTTAAAGGTCCTCTTCTAGCTGACTAGGCATTTCTGCTTCTGCTGCCAACTCCATGTTAATCTCGTCTTGATGTGTGGTGTGAGTGAGTTGACGTTGTCCTGTCGGCTGTATGGAGATTAGTTGTAGTCATATTTTATGGTATGGTCCCTCCAGTATCTGTCCATTCTTTTTTCAAAGTATCAGGGAGACTGTTCCATACATGCCAGTGCCCCCGGGCACGACGTAATATTTCCTAATAATATTTAGGCGTATTATCTTATATCATGCAAATACTCTTACATTGTGTCATGCGTGATACTCTTTCTAACATGATGTCCTGCCTCCTAATTAGGCATCGCATATTTAGCTATTCTAAAAATGTTCTTTTTTTTTGTTAAAGTCCTCTATGAATAGCTGCTTTACCACCTTGCAAACACATGTACGAATCTATATCCATTTAGTGTTTACCATTCTGCTCACGAAATATCGGCATGAAAATAGACACTTTTCTTTATTTTATTTCAAGAGTGATAAACCTACCGCGTCAACTTTTTTCTGAAAATACACTATTACCCAGTGTTTCAGACCATTATTTCACCTTCTATTGTATTATTCTATTATATATTCTATTCTAAATATTGGCATCCAAATCTACGATATTCAACAAAGTATTTTGAAAATGTGTCCTGCTTTCTAACAATTTTATTTTAAGCATTTCCTGCTTTTTAGGAAAAAAATAAGAGCAAGTTAGAGAACAAGACACATTCTCAATATACTTTGTTGGATATCGTCGATTTTGAAAATACTATTTGAGTAGGTGAAATAACTATTTTATGTATTGGGCAATAAGGTATTTTTAGAAAAACGTGACGCTGTAGGTTTATTGGTGTTTCTCATGCGATATTTCGTGAGCAGCCATCTAATCACTTTAGGTACACACTAGATCGATTTCAATTCCTGTTTTCAAGGTGGTACAACAGCCAATCATAGAACATAAGCAAACAATAGAACACTTTTAACATAGTTAAATATCCGAAAACTGTGAATTACTAGTCGTCATATGCGCTTGTTGGCGGCTCATTGGAAAGCAGGACACCATGCTAGAAAGAGTATCACGCATGATACCCTGTTAGGAAGAGTATCCGCATGACAAGTCTACAGAGGGTGATAGAGGGTACAACAACTTCATCTAGGTATTCGAAAGTACGGCAGATCATACCCATGATGGGGATGGCTTTTTAATTACTCTCGGTTATATGCACCTCAGACGAGAGCAGTCTACGATGACCCCACATCTTATCGGCTTCTGATTTGTTTAGTACTCATTTTTCTGGTCCTGTTGTATAGGTCCCATCGTATAGAACTGTCTCATCTTATGGGTCCCATTGTATAGAACTGTTTAGGGCAAAGTTTATTTGAATTTGATTTAAACCGTCCTTAAAGGTATGGTCAACTGTCAAAATTCGCAGGACAAGGGTCCCCCAGAATGCAATAGTGTCCACAATAATACTAAATATGCGTTTCATACCCAAAGCCTCATTATGAGCAAGTTCTCAAATCACAGCAAGTTCATATATACTTGAGCGACATCTATGAGTTAATAATTCAAAGCCCTTGCCCCTACTTGGTCGTTGGCTTGCAAACAAACTGACTGTATTACTGCTGGGATGTGGAAACAGCCTGACCCCAAGCTTGTGTTGACATCCAGAAAACACAAAACATTTGTATGACTTTATGCAATGTTGGACCAACGTCGAAGACGTCGTGCCGAAGTTGTATAAATATTATACAAATGTTTTGTGTTTGCTGTGCAGGAGAACTTTCTCTCAAACATTGTACATTTATCCAATGCTGGTTCAATGTTGGGCCAGCGTCACAGACGTTGGCCTAACCTTAAAACAGCATTGGATCAATGTCTCGTTTGAGTAGTATTTTGTAATCAGTTCAGTGGCTATATTAATGCCGTCAATCTGTACTCAATAGGCTACTGTTGGTCTACACTTGACCGTCCCAGGCATGCGCATTTTGCAGTTGGATTATTCTTTAAACCAAGTTTGACATTCAGTCGTGTGTTTTGTAGCAAACAAGGCTCGAAAATATTTTTTGAAAACATGTCAAATTATCACATTTCTCAACATTGTGCCATTGTATTTCACATATTATGTGTTAGTCATTAACATTAATATATATAATATACAGCTTCAGAGACGGATGTTCTACGCTGGTTTTATCACATTGAAAATCCTCCTTGTAAATAAATAGTCCCCTGGGATGTAAAAGGTGGTTAATGCAAATTTTAAGAAGGGCACTTGGTAACTTTGAATTTCCGGGGGACAAAATAGCGAATATTGTCTTCTCACAATAGCGCTATTCGAAAAATAGAAACATTACAATGCACTTTTAAAATGAATTATTTGAGATTCTTTGTATTTATATTTGTATTTATAAACAATTTAAATGAATAAACAAAATTATTTTTGACATTGCTTGTTTTTCATTTATAAAATTAGGCCTATACTATGTTACAAAGTATTTTTGACATTTCCTCAGCCAAATTTTAATGGATTCAATTGTCGTCACGCGGCGCGTCTGTCTGTCTGTCTGTCCGCAGCTTTTAGCGTTATAACTGGATTCTCGTTACTGGAATGCATTTTAAACTTCACATGTAGGTTAATCATGAATAAATCTTGATTAAATTGACATTTCTGTGATCTCTATGACCTTGATTTTTCCAGGTCGTTAAATTCTCAATAACGCGATTCACTCAACAATTTGCTCTGTATCACTCCAGAATTTATATCATAGGCCTATTACCAATAGGTTGGACGAGCTCGAAAAGGGGCGCACATAAGGCAAAGACAAAGGTCACGGCGGCCAGAATGGTCGATTATAAGAAATTATTTATTAGCTGTCCTTGTTGGGTTTCCGGAGCAGACCTCGGAAACCCATGGGAGAATTTCATATTGCACACACACGCATCCCCTAGGGGGTGTAGGTGTGCCTTTTGTTTTATTTGCTTTGACCTACTTCAATAGCCCACCATCGGCCCAAATTATGTCTCCCCTCTGTAGACAGAAATGGGGACATGTTGGTGCACCTTTGCCCGCTCAGTGAATCTGTCGCGTTTTGTTCAGCGGTTTCTATTTTGCAGTCGCAGGCCGCCCCAGAAAACACGAGACGTTGACCCAATACTGGGCTAATGTTGGCTACGTATTGGGTTACTGTGTCGTGTTTAGTGCCACGCTGCATGTGGGCCAGCATCAAAATGAAATGAAATGAATCGGGCTTTAGACCACCTTTGTGCACATATAGGCTAAACTGGGCCAGGAGAACCTCCTGAGGATGGTGAGATGATTGAGATGACACTGTCCTCCAGACACAGGATTCGAAATTCGAGCCCTGGCGGTCTGAGGCCGAGCACGCTACCTCTCGGTCACGGAGGCTCCCCACAATACTAACTTTCACACGTGGATGGGGAAGAAACAGTTTCGTTTCTTTCAAACCGCCGAGACCGGGAACCGAACCCCGGACTCTGGCGTGAAAGGCAGCGGTGCTAACCACTACCCTAGGGCCCCCGCCCTGGGCCAGCATCACAGACGGCGGGCCAGCATTAACCAAGCTTTGGCTCAAAGCCTTGTGCCAGTATTATGCTACACAAGCTCAACATTGACCCAGCAATGTGTCGGTTTAACGTGCATTAGTCCGATGCCGGGCCACCATTTAAACGGCATTGGGGCGTTGTATGCTATGTGCTCGCACTCCCGCGGGCATGAAGTACTGACTAGGGCTGAATGGATACTGGCCAGCACCGGCGACGCTGGCCCAACGTTTAACAAACATTGGGTTGGTGTCTGTTTGTACTCACCCCCAGCAGTAGACCAGCATGCTATTGAAAGCGTGTTTCGCCCATCGGTGTGGTTCCAAAACGGTGTAATAAATTGCGCTTAATACAGAATTTTAGGGTAGTGAATAACAGTTGTTTCAAGGTGACTTTTCAGTGTGAAGATATTAAAACTGATGCCCAACTGACTGAGCCTAAATACGATTTAGCTTACTGTAGATATAAAAAAACGGGTTTCACCACATAAAAATACATAGTCTCTACTGTCCACAAGAGCCATTTAATAACATTAGTTACAAAACCCATTCACACTACATCTATTAGCTATCAACATTTATGCTGCGGGAAGGGAGACATCTTCAGTTTCTCGTTTACAAAAACGGTGAACCTTTTAGTTACTTCAGTTTGTGTAATAATTTTTTTTTCAGGCCTTAGCCAAAATTTTGGCGGATGCCTATTGTCGTCACTATGCGCGTTCGTCCGTCCGTCTGTCCGCCACTTTTAGCACTATAACTTGTTTCGCATAACTGGAATGCACACTTTACATACTAGTCCAGTTGCTGCTCTTATGTTGAATAGGTAGCTAGAAATTATGAGAAGTGTAAAGTGTTTCGCTTGATTCATATTCTTTTAATTTCACTGAACAAATTTAGGTTTGTTCCCCAAGTGGCAACTTTCGGCAACTTTTTTTATTGGCATAATATTAAGTAATTAACATCATCGGCTTAATCTTCATTATTATCTAAGGTAAGGAAACATATGTGGTTGCTGTTCTACTTTATCAATCTACACTTGTGATATACCATATAAAAGGTAATTAAATTATTACCACTCTAACGATCTATTGCATGATGCAGTAAATTAAAGGGTTATCTAAAAAAATACAATGAAACATTTTTTTTTATTAGAAATAAAATCGACAACTAAACAACCTAGTCTACATGGTCGATGAAAACGATTACATAAAACATAATTATTGGCCATATCTATATTTGACTTATGTTTTCTGAACCCGGAAGTGGACTGAGTGGTATTTGGATTTGTACATGGCATATATATATATATATATAGTTAAATGAAATGTGTGTATTTATCCTAGGCTGAAATATGAAAGATTGAACTTTGCTCAACATTTGAGGGCAAAATATTTTTTCCGCTTGTTTGTGCATAATTTGGGTGTGCTGAAATCGAATATGTCGGTTAACATTTTATCTTTTGGTGTCATCCCCTTCAAATAAGAAAACAAAAAATGGCCGTCAAAATCACATCTGATCTATATTTTTCACTTCACAATGGTTAACAACATTTGTTTATAGGAAAAAACTAAAAAATAGACTACGTAATACGGCCGTTCAGGTGACAAGGCATTCGAAACGGTGTTTAATCGTAGTATTTTCTAACATGCTATGATGTGTTTAGTATTTAAAATGACGTCATTATTTTAATAGTGAATAATTATGTAAAATGGCGTCCATCTTGAATTTTACGATAAACTATAGATCAGACGATGAACAATAAACATCCGAAATGGGTTTTTTTCGCCCCGAAGTCATACAAAAGAAAAAAAATGAGCAACTTCGAGACACAAATGATAATAAAAAAGAATAATTTGCATTTTGTTAGTAATGAAGGTTAATTTCGCGGCCACTTTGCATTTTTTCATTTAAATTTACTTGTCAGTAGATTTTATTTCCGGTCCAATAAGCACAAATAAATCATGTTATCGTCAACATTTTAAGCGGTATACTTATAGTCACAGTAAATATATAAAAAAGAACGGACATCCTGATATAAAGGTTAAATAAAGGTTATTTTTTCCAAAGACACTAGAAAAAATATATACAATACAAACGTTGCAGAAACTATCAATTGTGCTTTTCATGTGTGAAAAAAACATAAAAAATACGATGGTTTCTTTAAATTTTGTCAGCCATTTTGCGTTTTGCTAATTTGAATTGAAGGTGAAGGTCACCAAATATAGAATGTTATCCGACAGATTCGAATTCAGTACACACAAATTTTGTAAAAACAAGTGGATAAAAAATTATACACAAAAATTCAGAGAAAAAAATCATGTTTCAGATTTTAGCCCATGCTAAATACATATATTTTCCCGTTAGGCTTCAATATTTTTCAATTTAAAAAAATATGACATTCATAAATATAAATAACACTTTTAAGCATACACACATCTGGGTTCAAAAAATAGAGGCAAGATATGGAGATGTCCAATAATTACTTTTTATTAACTCGTTTCCTTTCACCATCGTTTGTTTTGTTGTTCATTTTGATTATTTTATAATAACAGGATTATACAGGGTAGTCATGACTGAAGCTTGACTAATTTCACATTATAAATTTGACTTTTTCCGATCGACAAATTTTCTCGTTAACGCGATTCACTCATTTTTTATGCAGCGCTCAAAAATTTTCCATATATCCATTTCACTAATAGCTAGGATGAGTTCGAAATTGGGCAGGATTCGGACAGAAACTAGGGCATGGCGGCAAAAATGGCTGATTTTAGGCCATTATTTTTTTATTTTGTGTAATATCTGGAAAATCAGACCAGATAGCTAGACCATTACTATTAAACAAAATGTGCAGTTTCATGTAGGGATATACCGGTGTCCGGTGACTTCGGACCTCGACTATTTCGGACTGGTGATTTTGGACGCCAATCGGTGATAATTGTAGATAGGATTTCATGAAAGTTTATAAACAAGCATACTACTATTGTCTAACAGTCCGCATTGTTTAGAATATGTTTGTTCAGCATTTATCACCGGCTCGTCTATGCTGGACGCGCGGGCCGTGAGCGCAGACACACCGGATCGTTACCCTCTGCGTCCCGATAACCATGATAACAAGACGTGTATTCCACGTCAATTATTTGTTTTAAAATTTAACATGCATTGAGAATTACTTTAAATCCGATTAAGGTCAGTTGAAAAATCAACCCACAAAGTAGAGTGATGTGTTGTGTAATTATAACATAACCTATTCGTAGGTTACGATAGGCTTACTGCAGCACGCAGACTGTAAAGGGTCTTTAAATCGCGGAAGGCGTTATCAGCAAGTAATTAACCCTTATTCTGCTGATGGTCACAGTCAACATCCTAAAATAGAATATTTATTGTTTAAATAATATTATCATTGTATTATTTCCCGTTAAAAACGTACTAATAGACAGGGATATATCCTAACCAATCTAATAAACATGTCTGTCAAATTTTTCTCAACGGTTTCTATTGTGTTTTTTCTCGTAGATTTCAAATCTGCCAGATATCATTCGAGATTTTGCATATTTAATTAGCTAATTTGCATATTTCCAAAATGGCCGCCACAAAAAAGTAATCTGCTATGAATACAGTCACGGCAATCATAGAAATGTGTTTTTTTGGCCCTAAGTTCGGGTTTTGGGATCCCATAATGCCATTTTGACGACAATGTTATTTTTAGGGTCATTGGAAGGTCATAGGTCACGTGACCATTGAAATACAATATCCCACCTTTACGTTTTAGCAAAAAGTGCACAAATGGACTTTTCGGGGATAAAATGATGATTAGAATGCCTGATATTATATATTTGCTTTCAGAGAGTTACATCTCATACACAAGACTATATTTATTAATACAAGATGGCCGCCATAATGCAAAATGGCCGAACCTAAAATCAAGATATCTGAGCTTCTAGATATCATATTTAAGCCATCTTAGTGTCTAGATTGGGGTTTTGTGGATCAAGTAATACAATGTCAGACATCATTTTACCTTCAAATGATTTTTGATGTCTTTTTTATCTCTATAGTTTGATATTTTGGAAAAATTGTGTTATATCATAGTTATTTTTGAATAACTTCCTCCCAGAATGAGGTTATCATCCGCACACTGTCCTGAATTTACATGCTAACATGATCTAAAGTAAAACCATATACATCGCATGTATATGACAGCGATAAAAGAGATAAATAGACATATAATTTACATTATAATACGGCACTGCTATTTTGTAGCGTATGTAGAACTAAAACCCAGAACTACTACCCAAGGGGTAAACATCATATTTTCTGGAAAACTGACACGGCGTGTTGAAAAAGTTTGGGCACCTGAAATGATATCTACATATATTTAGGATCACAACCTCGGTGCACAACCTTGCAAATCAACTATTAGAATTTGGTAGGAAGCCAATAATGGCGTCCATTACCGAAAAACTTGAATTTGTCAATATCTCGGTCAATATTTAAGATAATTTGCTTTTAAAGTTGTCTAGACCAATATTTTCAGGGTCAAAGATCAATATAAAACCAGTCCTGAAGTGATGTTATGTCTTGTAAATATGTATACCAGTAGGCCTATATACACACAACTCTGCTTTTATGTTTTGGAAATAATGTTTCACACTGTATGAGAATATTCACTTTTGATAAGAAAACATCATGAGCGCTCGATGTCATAACAATGATAATGTTTATTGATCAAAAACTTGATAATAGAATAAGTATTAGCCCTTGCAGTGATATAGCATTTGGCATTATAATCACTTCATAACATAGTCAGTCTAAGGGGTACTGAGATGATTGCTAGTAGCAGTACTTTTCGCACCCACCTGGGGAGGGTCATTTGGGCTCTGTCCCGTCTGCTGCATGTTGGGGAAGCTGCAGCCTACACGTGGCTGGCTATAATATTGTGGTGGATTGCCAGCTGGTTAGCCTGTTTCCTGCACTCAATAGTGGTGCCAATGCAGCTCCCGCATCAGTACAGGCACTGATGTTGGCCGTGCTAGAGCCTAAACTACAGGCAATAGTGTTTGACATTAGGTCTCTCATGTGGGATGAATGAAGTTACCCTCAAATATTGAGACTCTTGAGGACTATCCGACCAGAGGATAGCGGGGCTGTGCTAAAGGCCTCGGTGTTTCAGCATTAAATTGCATATCAAAATCTAAGTCTTTGATCGTCTGAACATGTCTGAGGGTAAATTCCCCTAGACATGCCCAGAACATCAGGCAGTAACCCACCATGCCCTATCACCCCACGTTCACGTCATCAAGGTCTCAAGGTGTTGTACGCAGCAACCTTTGCTTAGATATCTCTGACAGTCTTCTACATAGCAGGGGATTTTTCTTCTCTTACTCGAGCAGTTTTTGTTGTAACCCTTCTTGCAGCCACGTGTCATTGTGTGTGTCATATACGGTGGCCTTGGTGGGTTTGTACATTTATCTGGGATCAGTTTATCATTTTATACAACCCGTCCATAGTCCTCAGGCTTGCAGGTAAGCTTGGCGATGTAAGCTGACTTGTCAAGTGCTGTTGCCAATGTTGCCCGCTTTAGATGATGTTCTAAAGCAAGAGGGTGGCAGTAATTTCAGCAGTGATTTGTTATTATAAAACTTGATGAATCGGAGTATATATAGCTATATCACAGCCTTCGAAGTTGGATTATGTGTTCACAAGAAGCTACTTTGCCTGGTCATACACATCTACCGTTATTTCAATGTGAGCACCATGGCATCATCAGCTATCATGCTATTTTCGTTTTCTGCGAAAAATGATGGAGGCATATTGCTACATTCATGATCACCAATAAAGTTATTAATGTTAATGTCTCAACCACTTACTTTTTGTGTGTTATTTGCTTATATACTATTTTGGTTTCTGGTTCTGAGTCTAGTCATTCACGGGTGACAAGAGCTTCGTATAATTATGATCTTCAAAGTAATGGCAGCTTTGGACACCATTTCTTTCACATCAAGACCAGAAGCTCTGCTGAACATAGCAAAATAGCTAACAGGGAACGATCCAAGTGTTTTCAAAGAGTTTTTCAACAAGACTCGCTTTTTTGCTTTTCCATGTCAGACATGGTACCAAGAGGAACAAAGTGATCCTTGCATTTGTTCAACTAAATTTCACTTAGGTGGTGGATAAAACAGAGTGTACTAATGACAGTCACATACATTGCATTGTATATTTGGTAATTGGTCGTTCATCTCAAGACAGCTATCCATTCACGAGTTTTGCCGTTCCAATGGGTCATGCAAACTTTAGGGCACTGTCATTTATTCACATTATCAACGGACGAGATACCATCGGCTATTCATTCTCTACTGACATGTTGAAGTTGTCTGAATGTTATAACTACACTGGTAGACTTTGCTGATGATGGTGCTCCCATTGAAATCATGATATATGTGTGTGACTAGTCACAACAGCTTTTTGTGAACTCATATTTCAACAAGAGAAGGCTGTGATAGAGATACGCTCAGAGACAAAACGTTCCTAAATAATATTAATAAGTCAACACTGCTGTAGTTGTTGCCACCCAATGAAAATGCTTTCCAACAGCATATAAAGCATGCAGCCAAGCCATCCTCAAGCCTCAGGACTATGGATGGGTTGTAGAAAATGGCAAGCTGATTCCTGTTCAGTCAAATGTTTTCTTATCAAACGAGATTAATAATATCTAGCGCAAAACATTATTTTCACACTATCAAATGCATGGCTTTGTGTACTATCTTGTTAAGAAGACATAAAATCTCTTCAGGGTTGGCCCTATATTGATCCTTGACCCTTAAAAGATAGGTTTAGACAACTTTAAAAGTAAATTATCTTAAATATTGACCGAGATATTGAGAAATTAAAGTTTCTCGGTAATGGCCGCCATTATTGGCCTCCTGTCAATTTCCAGTAGTCGATTTGCAAGGTTGTGCACCTAGGTTGTGATCCTAAATAAATGTAGATATCATTTCAGGTGCCCAACCTTTTACAACACGCCGTGTCAGACTGTCAGTTTTCCAGAAAATATGATGTTAACCCGCTGGGTAGTAGTTTTACATACTCTACAACATAACAGTGTCGTTTTATAATGTAAATGATGTCTATTTACCTATTTTGTCGCTGTTATACACATGTAATTTATATGGCTTAACTTTTTATCATGTTAGTATGTGAATTCGGAACAGTGTGTGGATGATAAATTCATTCTGGGAGGAAATCATCCAAATATAACTATGGTGGCGTAGATGGATCACACAATTTTGCCAAAATATCAAACTATAGAGATCAAAAACACTTCAAAAACCTCTAAAAAATCATTTGACAGTATGATGATGTTTGGCATTGTATTCCTTGGTCCAAAAAACCTTAATCAAGCCACTAAGATCGCTTAGATATGATAACCAGAAACTAAGATATCTTGATTTTGGATTCGGCTGGCGGCCATTTTGAATTATGGCGGCCATCTTGTATTAATAAATATAGTATTGTGTATAAGATGTAACTCTCTGAAATTAAATATATATTATCAGGCATTCAAATCATCATTTTATCCAAAAAAAGTTAAGTTGTGCACTTTTTGCTAAAACGTGAATGTTGGATATTGTATTCAATGGTCACGTGACCTATGACCTTCCAATGACCCCAAAATTAATATTGTCGTCAAAATTGCATTATGGGATCTCAAAACCCGAACTTAGGGCCAAAAAACACATTTCTAGGATTGCCGGAACTGTATTGATAGCCGATTACTTTTTTTCGGCGGCCATTTTGGAAATATGCAAATTAGCTAATTAAATATGCAAAATCTCGAATGGTATCTGGTAGATTTGAAATCTACGGGAAAAAATACAATAGAAACCGTTGAGAAAAGTTTGACAGACATGTTTATTAGATTGGTTAGGATATATCCCTGTCTGTAAGGTCGTGAAAATGCCATCTGGGCGAGGGGCATCCGGGCGTATATTATTTTCACTGGGTGATATGGGCGATGTGTGATCTGGGCGCATGATGTATATAACTACGTTAATTAATATATACTTCGACTTAAACATTCCCCTTAAAAGGTATATCGCATATAATAGTGAGCCCACGTAAATTTTGTGTTTTAAGCAAAAAAAGACCTTTGATAGTCATAAAAATGTCATTTCAAAAGAGGAGCAGGACGATTACCATTATGCAGACATTAAAGCACACATAGCTATATATATGGACATGATGGATATTGTATAATATAATAAAAAAAATAATACTAATATAGTTACGTATGTGATGAATTACACATTATTACCCAATAATATAAAGTAATATATGCTAAATGTGGAGCCTCCTTTAAACCTATACATTCGCGTAAAAAAATTGGATTCAATATTACACCTGAAGATATAATGTCATAGAATTGGGAGCTAGATGAACACTCATCACCTGTAATTTATACAAAATAATTCAAAAAGGTATGTTAAACACTTTCCATAATAAAACGACGTCACCCATTTTATTAATGGTATATTTATAGCTGACTAATTTTTTTTAATGGTCGTTATCGTCCATCTTTTACTAATTTTATTATTGTATTTAAAGGCCTATCCGCAGGACAGATTTATTTATTCTAAGTGGTGTTGATCTAGAATATGCTAAAAAAAATATTTTTAAAATTTGATGGTGAATGATAGCGTATTAGAGTATATATTTTAAAAATAACAGAAATTAAAGACAAAATGAAAAATAAGTCATCAAAAATACAGTCAGCTAGACTATCAGATAAAACTAAATTTTGAATATCATGTATTCAAATTATTATTCATAATTATCATATATTATTCATAATTTTTCAGGTGTAAAACTTTGTAAATTTAATGTTCTTCACAATCCATCTAGCTCCCAACATTATGATAGGTCTCACTATAACTTAAGGTGTATTATTGAATACAAACATGTTACGCGATAATATACCTTTAACTTATTAAACGGAAGCAATGTGATCATAGCAATAAATCTCATATCTTCATACATATTTCATAAAGTTATGCTGTTTGTCTGAGTTATGGTTCTTGTCTGGTTTATTCGAACTTTGCTTCTGTTATTTCAACGATATCCTCTACAAAAACGTTTAATTGAACTACAATGTATTTGTAAGCGACGTCACGTTATACGTGTGCGATAATTATAAAGATCTGCTGCTACTATATCACCCCCACCCTCACATCATCATCTGCACATCATTCATCTCATCAATTGACTACAACGTTTTAATCGTATTATAATGTCACTTAAAAGACCTTTTGTGCCGAAAAGTGACGAAAGCAATGATTTACTACTACTACTATATAAAGTGTCAGTGAATGAAGGTGTGATTATCCAATTAAGAGGTGAATAGCGGGCGGTTTGAAACAACAACTTCAAAGATAACAAAATAAGTAGATATTTTAGTAGATATTTATATTATATGTAAGTATATTAAATAATGGCAAATATTCTATTGACATTATACGTGGATAAATATAATAAGCGGAACATTATTTGCCAACCACCGACAAATCAAACACACACACACACACGTAGAGCTCAACTGCATGAATACAATTAAAAGCTATTATAAAGTCGTTAAATTATATAATGTACATACTAATGACAGATGACATGGTTTTGACAAACTTTATATGTACATATATATATATGTGTGGGTAAAAAATGTCAAGGTCTGCTGCAGTTACATTTAGCGTTTTTCGCGGTTATTTTTAGTGCTTATAATGATCTACTCCACAAGTAATGTGTGACCAGGTATCCGTCACTAGTAGGTGTTTGCTATAGTACACAGAAAGTGTGATTTATATGGTGGTAGGGCGTATTTCTAAAATGATATGCATAAGTATTTGAAAAAAGATGACTAAATAACTGTATTAGGTTTTCTTATGCATAATACCGTCCGAAATCACCGTCCGAAATTAGTGATATTAGTAAAAGAATAGTCTTATAAAAGACCACTCTGTTAAGGTTTTCTATACATCACACCGTCCGAAATCACCGTCTGAAATGACCGTCCGAAATCACCATCCGAAATTAGCGATATTAGTACCAAAATATTGATATCAACGACTACTAAGTCCGAAATCACCTTCCGAATTCACCAAGACGTCCGAATTCACCGCACACCGTCCGAAATCGCCGCTTGACGTCCGAAATCACCAGGTCCGAAATGGTCGAGGTCCGTAATCACCGGCAGTCGATATACCGATACCATAAAAATTCTCAACATGATAAAATTCAAAATGGCCGACCTGCGCGGCAACTTCCAATCAACAAATTTTCTCGTTAACGCGATTCACTCAACATTTTTTCATGTATCGCTCCAAAATTTATACCATATATATCCATTTCACTAATAGCTTGGATGAGTTCGAAATTGGGCAAGATTCGGACAGAAACTAGGTCATGGCGTCCAAAATGGCTAATTATCGGTCATTATTTTTTTCATATGCGTAATATCTGGAATATCGGACCAGATAGCTAGACCATTATAAAAACAAAATGTGCAGTTTCATGTAGGGATATACCATGAAACCATTAAATTGATCAAATTTAAGATGGCCTACTTGCGGTCACTTTTGACTTTTTATATTTTTAATAACTAGAAAATAGTGCCAGATCACTTGACCATTGCTATTGAACTATAAATAATAATAATAATGGAGAGCTCTTATATAGCGCACATACAATGCTCTATGCGCTTCACACATATTACCCCTGGACACTGGACCTGTTCATTCATGTACCATTTCAACTCCCTTTTTGGAGCATACAGCACTTGCAGCCATTTCGATGCTAGGAACTAGTCGCACACATTGCCATCTCTGTCCTACCAGGTACTCATTTACACCTGAGTCAAGTGAAGCATGTGAGGGTAAAGTGTCTTGCCCAAGGACACAACATCGAAATAATGTCCCAATATTGAGAAGGGAGAAACATGATATTTCTCTGAAAGTCCTGCACCAAGCGGGATTCGAAACCGCACGGCAGACAGTGACATTGGCAAAGCTCCGCGCTCTAGCCATTGCGCCACGTCCCTCTCTATACACAATAGGTGCGGTTTCAGGGTTCTTAAACCTCTGCCATTTAAAATATAATTTTGTTGAGACTTTTCAGGGTATAACCTCACATTTTGTTAAATATCATAAAAAAAACATTTGTTCAATGGAAATCTTAAAAATAGATTACGTAATACGGCAGATTAGGTTACAAGACATTCGAAACTGTGTTTAAGTACAGTAGATTTTAACATGCTTTAAAGTTTACTATTCAGCAACGTTTAGTCCTAATCCACTATGTTACCACAAATACGTCATATTATCGTCAACATGTTTAGCAGTATACTTATAGTAACAGTAAATACACAAAAAACGCGGATATCATGGATTTAAAGGTCAAATAAAGGTGATTTCTTTCCAAAGACATGAGAAAAAAATTGTATGGGGTTTTCTTAACATTTTGGTGGCTATTTTGTGTTTTTGTGCTAATTTGAAGGTGGAGATCACCAAATATAGTACTACTAACTATTGTTAGTTTTCACTAAAGCCAGTAGTGAAAGGGATAAATGATATTGTCACGTGTAAAAACCGGCATAATTAGTTATTTCAAGTTCATCTTAGAGTGAAAACACGTCTTTCACATAATTATTTATTTCACAATAATTCTAATCTGAAAATATTTATTTAAAAAAATACCGCAGCTCCCACCCTCCCCCTGGTACTAGTAAAAATTGAATGGTGCCGCCCCCTTCCCCAGAAACTATCCCTCATAAAAAGCAAACCCCTCGTTAAAATAGTATGGACAAGCACAAGTTCTGGGAAAACATACCAAATTTTAAGGGCTGAAAATTATAAAAACACAAGTAAATAAAATAAAACAATACGAAATAAGGGGAGTAACGTTATTGTAATACGCAATTAATGAGTAAACCAACTTATAAGTGTGTTCACGTCAGAAGAAACAAACTGACAAATGTTTGCAGTATGATTGCAACAGAACTCGGGGCCATCATTCAGAAATAAAGTAATAATAATCTCAGATATAATTATCTTTCTTTATACCCCTCTCAATAAGATTAGGCGATCATGTCAATGGCCGCCTCGGCGAATTAAGGTTGAAATCAGTCTATCTACCTACCACGCGCTCTAGTTATAGTTATAGAATGTTGAATTGATCATTTTCAGATGATAGAAACACAGGCCCATAAATTATGTTTTCATAGGCTATATCTGATAAAATATGACAGATCCATGTTCAAAGCAACACTAAAAAGAGATGGAAAAATGTATGTAATTTGGAAGACGCAGAACGTAGACAGACAAAGTAACTGAGTCGAGTCGATTATATTGGTAATCATTCATACCGTTTTACTGGCATCTAAATTATGTCAGGAACCTGTCAATAACTAACGATTTTTTTATTTGTTAGATTGTCGGATTTGCTGAAGGGAGACAATACCAACCAACTGTCTTGTCATGTTCCAGCCAATATAGAATTGCCACTCCAACGCTTTCTCAACATTAGAACAACATAGTAGATGTCGGTTCAACAATGAGCCGGTGTTTATCCTCGTCGATTTGCGGCTGCACTACCACTTTGCAGAGCAAACTCTGTAGAACGGCTGATCGATTGTGGTTGATGTTTTGTCTGTTGACAATGGCTGTAGAGCTCGTTTGCAGTTGTCGTCTGCTGGTCGATGAAACGCCCGGGAACCATCATGCACGTGCTGTCAGAGGGGTCTATATCGGTAAGATCTTTTAACCTTTTGTTTTTTTCTCTAAATGACGCATCCAGGCTATATATTATTCGTTTAAGTTTGTCTTCTGTCGGCATATAGGAGAGGAGAGTATGTAGGCCTACGTATGTGTTCAGTTTTAGTCAAAATGAATCGTAAGTGGTAGATTTGAATATTGGAAATATGAACAGATCCTTAATCTACACAAAATTACTTTTAAAACGGTTTATCACACAACTTTCTAGCGAGTTTAGTGTAAACAATATTGGTTCGGCAAACTCAGAGAAATGTGAAGATTGAAATTGCATTATTTTGAGAATATGGCCTTTAAAAGTTCAAAAAAGGCATGCATTTGTACATTTTACGGAAATAATACATTTGGATTAAAATGAAATAAACATAAAGAATTTTTATTTTGACCCCAGTTTTTCAATAATAAACGCATGATTCTAAACTTTTGTGAACTTTAACAGTATATGCCTGGTGGTTTGATACCGGTAATCAGAATGTTTACATTGCATGCATATTTCCTACTCATTAGCGACAGTTGCAATGATAACATGTAAAGAGAAACAAATACAGCTGATTGAAGTCTAAGTAGAGCTAAAAGTGAAATAATACATATATTTATATATTTTGTATTATCTTGTATAGGCCTACATGTATTTATATTCCACATCATTATTTTTAGGATTTGAAAGTAATCATATGAAAATAAAAACTTTGTAAAAAATTGAAATAGGTCTTATCAAGGTCATTTTTCTTTTTTAGGGGCCCTATCACCGTTTGTCAAACCGCTACTTACGAGGCCTGATCAGTCACAATTTATTTTAGTTTCTAAATAGCGAAAAATCTATGGACTTCTTCTGTTTGTTTAATACTTTCATATACAGCACATACTAATTGTAATTTTATTTGGTGACAATTTTACTCCCAAAATTATATACTTTTTAATTACTGTAGCGACTAACAAAGAAATGCTCGTTTGATTGTATTTGAGGAAACCATTTCTTCATTTTTTTTCTTCACTGATAGGTCTACAAAAATTATATTCAGCATTATCAGACATAAACATGTAACGCATATGATAGATCTACGCATATTTAGCTATATACATATTATACAACATAATAGAAAAATGGGTGAGACAGAGAATCATACTTTATCTGAAAAATATATATTTTGCAAAGAAAAATATTGGTTGGTGGACAAACCGTAAACAATAGGCCTACTCCAACATCCGGTGTTACAGAAAAATAAACAACATATACGAAAAAATTACCTATAGAGCTATAAAACCTATAGAGCTTTTTTAGATTGCAAACAGAAAGTGATATATAGGCCTAAGTGACTAGATTTTTATAAATGTGGCTTTATATTTTGCTTTGAAATATTAAAAACTAAATATTGACAGTTGGAAGCATTTGACCGTTGTGGACCGTTGGAGACCCCCACACTTGACGAAGAGATCCATATACATCACTATGGAGATATCATATCCTGAGGATTATCTAGTCGCCGTGAACCACTCACTGTCTTATCCTGATTGTAGCATCAACTTCCAAATAGTGTATTTATCAACGTGATTAACAGTGGAGCTGGAAGACATGTTGTCCGGTACCATACAGAGAGTTTAGACTTGGATTTATTAAGGCCATTTTGTTAGTTTTGTGGGAGTGCTTTTGAATTGATGTTCAGCACGACAAAGGGTTTGCAGTTGATTTTTGATACAGCTTAATTTAATCTTGTCATTATGAAACTTGAAATAAGTGATGCAAAAACCTGTATAGGTTGTGTTTCACTCGCAAAACCTGTTGGGTTTAATTATCACACTTTTATCAACTGAACTCTGAAGAGTCTGAGACATACATACAAAAATAAGGTACCGTACTAGAATTATTTCATGGATACTCATGGATACTAATTTATTGAGTTCAAGCGGTTATCAAGCCGGGTTAGCAAGCTAGGCGCTTTAATATATTTCAGTTTGTCTTGCCCTAGCCATATCGAGCTTACGACAGTTTGGGTTCCAAATTTCATAAATGTATGCAATTCTTACTCACGTGTCGCGCAGCGAGACAAACTTAGTGATTAAACTTTGGATCTGTCAATTGTTCTTTTAAAGCGGAAGCCTTAATTTATTTAGTTTGTCATCTGAAGTATTTATAATTTTAGATTGTGTAAGAAGATAAGTATTTCAAAAGCTGGATATGTGAAGACATCGTACTATTCGAGTACTGGATCGACTGGAATATGACTGGAAATGCAAAACAGGTCAGTGTCTGGCACGGGATCAATCGACTGTCCGATTGCAAAATTTAATATCTTAAAGGATTTATTGTGATGTCTGTAATGTCCGTATCTTAATCATTTCAAAGGCATCTAGGTGTACACCGAAATACCCATGCAATCATATTGAGTTTTAGCACAAAATACTCTACCGGTGCACGCGGATTTGACACCTTACTAACACGGCTTGAAGGTTTTTTCTATGCGACCTTACACATATATCAGGCCTAGCTCTTTGATATCATTTGTCGCATTAATGCACCATCCGACATTATTGGAAAACTTCATTCAAGATAAAAAACAAACATGTGATCAATCAATCTACGCTATGCATGCTATGAAATTGTAGCACTGTTTTTTTTAATATTAAAACCAGGTGTTACGTACAAAGTTAAAAGGTACATCATCACGAGCCACAGATCGTAACACCAACACCAATCTCTGTACAAAACCTCCACCGCCGGCCGCATGGTCGAATGTTTCTACGAATCGGGTCTCTTTCTGTGGCAATCTGGTGTTTATGCTGTGGTCAGCCACTCGTCTGGCTTATTTTTAACCGTATGTGGGGTATTTTTTAAATTGGGTTAGCAAGACCAGCTTCAAAGAAGTAGCCTACAATATGCCAAAAAGTAGCTTTAACTCAACACCTAAAACTATTGATGATGCATGGATGAATGAATTGATAAATGAATGACTGAATGAATCTGTGTATGACTATTTTGTCTACGTTTGTGCAGACAGAATTTGAAACGAAATATATTTTTTTTGAAACCCAAATTATGAAGAAGAGAACCCTTCACTGAAGCGCTATGGTATATAATAAATTCTACCCATCAGCAGTTGTATGGATAGAAATGATTTAGGTTTGTGAAATTTGTGTCCGAACCTTTTAGAATGTCGTTGATTAAATACACATTTTTAAAGCTGATATCTTACGTATTGTATTTTTATTATTTTGTACTGTACTGTATATATTGTATATGCACTGTGAATATATATATAAGAATTTTAAAAATAAAAAAGTAAAAGAAATTAATATTTCATTTTAAACAGTAAACTTAAAAAACAACTAGACTAAAATCTGATATCTTAGATCCTTGTGAAATTTGTACATTCGATGAAAGGTTTAATATCGAAGGTTTAGCTAAAGGGAGCGCACCATAGTTTGGATTGTCTTAGGCTACACTCGATTTTAACGCGTTCTTTGTATATTTTTTCATAATTATCTCCGCAAGGTAGGTTATGTTTTTGGTCGTGTTGGTTTGTCTGTTTTTTCGCAGGATTACTTACAAGGTAATGAACGGAACCGGATGCTTAGGGATGATCCGGATTACGATCCGGATCGCGCGGCGGAGACCATTTACTGGTTCAAGAAACTTTCTCATTTGAGAATGGTCTCAAACTGAGACCAAAACACCAAAACCACGTCAAGGTTGTTTTGACCACAGACATACTTTACAGAAATGTCATCTATAAAAATAGTTCGCAATAATCTAGTGACAGAATTATAGGCCCCTAGATAATTATTCCGCCACCCACGGGACATGCCATTAGTTTGTAAACAGATTAATAATTCACAAGCGACTATGTTTACACATAAATTATACATCTCTATACATAACAGTTACACACGCACCGTGTATTGTCATGTGACAATAACACGAAGGTTAGGCACCTTCAGCTATCAAGTTTTATGCCACAGGCAGACGTGCGCTCTGCACATGTCTGGCCCGAATAGACAAGATGAGGTTAAGTGGTCTAAATACACATCATATATCGCCGCCCCTTGAGCTTAAACGGACGAATCTGCTTTTAAAACGTGGTAGACTAGATACGTTCTTTTAATTCAAAGAGGATGACATGCTTATAGACCATGCCATATAGAAACAACCTGCAAGTAATTTTGCTTTAGATTCTAAAGATAGGACAATGTGTATTTGAAAAGTTCGTGTTGGGATAAAGTTTTGAGAAGTAGGTCTGCAGAAAAGATTCTGAGATTTAAAGACAAATAGCAATAACTGCATACTTGAAAAGCATCTGTAGGCCTAATCATTGTTATTTTTACTGCTTGATTTCAAACAAATTATTTTCCATGTTTTTTTCAGATCAGAAAAGTGATGTTATATAAATACTATACATATATCACAATATGAGCATCGTCCTCATTCTTTTTTATTAAAAGTGATATGAAGTTAAAAATGTTGCATGTCATCATTTATACCTCCCACAGTGTTTGTACAAGTAGGTGAGAAAAGTGTAACTTCCATTACTACTGTACCTAACTTATTCTAGAATATGTTGAGGTAGATTCTTGTAAAAACATAAGAACTCGGACAGCCTGGTCGCTGTATTCGGCCAATCCATAAGTTTAGTCTATGTTCATCGGTCTATCAAAAGGACAACAGCAGCATCAATATGTGAAATGGTGGATCTCCAAACGAATGCTCCGTTGGCGTTGCAAATAGAGGTCATTGACACATGTGAGTTTTCAATTGTATCGACGATCTTCATCCATAATGTGCTGGACCCGGTAAACACAAAACATCTGTATAACATTTGTACAATGTTTGACAAACGTCGAAAACGTTGGGCCGGCGTAGTACAAATGTTAACACAAAACATTTGTATAATATTTGTACAATGTTGGACCAACGTGGCTGGCGTTGTGCAAATGTTATACACATGTTTTGTGTTTGCTGGGTCATGGCCTAGTTACGAAGATGCGTGTAATAATCATAATAGATGGCAGACCATCAACCCGAGTAGTACGAGCAGAGGTGGGCAAGTGGTCGCCACATCGCCACATGTGGCGACAGAAGCAAATATCTCTAATGTATAAATTTTAAAAAATGACTATTCAGAGCACCTAAAAGTAGCCATTTGTGGCGACAGGACTCATTTCGCAGGCCCACCCTTGACGAGACTTTACTGCAGCGATCGTTTAATGTTGATCCACCGTCTTAATCGGTGACCCGACATAAACCATCACAGGATCAGTGTCTCATTCTTTCTGGGAGTCCGTGGATAAAGGGTTTGAAGGTGTCTGAAGAATGTAGAACATTAATGGTGAAATTTACCTGCCAGCTTTATTACTCAAAATGAATATACTCCCCTTGCACAGCTAGCAACGCTTTGTTTTTTGTTTTGGCCTTGTGTCAGCTGTGAGTGATGTATCATATTAACTTAGTGTTTCATTACTTAGCTATTTTACTCTCTTTTTGTTGCAGCATGGAGGCAGGCAAGTCTTATCGGCAGAACGACTGGCATGTAAGTCTTCTAATCCCAAGCCATGTACAAACTTCAGTGCTATACGTGCAGGGTAGATATTATGATGCTTTATATATTTTATTATACAACAACAATCTTTATTAGTTTAAACATATGTAGAATGTTTATCTGTGACGGTAACCATGGTAACACAGCCCTTGGCAACCATTCCTCAAACAACTCATAGCAACAATTTCAAAACTTGATAAAAGCAGTGTAACACTTGTTTTATCGTATTTTTTTCAAAGGATACTTTTGCCAGTTTTGAGCTTGTGAAACAACTATATATCAACTACTGTTATCACGTGATATTTTTCCATGTGAGAAGAGTATTGTTAAGGAAACAATCGTCCAGACATGAGCCAAAACAACAATATTAAGGTCACATCAGTGTCAAATTGAGCTGGTGCATGTCTGCCAGCTTAAAGGGACTGGCCCAGGCTAAAATCATAAAAAAAACGGTGATTTTATTTCGGGTTCTTAATATGACCATATGATGTAAACATGTACATAGACTAGAACTGCAAATTTTTATAATTTTTGTGCTGCGCACTTACCAGTTAGACTAGATATAGAGACGAAATTCCCGCATTTCTTATTTTTGACATGGTTGTCAATAATTACCAATCAGGAATTTCGTCTCTATATCTAGCCTAACTGGTGAATGCGCAGCACAAAAATTATAAAAATTTGCAGTTCTAGTCTATGTACATGCTTACATCATATGGTCATATTAAGAACTCGAAATAAAATCATCGATTTTTTGATGATTTTAGCCTGGGCCAGTCCCTTTAAGCTGTGTTCACATGCATACGGCATCCGGCATACGGCAAAAATGACTTGCAATTGATCCGTCGCTAGTTTGCTTGCAAATGAACTGCGACGACCAGTCTCACACCAGTCGCATAACACTCTCAGACTGGTCGCCGTTAATATCATTTCATAATGGTCGGCGACAGCGCTGTGGTGGGCTGCGAGCTGTCGCCGGGTGATTAGACACGACAAATCGGCACGCTATAGCACGTTTCTCGCCTGCACCTACATATCGTCGCTGTCCAGGTAATATTGCGTAGGTATGTGGAAATTGAATAAAATTGGATAATATCAATAATTCTGGTAACACCAAAATTATGGTAAAACTTGCCACATACGCAGTATTACTTGTCCAAAAACTACACAATACGTAATATTCCACATCTGTGTTCAACACATACGCAGTATTTCGTGACGGTTTTCACTACATGCTTGCCTGAAACGCTACACATACGCAATATTACTCACACAAACCCCGAATAATTGATGTTAAACACATAATTTCATTGTTCTTCCCAGTTCGTTCAAAAACATCATTTTGTCTTACTATGATTACTGTGTTGATTGACAATAGGCAAAAGTATGACATACATCAAACAGATGAATAAAAATGAAAATAAATTTGCCAAATTTCAAAAACATTATGCAAGAAACATGTAGTAATTTTATTTCCAAGGATGTATGAATAATATACTAAGGAATTATGCTGATGTAAGCTATATAATGTGATGGTGTCCTACCATAGTGGGGCAGACATGTGAAATAATTGTGAGATTTGTGGTAAAAGCACCACAATTGGCACATATCATGTCATGGATATACTGAACGATATAAGATATAGTGCCAAGCTATTTTTTCCGTGGTGTTCCCAAAATGAAATATCTAAAAAAAAATTTTGTTAATAATCATAAGAAAAACATATATATAAATTATACTTTTATATGTCTTCACACCTGCTGAATTATATGGTTAAGTTATTTGTGCCCCGAAATATGGGAAAATCAAAGATGTCATGCAGATCTATGCACCCTATTTAAGGTCAGGGTGTGAGGTTTTGTGGCCATTTCATCAACACCAATCGAGTCATAAAATCTCGAATTTTGAGATTCCTTTTACTTAGCTTGGGGCTGAGTGAATTTTCGTCAACACTTGAAACAAATTCCTTTTCAAATATTGTTTTTACCACTGTATAGTATAGGATTTCGGCAAACTTCTGACACTTTGTTCACGCTGATTTATCATGAGGGATTTTTTTTCAGAACAAAATGGCCGAAGCCGGTAATAAAAAATTGGAAAATGAGACATATTTTGTCATGGCATGCTAATTTACCCATACATATGTTGTTATCAGTGTTAGTCAGATTTTTACGTTAAGTGTTTTTGACAGGGAGAAATATTGACAGCAGAAAAAACAAAATGGCCGCTATAAAAAATTAAAGCACGTAGGTTATCAGTTGAGGATCGGCATGTTTTTATTAATATTATCGCCTTATTAATTTAATAATGTTGATGATATGTAAAGTTAGTAGCATTAATTAAATTGATAGAAGTGGAAACATCAATATCACAGATTACTCCTTTTAAAGTCCAGTAGATTTTTACAGAAGCGTGTTTCGCGGTATGGACGACGTTTTATGATTAATTCTGATACTATGGGATGTCCTGAGCAGGAATCAGCCGGGTGCCACATTGGCACCCTTTGGCGGAATTTTGTAAGGGAAAAACAAAATGGCCGCCAGATATTTCAAGGTCGAATATGATTTTTCAACAAATGAAACCAGAAACAAGTGTGATACCTCATTTTCATGTGATTTTGACTGGGAAATCCATTTCTTGCATTATTTTTATGACTCAAGGTCATCTTCAAGGTCAAAAAGTAAATTTCAAGGTCAAATAAGCAAAAATACCATTTTTAACAATAAAAGCTAGGAACATGTGTAATACCTCTTTTGCATGGGATTTTGTCTAAAAATCCATTTATGATAATTTTTTGGTGATCCAAAGTTATCTTCAAGGTCGAAAGGTCATTTTCAAGGTCGAAAACAAAATGGCCGCCAGATATTTTAAGGTCAAATATGATTTTTCAACAAATGAAGCCATGAACAAGTGTAATACCTCATTTTATATGATTTTGACTGTGCGATCTGTTTCTTGTATTATTTTTATGACTCAAGGTCGCCTTCAAGGTCAAAAAGTCAACTTCAAGGTTAAATAAGCAAAAATACCATTTTTTTAATAAAGCTGGGTACATGACATTGTGTGATACCTCTTTTTTTCATGGGATTTTGTCTGAAAAATCCATTTATGGTATTATTTTGGTGATCCGAGGTCGAAAAGTCATTTTCAAGGTAGAAAACAAAATGGCCGCAATATATTTCAAGGTCAAATATGATTGTTCAACAAATGAAGCTAGGAACAAATGTAATACCTCATTTTCATGTGATTTAGAAACAGGCCGGCGGTAATTGATAAAGGAGCTCTTATCGGCCGTTATGAATAGTGAGATGACATTTGCCTGTTCTCACGTATCGGGAAAAATTCCGTGTTGGAGGGATAAAATTTAAAAAGATTAAAGTTAAAGGTTTGGATATTGTTGGGGAAATCAGCTCTAAAACGTGGGTACTAATTCTGTCAGGGCCAGGTGCTTTTGATGGTTTAAGGATAATTAGAATATATTGCACTTCATTCTCACTGAGGCGTATTGATGTTAATCGACCTTCTGTGATAAATTGAGCAGCAGACAGTGCTCTGTGCCAGTCGTCCACTGTGGAATGTGAAGCAAATAAATTGTCGAGCGCACTTGCTTTGCTAACATTATCATGAACAGCTTCACCTGATGACAATAATAAAGCTAACATGTTGTCAGATTTTGAGTTTCCAATGTGATGCTTTATTGTTTGCCATCACCCGCGACCACCGGTATCTTTTAATTTCTAATTTGGTTGTTTTCGTATGCTTCTTTTGACAAAGCCAAACTGTGAACATATTCATGTCGAGTTCTGCGATATTCGTTGGTATTTCATCAGTTTGGCACTTCCTAAATAGTCTGTGTCGTTGACGCCTTTTGGAGCATACTACGGTTGGTCACCCTGGCAAGATTTAAAATAGATTGATGTGATTTCGTTAACATTCTGCCGGTCTAAATATGATTGTCATTCGTGGTTTATGATTGCTGCGTTCAGTCCTTCCCAATCATCCAGGTAGACATTGAGTGATAAATCTAAGTTTTAGTCTTACATAATAAAGTTTATGTTACAGCAAAAAGTGACCTTCAATTTCAGATTTTAAAGCGAGTAATTTATCAGTAAGGCCACGGATATTGCAGTGCCACAAAGATAAACTTGTTGATTGCTGTCCAGGGTAAAGCTCCTACATAGTAGGATTACACCCCAAGCAATCATCGGTGACAAAAATATTTAAATTACAAAAGATACATAATTTGAGAAACATAATAGTGTAAAAATAGTGTAAATACAATAATAATAGAAATCAACCTTCGTGGCTGTAGTTGCGTTAACATGCTTTCAATGTCTAGAGTGATTTAAAAGAGTTGTTTTGTAGGAAAATATTAAGAACGTCGTTCATGTTGATTGAAACAATCTTTAGTTATACTACTCTACCTGTCTACGATACATTTGTGGGCTTTGTCATATTAAAATTTACACGATACAGGGCTATATTATTGTACGTTGCAGTCAAGCTGTAGATCAATCTATACTAAACAATAGAATAAGGCAAGTTAAGGTTCAACCTTTATTGAATGATCACCCTGGCCAAATAAGTATTTCCCAGTGCAGCTCAGTCAACACTAGCTGCCAGCATCGGGCCAATGTTGGCCACCGTCTTTGATGCTGGCGCAAATCCCAACCCAGCACCGCCCCACACCGCGTGTCCGGTGGGAGGCAACCTTGCTTGACCGGCGCCTCTGATCTTACCAATTGAAAACATCTGCTGCATTTGTGCTTAGCATTCAATTATTTTGAGATAAACAGTATATATAATACGGTATATATTTGCAGCTATACAGGAAGTGTTTTCACTTTTTGACAAAGACAACGACGATGCCATTCCCACTCGCCAGGTGGCCGCCGTGCTGCGATCTGTAGGATACAATCCAGCAGAGCAGCAAGTTCGTGACCTGTTGGAGAAGTACGACCCTGAAGGTGAGACAACCTGTCACTGTGTCTCTTTAAAGGGACAAGCCCAGGCTAAAATCATTAAAAAATCGGTGATTTTATTTTGGCTTCTTAATATGACCATATGATGTAAACATGTCCATAGACTAGAACTGCAAAAGTTTTTTTTAATTTTTGTGCTGCGCACTTACCAGCTAGGCTAGATATAGAGACGAAATTTTTGACATGGTTGTCAATAATTAGAAATAAGGAATTTCGTCTCTATATGATGGACCAGCTCTAAATCAAATTTAGTCTGAAATGACAACTGAAGAGAAAGTGGTTTGTGATCAATACTGACACCTGAAGTACAACTCACGAATGTCTCGCATCAGCTACATGTATACCAGATAACCAGTTGAGTAGGAATGCCAAATTGTGGATACAATATGTTGAACAAGTATAATCAATGCAGCAGTTTCTATGTGCTGAGCCCAGTGGTTTCTTTGCTCTTCACCTACATTTCATAGCTCAAATGCAGCTATACTTCCATGCTACAGGGCCACTACAGTATGCAAAGTGATCTCGAGTATATCTGCAAACTATGGAAGATCTAGAAGAAAAGATGCCATCTGAAGATTGCAAGAAAATTTCCGAGAACTATAGGACTTACAAGGCGTCGGCAAATCAGTAATTGACTCTCGGACAGCGGGTACGGATTGTACCTTATACCAATGTGTGAAGCTCTGGAGGAAGTAGCTGGTACTCATTGCGAGACATCAGACCACCAACACTCACTGCACAAGGATCATGCCTAGCTGATGCAGAGTAACTCAAGATGATAGTTGAAGCACCTGTGTGGATGGCTCAGAGCCCATAATCTATCAGAATATATCAGAACACGCCGGTCTACACATTAAGCGGAGTTGAGACAGATAGCAGTATAGAGTGTGACAATATATTATTGTCTCAGTTGGGTCACAACAACCCAAAGAGATGGGCAAAACCTTGCAGACTTAAAACTACAAAGAAATAGAACAGCTCCCCATTATCAGCCATGCGATCCACTATTAAGGTACGGAATCATGGGAATAAACGACTAGCTGGTTGTCAATGAGCAGCAGATGTTCAACAAGATTCATGCTGTTCCTTAAACCTGCAAAGACTTGCGACAAGATGTATTTGGAAATTACGTACCCCTTCCCTCTTTGATGCAGTGTCCATGAGTAAAACAGCAAGGGCAGCTTTCAATCGCATCCTTGATTTGGATTCCAACTTAGTTGCCTCATCCAGGCACAGTCATCGACGGAGGTCATCTTCTGTATACTGGTGTGTGAAATACGCCTTGTTCTTATGTAGATTTGATACAGGGGTATGTGCTGTACAATAAAAAAACATTTCCCAAATTGGTTTGTCATTGTTGTCTTTGATGAATACGGTTCTCAGAAGCTCAGCATAGGTTTTCGAATAATCCAGGAGAGCAAGTAAAGTTACGTCTGCAGACATAGCTGTATCACCATTGAATAACACACCAACCACTCAAGAGGAGGTTAATAGTTGGGAATGGACATAAAAAGACGTCATTGATCTCGCTGATTTCAGAAGAGTTGAATGCAGTTGTGAATATAACGGGCGGGGGCCCTAGGGTAGTGGTTAGCACCGCTGCCTTTCACGCCAGAGTTCGGGGTTCGGTTCCCGGTCTCGGCGGTTTGAAAGAAACAAAAATGTTTCTTCCCCATCCACGTGTGAAAGTTAGTATTGTGGGGAGCCTCCGTGACCGAGAGGTAGCGTGATCGGCCTCAGACCACCAGGGTTTGAATTTCGAATCCTGTGTCTGGAGGACAGTGTCATCTCAATCATCTCACCATCCTCAGGAGGAGTAAATATAACCCACTAAGCTGAGGTTGATGCTGATACTCTAATCATTAGCACACAGCACTGGAGTATAGTCATGTCGATCCTGGTGTTAATGATGTAGATGTTATGATATATCTTGATAAAATACCACCTGGAGACCAAATCACACTACTTCGTCCTCAACCTGTGGATTAAGGCCAAAGTGTAGATATTGGCAAGCTGCAAGCTGGACGTGTTAAGGATCTCATTATTTTTGCTAGAACATACACAACATCTGCAGCATATCGTCGAGGTAAGGATCAGGCATGCCATTTTCTGAGAAAGAGACCTGATTTCAGAGCAGATATGCAATATTATACAACAATGATGTATCACAAGAAGAAATTGCTGCTGCAGGTGAACGCTTCTTTTTTGACAGATATGGTGTTGAGAAGTTCCCCTCACTATAACTACTGCCCGATTTTTTTCAAACTCAAGCAAATAACTAGAAATCAGTCCTTGGACAAAGTTACGAATCTTGCCACCCTGTCTCCCACATAAGGTTCAGTCAAGCAGCATAGTCTGAGGGCATATCTGCTGATTCAAAAATGTTGTGGAAATTAACTTGATTGTACACAGTGGGTGGGTTTGGGAGATCCGAACAGATGTACTTCTTCAAGTGGGTTCAGAAAATGCATCTGCCCACCAAAGACTGCTCGACCTGGTATTTTGTAACTGTAACGGCTACTTGAAAGTGCAGAAAGGCAGGTTCTCCCACATCAGGTTCAGTCAAGCAGCATAGTCTGAGGGCATTTCTGCTGATTCAAAAATGTTGTGGAGAATGACTTGATTGTACACAGTGGGTGGGTTTGGGAGATCCGAACAGATGTGCTTCTTCCAGTGGGTTCAGAAAATTCATCTGCCCACCAAAAACTGCTCGACCTGGTATTTTGTAGTCTGTTTGTTGTCTGTTTTTGATGACATATTCGTTTTTGATGACATGGTCTAGAACTACATGTACAGTGTAAGTGGGCACAGCCTGGTGATTGATAGCCAAATAACTCCCATATCGTTATGGGATATAGTTCGCTGGTGAGTCAGGCATACTCATATTTAAATGCACTATGTATTTAGATATGCTATATCTGCTGCAGATTCATGGAACTATATATAGTTTATTAAAACGTGGTTATTGCTCAAATGTGGCTGTTTTACGTTCTCAAGCTCATGAGTGCTGACTGTGCTTGAATTTGAACATTTTATACAATACATTGGCATATTATAATCCCTAAATCACATTATTGTCACATTTAATCGCCAGAAATGAATTCCCCAACCTCAAATTGATGGGATCAGATATATTGAACGTGTTTCTGGCTCTTTTGTTTCAAATGTTATGGTCCTGGTACTTTCGGTAGCGGCTATCTTGGAAATATGCAAATTAAGTGCCTTCCACCCCCGGGATAGTCGGGGAACTTTCTAAAAATTTTCAATGGGGCATTTTGAACCTCTATGTCAATTTTGGTCTCTGTCCTCAATTTTCCCACCCTAGAAGTTAATATTACTCCACTATATCACACTCATCAAAATAAGTTGTTGTCAGGTGAGAGTATGATTGACTTTCCCACGTTTCTGGAGCTGATGCAGGACGTGAAGCGAGATGGTGATTCGGAGGCGGAGATAGAGGAGGCCTTCCTGGTGTTTGACCCACATAAAAGCGGAGTGATCAGCGCCTCTGACCTGAGACACATCATGATGAACCTGGGAGAAAAGCTGTCTGAAGAGGAGGCCACGGACATGGTGGTGTTCGCCGACTCGTCAGGAACGGGAGAAATACGCTACAGAGGTGAGGCAGAAAGTACTGAATCTTTCATTTGAGCTGAAGTTCTGTGTAATTTTGCTACTTTTCTTTTATTCGAAGCTGAAATTCAGCTTTAAACATTTAAATGGACGAGAAATACAACCGTGACAATGTTGATGTTGATTGAAATAGTTTGTATAATCTCCGACCCGGTACGACTCTCTTGACATTTATCAATTTGCTTCGTCGAATCGATTATTATGATAACAAACACACAGTCTGGAATTTGGTAGAATAAAACAAACATGTATATGCTGCTGTTGATTGGCAATTTGGGATAATTTGGCCTAAGTAGGAGTGTGGTAATGTAATTTATCTCGTTGGCAAGATTTCACAGTTTATTGTGTTTCGCATCAAACATTTACTTTTTTATTTATTTATCAGGCATTTCGAGCTGGAATTATACATTATTAATGCACTGTTGATACCCCATTTCTTAGTTGTGTTTCTGTTGATCATGCAAACGAGGTTTCCTTCATTCCCTCTTGTGTATTCACTTATTTAAATTACCTACCACTTCATGATGACGTTGTCTTGTATGATTTTAGAATTAATGGAACTGATGCTGGAGTAGTCAAAGAATAAGAAGAAACCGGAACTGACAGTCAGGGTATAAGATGGAATATAAAATATATATCAAGTATTCAGGGTGAACAACCCTGAAGAAGGAGTTGAAACAATATTGTTGATACATTGTTTTAAGTAAAGATACACCATTGAGTGTTTTTATGGTTGTGTGATCGATGTTTATATATATTATACTTCAGATTTGTAGACACATGAAGTGGTGTATCGCAATCCACAACTTCCTCAAGAGATCGAGAATGGATCGTTTTTTTTCAATTCTATTCACAGCTTGTATTGAAGGATTTTTCCCAGTCTAAAGCTGGCTACAATATAGTTGTCATAGAAGATATACGGCTGTCATGATAGGTACACGTGATTTTTGTGAAACGTGATCAAATCATGACTCAAAAGTCTATTTAGATTGTGTCACGTTTGAGTGTCAAACACGGCTTCATGCGTTTTCTGGCAATATAGAATAATTGTAGAATAAATATTCTTTATATTTATCAATTTATTTTTGTTTTCTCTCATATGATGGCTTAGGCAGTTAATACAAGAGCCTCAATCGTTTTTTTCTTTCAAGGTACACATTTGTTTCCGTTGCAAGTATGTTTTTTCGGCTAATTAATAACTTAAATAGGCATTTTTGAATATTATTACATTGAAAACATAGATTATGCATATCTAAAATTGTGTTGCTCTTGACATTATATACCAAGACACGCTGCAGATGCATGTCTATTGTATCTTCACACCGAAAGTTTGGCTTTCCAGCGCCTCTGATAAATACGTAACCATGGTAACGTACTATAGCGTCATCAGTAGGCCTATATATATGATAATCAGAAAACATCGTTTTGTTACTGAAATAAAATATTGATATATTTATTTTCTGACATAATGTTTTATGTTGTTATGAAATATAAGATATTAAAATAAAGTGGTTTTGGAATTGATAGAACTTGCATTAGCAGTACCTGTTATCTTGTACAGTTATTACTCACGGATTTCCCAATCCCGCTCACTATTACCAACCCTGTTCTTCATATGAATTCTATTTTTCGATATAAAGTTAAAATTTACTACAATTATAATCTGTACTAGTAGGCCTACGTAAATTAGTGAGCCACAACCCATTTAATTTTGTATTGCCCCTTAATTTTGTATTGCTGTTGGTCGTTCAATACCATAATGTTTTAGAAATTTAAATAAGGTGAGCTACATTGATCTATATATATTCTCAAATATTTAGTCACATCAAATATACATAAATTAGTTCCGAAATGACATGTACAAAGATATCTATGTACAACAGTATCAATTTATTAAATATCAAACATTTACGGCAATGTTTCTTCTATTTATCTTAATTTACAAATAATGTTGCATGGAAATGACATTATTTTTATGATATCGATAATGAATTGGTTAATTTGATAGACATAATAAAATATAGGACATTTTGCCTGATAATTTTTTATTTTTATTTTGCTGAATATTAATATAATACCATGATAACCAGCATCTCTCAAAATCAACAAACTGTTTATAAAGCGTTCAATATCAATCCAATATATGTCGCTATTCATAGAAGGACCTGGTTCGTGACGAATATGCTTGTGTGTAAATACATCATAAAGTAGGCACACAAGACACACCAAGGGGGAATACTGGTTCAACTGAGCACCCACACCAAGGGGTAATCACAGAATTTCAGTGAGTGTCTGAAGACGTTTGGCTTACTATGACGTTGGCGTTTTCCTACAAAGACTGCACAAATTGGTACATGTCTACCTGTTACGTCATATGATAAGAACTAAACGACAATTGAACATTAGCTGAATTTGGCACGTCAGCAGATTTGATCGATTATAGGTAGACTTTACTTCGCCACATGGGCCTAAAATACCACTTCCTGACATATAAATTATTTCAAAACAAAAAACACCTGAACACTGTTTTGATGTTGTTGTAAACCATCACATGCGCAATCGTCACGAACCAAGTCACGCTTGCATACGGTGCATTTTAATACTAACAAAACATCCTATTAAAACTGTTGTGTTGAATATTTGAGAAATCCCTAACAATATTGTGAAAATGAAAGGTATTCTTGTATTATATACATATGATAATCTACCGTCATATGGTAGAAATGATGAGCATTATTATACTAATACTTTACGATTATCACTATATATTATTACAGTCCATTCCTAAGTATAAAATGTCTAATAATGATGCAACTATAAAAAATAAACATTATTCACAAACTTAAATGACTATGAAATATGTACACTGTTTACATACATGAATTTCTAAATGTACACTTATTAAGGTTATGCTGTGATGTGTCGAATCAATAATTATTCCAATTGACAAATGTGATGTTTTTTAGTATACTTTCAAAGAACAATATGCTATATTTATATTGTTAATTTACGTTGCCTTTGCCTAACGTGTCTTAAACCATTTTTAACTCAATAACATGTTGGTACAAGTACAATTTGAATTCACATATATGGTATTACAAGTATATCCAGATCTACGTTATGATAAATGAGGCAAATCTTAATGGAGTATCCTACATTTTTTCTTGCAAATATATACATACATTCACATATTCATTCACATACAGTGGCGGATCCAGCATAGGGCGTACCCGGCGTACGCCCCCCCCCCCCCCCCTCCCCGTTCTTGGTGAAAATATTGATTTTTCATGCATTTTTTGGAATAAAGTAAAGCTAACACCCTTTTTTCAGCCAAAATGTGGCTTACGCCCCCTCCTCTTGCACATTCTGGATCCGCAACTGACATATTATATAAAGTCATGTTCAAATTTCGAAGCAGAATATTACATCAACTGTACACAATTTTAATTACAGTTAAATCTACAATTCGACTCCTTTTTTAACGAAATGCCATACCTATAGCAGCAAACATAATTATAAATTATACAATATCAGCCTTTCCGAACACCCCACCAACAATCTTGGCATTCTCTAAAACAGTAAAGAATAAAGGTATACAACCACGCACTATGTCGATCTGTACCATTATATTTAAATTGCAATTATATAACGCCATGACTGTAATACGACTATGTGGTATTTTTTCCTTAAAACGAAAACAAGTATTATGCGTCAGATTTTTTAAATCTTGAATAGTATAGTCCTTTCTTTGTGAAAACAGCACAACTAAAATGCATGTGTTTTTTTAAATGTTTTGATATAGTTTGAACTGTAGGCCCTACCACTATCATCTGGCTATACGGATCGCCACCAATTTAAAAAACCCAAATAACTTGTGGGTGGTTTTGTTTGGATATTGATATGGTTATACAACTTTAATTTTAAGACCTACACTTTGGCACCAAATTACTATTAATCTTATATCTATGAAACCTACTTTGTTTGCGTTAGATTTTATTATGAGGGTATAGATTTTATTGATAAAGGCTACATTTTATTTTTTCGATCGTTAGTAAAAAAGGATGATATTCCCATCTAATTCGAAAACACTGCGTCCGATTACATCAGATAACGCTATTTTATAATAGTATATCCAAGCCACTCATTTAAAATGGAGGCATCCGTCTCTGATATGACATTATAGGTATATTCTCGCGTAAAATGTTTGAATTAAATATTACACCTGAACCTATCATAATGTTGGGAGCTAGATGGGTTGTAGAGAACTGTAAATTTTTAAACAATAAAGTTTTCACCTAAGACTGGATAAACATGAATATTAATTTGAATATATTCTATCAAGGAATTAGTTTCACGGAGAGTTTAGCTTACTTTAGTTCTTTTTGATTTATTTTACATTTTGTCTTTAATTTCTGTTTTATTAATTTATATACTCCAATACAATTCACCATGCCATTTTCAAGGTATTTTAGTACATTCTAGCACCACTTACAATAAATAAATCTGTCCTGTGCATAGATCTGTAAATCCATATGGACAATAGGTGACTATTAAAAAAAATCAGCTGTATCAGCCAGCTAGAAATGTTGCCAGATTAAAACGTGAGACGTATTTTTAATATGCAAGATGATTAGCACACCTTTTAAAATTATATTGTATAAATCACATGTGATGAGAGTGTTTTATCTACCTCCCCTAATTATGACATTATATCTTCAGGTGGAATAATGAATCCAATTTTTTTACGCCAATGTATAGTTTTAAGGTGAAGTTATCAATGCATATATATGTGGATGACGAGAATGATATGTAATGATGAACACCATGCAATTGTTCTTGTCTTGCAGTTTATGAATTTCCCAGCAAACATGAAACTTCAACCCAATGCTGTTTTAATCCTGTGCCACCGTCTACGACGTTTACCCAGCATTAAAACATCAATGGGTCAACCTTTTGTGCTTGCTGAGTGAGTGTTACACAGGTTGTCAAGTGTCTACAAGGCTCCCAATATCTCACCGGACACACAACATGTAGCTACGTTGATTGACGCGTTGATGTTAATTCAACGTTGAATCGACGTCGTTGACGTAAATTCAACGTCGATACAACGCCATGTGCCCAGTGGGCATGGATATGATATATATTGCTTCATCCAGTGGGACATAATCTGATGATATGATTGTTAGTTGCAGGTTGGTCGCACTGGGACCTTAAGACCGTTATGTGATAATAAACTAGGAAGGATGTGGCCCAACCATAAGCCTAATCCAAGATAAGTACTCGTATTATGATAGGCCTATAACATGGTCGTACAAGATAATCTGAGTCCAGAACGTGCAGTCCATTTTGTCTTTTCTCGGGCGCCGTCATAGAGTCTGTCAATCTGTTGAAAGTATACAGAGATACACGGATAGAATGTTATATCAGCTGATGATTGTGGTACACAGAAAAGTCAGTTACAAATGAAGTCAGTGTATGACTTACTGACTTTATAAAGTATGCTACTGAATCATACAGTTGTATCTTGCTCTTAGTGTAATTTCACTGAATGTTTTTCATGGTTCTCTCAAATAACTACTGTAAACTACTAAGCTGTTATTTTCAATAAGTCAACACAAGAACTAACGTTTTTATTATAAATCTGGTACTTGGTGTTTGTGGTATTCAGGATGTCTATCATTGATGTCTTGTATTGTACGGTAGTTGTTCACAATCAGTTTACTGTTCTTGTCTTTTCCCTCGTACAAACTGTTCCGTAATATGTCCATCTGTAAGTAAGAGATGCCGCCAGCAAACCTCAAAACACAGTCACACACTGGGCTACATAGGGTTACCATAGTTTTTTGTTCAGATAAGAGTGATATCTATTTAATATGGATTTAGGCATTACCTACGATAATGCATACAGGGATGTCATTCTCATTGTATATCTTATCTTGTGAGAATATGGACGATCGAGGCTGTGCTTACAAACTATGTTACAAAAAGCTACACATTAATGGATTATAAGCACACACCCCCCTAAGGAATGGTGGTAAGGGTCATTGCTGAAGGCGTTAGAGCAACGTCTTTTTGATGTCAATGCCAATGACCATACCATGACGATCGAGGCTGTGCTTACAAACTATGTTACAAAAAGCTACACATTAATGGATTATAAGCACACCCCCCCCTCAGGAATGGTGGTAAGGGTCATTGCTGAAGGCGTTAGAAATGAAATGAATGGGGCTTTAGGCCACCTTTGTGCACATATAGGCTAAACTGGGCCAGGAGAACCTCCTGAGGATGGTGAGATGATTGAGATGACACTGTCCTCCAGACACAGGATTCGAAATTCGAGTCCTGGCGGTCTGAGGCCGAGCACGCTACCTCTCGGTCACGGAGGCTCCCCACAATACTAACTTTCACACGTGGATGGGGAAGAAACAATTTTGTTTCTTTCAAACCGCCGAGACCGGGAACCGAACCCCGGACTCTGGCGTGAAAGGCAGCGGTGCTAACCACTACCCTAGGGCCCCCGCCCTGAAGGCGTTAGAGCAACGGCTTTTTGATGTCAATGTCAATGACCATACCATTAAATAACAAATGGAAAACAAATAAATTGTAGCTGAAGACTTAATTTAGAATAGCGAAGTGGTTCGCGATGTGCAAAGTCAAAATCATATGTAAAATAGTTAATTGTTGAGGTTTTAAAATAAGGTTATTTTGTGGTCAGGAATTGAGACGGCATTCAGTGGTCATTTGTTAGTAGGCCTATGCGTAATTACCATACCATAAAATTGATTAATTAATTGATTAATTGATTGATTGATTGATTGATTGATTGATTGATTGATTGATTGATTGATTGATTGATTGTTTGATTGTTTGATTGATTGATTGATTGATTGATTGATTGATTGATTGATTGATTGATTGATTGATTGATTGATCGACTGATTGATCATCGATCGATCGATCTATTTATTTTTGGTGAGATAAAAAAAATTGAGTGAGCGAGTGGGTGGTATGGGGGATGTGGGTGAGTGAGTGAGTGAGTGAGTGAGTGAGTGAGTGAGTGAGTGAGTGAGTGAGTGAGTGAGTGAGTGAGTGAGTGAGTGAGTGAGTGAGTGAGTGAGTGAGTGAGTGAGTGAGTTTACCGTCAGTGTAAAGTGACACATATAGTCTGGATCAGATAACTTTGCCCCCCTCTTTAATACTCGCCTGTTTTTCAGATATTTTGACAGAGCTGTCTTCGCCTTCAAACACTGTCCAGGTGATATTTTCAGTGCATCCTGGTGTTGTTAGACTGCCCTGGTAACGGTAGTAGTTACCGATCCCGCCCTCGGGCAGGATTGATCCCAGTGTAAAGTTAGCCAATTGGAATGTTTCATCTACACGTAAGTGATAAAATACCATTAAAATCAGAAAAAATATCTCTGTTGTGACACCTGATCACATCATTCTAGCTTCAAGTTAAAGTAACAACAAACAACACAAACTGCTTACTTTTCAAGTTAGCAGTTAGGCCTTTTTGTATATACTCACACGAGCCTTTAAGTTTGCATTCGCTTTGTACAATACACAACTACTTTCTTGATTAGTAAGTAGTTATCAGGTCATTGCTGTTTACATTTGCATTCCAAACAGTACTGGAAATTATATAGAGCATTTGAAAAATAAGACCATTTGAGATGTATTAAATTACAAATTTTGACGTCCCTCTGTAAACCTATTAAAATAACTCACGGACCCATTAAAATAACTCATGTCAAGATCATGTCAAATTGGACTAGATTGGACTAGAAAATAACCTTTCCCAAATTTCAAGAAGATCGGTTGAGGATTAAAGTGAGTAATCAGCAAAAATTTGCGCTACTGGATAATTCTAGCCTAGAGTTTAAGCAGTTCATTTTGCTGTCAAAAATACACTAGAAATGTAAATAATTTTGGCATGAGCTATAGATTTGAAATCCCCAGAACTACTCTGCACAAAGGAATTCTCCATTCTACTTATAAAATAAAGTTTTAATGATCGCAGTGCATCATCGATACATTTTAGACCACGTGACCAATTTTCTGAACCAAAATGCAGTGGGATAGTTTTTGGCGTCATAAGGTGACCCGTGCTGTAGATTCCACACAAAGACCTGGTCAAACGCTGTCTGAATTCCGAGGCAGCATTACAAATTATGTCCCATCACCGTGACAACTTACAGTCAACGTCTTATAGGAACTTAAGTCTTTTAAGTCTTTTAATTCCCGCCTGGGCGACGGTACACAAATAACTTGACATCGACTACATGATGTTCTTGATGCTTTACTGATATTAATTATGATTCTATAACGCTGTGTACTGTGGATGGTGATGGAAAGTGGAACGCAGTGGCCTCGGCCTCGTGGCTAGCTCTGCGGGGACAAGACAGACGTCTGTCTGCCCTGCTGGCTGAATCGCAAGTGGAAGTGGAGCGGGAAGGCCGCGTGGGTTAGCGGCGCCGGCGTCCGTCAGGGGGCGGCCTCTCGTCAGATGCCGAACCCTGCCAAACGCTGCCGAAACCGGTAGCTTATTCCACAGTCTCACAATAAAGTAGGTGGGTCGTTATGATTCGCTGAGTAAACATTTTGGGCGCCCAATACAATGGCACGCATGCGCAGTCTGGTCAACGTCTACAGGAGTGGGGTCTGTCGTAATGTAAGCATTTTGATTCAGTGAAGCATATAAACGACCCACCCACTTTACATGATTACTTGTTCATGCAGGCCTTCATGTAGGCTACGATCAGGTACTATCAGGCAAACACGATGTCTTAACCTGGTCTACGAAGGGCAACATGGCGCAGCGCCATGTTAGAAATAGCTAGATAAAACACTGATAACACTAGGCCTACTGCTTCAATGTTGGGCTAGCGATGCATGCTAAAATTGGCCAGAGTCGATATACTGGATAAAAGTTGTGTGTGGCGGCATGGACGGAAAATACGTCCAGCCCAAATAAAGTGTACATTTTTGCTATTCATCCTAATAACTGATTATCAGTTTTATGAATTTGAATGTTGGTCACTACATGCATTGTCAGATTCAGAAGTTGTCATACATTAGCTTTTTCAGCACCGGCGATGCTGTTACGCGTCCTTGAACTGTTAAAAAATATTGCATAAAAATCGCAGATTAAGGATCAGGGGCCCATCCCACTAACCATCTTAAAATTAAGATTATCCTGATTTTCTTTTAATTGCATTAGAAAAGTTAGGATCATCTTAACTTTTTAATGCAAATAAGAGAAAGTTAAGATGATCTTAATTTTAGGATGGTTCGTGGGATGGGCCACTGGGCATTGTTCCTTCTCGTGAAGCTGGTAATTGCGTGAAAAATATCACAGAGAAATACAGCACTTAGGCCTACATACAAAATTAAAGAATTATTGTGAAGACACAAACTATATTATTTAGCAAAATAATATATAAACGCGTTTAAATGGCTGCTCGAGTACATGAGCACAGTAACCAGGTAACGACGATAACTCAGGTGTGAACCCAGAAAACACGAAACATTTGTATAACATTTGTCCAATGCTGGACCAACGTCAAAAACGTTGGGCCGGCATTGTACAAATGTTGTGCAAATGTTTTGTGTTCGCTCGGATAATAGGCTACATACCTTTGAACTGAACGTTGTCTAAAACGTCAAGTATTGGATCGAGGGCTTCATTATCCGTCTCTGAAATCTTAAAACAACAAGTTTGTATACTTTAATTATGACTATCGTCTATCCGCGCGTAGCCTGAATGATGTAGGACTATTTGCTTCTCTTGAAGCGAAACTGTCGACTTTCATTTGTGAACAAATATTAAATTGTGCAGTCTACTATCTTTAATGTATATACTCAGACTTCAGAACACAATAGGCCTGTATATGACAAATAAATTGTACAAGTTGTTAAACAGCCAGTCAACTTCAAAATGAGCATGCGCAGGTCACGTGTATAGGCCTTCGGTTTATACAGTGAGTTAAGAATTCACCCCTCCTCCCGCGAAGTCTGTACAGTCACTGCTGGGGCTATATACAGTAGGCCTACATGTTGGTTGCATTCAGCTGAGTAGCTATAACCTGATTATAAGATGATACTACTCCAAAGAGACACTCACCAAACGCTGTTTTACTGTTAGTCCAACGTCTGCGGGCCCAACATTAAACCAGCATTGGAATAATGCACAATGTTTGAGAGAAAGTCCTTTGTCAATACAACCTTGGGATTAGAAAGTTTTGACATCCACGCAGTAATACAGTCAGTTTGTTTGCAAGCCAGCGACCCAGTAGGGGCCAAGGCTAAGGGCTTTGAATTATTAACTCATAGATGTCGCTCAAGTATATATGAACTTGCTGTATTTTGAGAGCTTGCTCTTAATGAGGCTTCGGGTATGAAACGCATATTTAGTATTATTATGGAATAGGGCCTTGGCCTACCCAGGGGCACTATTGCATTCTGGGGGACCCTTGTCCCGCGAATTTTGACAGTTGACCATACTTCTTTAAAGGAACTCAGTCTCAGCACTGAGACAACAAATGTCGCTAATATCGCTGATGGGGAATGACATGTTATATAAATGGCATAGCCGTGTAGCATAAAGGCATACTAGATTGCTCCCTGTCGAACTGATTTCCTTGATAGACATAGAATCTGGTACATAAATTTATATTTTTATCGGATTAAATGGCTGGGACAGCTCAGTCAGATTAGTGTTCCTGAAAAGAGGTCGCTAAAAAACAAACAAAAACCGAACCAAACACGAATTGCATATCTTGGAATTCGCCTGAGAATAAAAGTCCATTTTGTGTTTGATAAACGGAGCTTTCATTTTATGAAAACTCTGTATTTACTATCATAAACCGGTTGGCGACACATTGGCCCGATACCGTTGTTTATGCATGGGGCGGGGGCCCTAGGGGGTGGTATGCGTGTGTTGAATCCGGGCAGGGTCCCTAGGATAGTGGTTAGCACCGCTGCCTTTCTCGCTAGAGTTCGGGGTTCGGGTCCCGGTCTCAGCGGTTTAAAAGAAACAAAAGTTTCTTCCCCATCGTCGTGTGAAACTCAGTATTGTGGGGAGCCTCTGTGACCGAGAGGTAACGTGCTCGGCCTCAGACCGCCAGGGCGAGGATTTCGAATCCTGTGTCTGGAGGACAGTTTCATCTCATTCATCTCATCATCCTCAGGAGGTTCTCCTGGCCCAGCTTAGCCTATATGTGCACAAAAGTGGCCTAAAGCCCGATTCATTTCATAGTTTATGAATGGTAGGCCATATTTCACTGTAAAAACTGTCCCCCATTATCTGATTATAGCATGGCTCAATAAGCTGGCACAGCACAAAGCGAATGAGCTATCGTAACGAAAATTGCAATTTTAGTTACGGCAACACAAAAAAATGTATGTGGGACCAACACAGGCTAGCGCTGTGTGACTTTTTTGTCACACAATTTTGTTTGGTTCAATAATATACATGGCAATGACCTATTTGTATAGGTGGTGGAAGCAGTAACATATTTTGTTTAGATCGTTAGTTTTGATTGTTCGATGGCGTCGTTTTGGAAATGACCTAATATGACGAAAAGCGAGTGGCCCAAAATAACTAATTCTCGTTGTGTTTTTCTAAAAAAATTTATTAGTTTTAATTTAATATGATCAAATTTAATGACTTCGATTTATGTAAAGTAGCATAGGATAAACCAAGTGATCCCATCTTGCATACATTCTTTTTTTCTGATGCTTTCAAATTAACCAAGTCACTCTGATTTGGTATAATAAAATTGTGTTCTAAGCTACGACACGAAGCCAGTGTAACCCAATATTAGCGAGCTGAAGAGATGTTAATAGTTGTGCCATGTCACCTTATTAAAATTAGTGCAACAATTTTGCCTCAAACAATTGAGCTACCATGGCGGAATAGAGTTTAGAGTGACCGTGTAGGCTAGGTGTGGACATTATGATATTTCTTCACGTAAGACGCTATTTTGCTATTGTCTTCTCTCAGTATTCAACTTCCTTTGCTCTGAGCAAATGTTGGAGAGGTGAAAGGTTTGGAATGAGAAATATTATGACTCAAAGAGAGTTGAGGTACGCAGACTTTTGTAGCTTTAGCAAATAAGAATTGAAGGTATTGTAAAAAGACTGACTGCAGACTAGGCCCATCTGGATGGACACGGTATTCGAACTCAAATATTACATTGCACCATTGGTCTATGACCCACTGAGGATAGGTCTATATGTCTCTGTGAAATATGTCTCACGTTCAAATTTGGGATCAATGAGTTGGATGGCATCATGCACAAGTGGGCTAACCCACATTTTGACAATTTTGAGAAAAAATCTCGCAGCAACATAAAGTACAGGATAAAACAAATAAGTACAAATTAACACAGAAAGGTAACAAAAACAGTGACTAAATGGTTTAACCCTGAATGTGAAACTCGTATATTGATCAAGTTGTTGCTATCAATGACACATATTTTCATCGTTTTTTTAATGTGGGTTAGTCCACTTGTGCATGATGCCATCCAGTTATTTCAATGGGTTGAGAGCATTATTCACATAATCATACTTATTATAAGTAGAAAACAAAACTATAAATCCTATACATGTAGATGGAAGAAAGTAAAATTTATTTATAACAATAATTCGTAATTTTATACCACAGGGTTAAATTCGACGACTCTGTAAACCTCATCTTCACAATTAAATATTTCGACCTTAAGATCTTTAGTGGAAAAGTCAAAACTTCAGTTATGTTTCGTGAAACGTTCAGCTCTTTATTTAGGGAAATAACCTTATATAAAGAGATTTTCCCCTGATAAAGATCATTTTAAACAAAAAGATCGCTCAGTGAAACGCCACCCAGATCCAATTATTAGAGGTTTATAAATTTCTTTGTGAGGACCAGACTATGTACTTACATACTTACTACCGATTTCCTAAGTTGAAAGATCACGAGAAAAACATTATTATAGTCTTGTGTTGACATCACGTGATATCTACATGTGAGGAATATATGTTCCTTGGATATATTATTATTATCCGTGGGTCAACACATAAATGTCTGCATTTTTACTTTAACATTGAGAAGATTTTGCAGTACCTATTTATCATTTTTTATTCTTAGAATTCCAGGGATCGCTTTTAATTGACTGTAATTTGTTTTTGTCGCAATCGTTATTTGTAATGCAATGCTATCCAGCATAATACCGTACAATATAATTCAATGCGTTGCGATACGATCAAATGCATTGCAACATATTAAAGACAATGGAAGACAAAGAAAAATGGCAAACATCCTCCTGATCTTTCAGTAATAATTATGTTTTGTACGTGGTCCACATCTTTAGGAATTGTTGTAGATCATTAGGCATTTTAAAATACGATTTTTATAAAAGAAGTTAAAGCTCTTTAAAAATGAAAATTCTACCCCGCGTTTAATGTGTTTATAATGTAAGAATAATTGCAAAAATTGAATAAACTATTTAAAAGTTCTTTTTTATCAAAATATGCGTTAGGACATTTTTAAATAGGCCTATCTTGTATTATGTTTGGCATTTCTAAGCTTCTGAAAAATGCAAGGTACGACTGATTTCGTGCAGATTTGTTTTGTTTTCCACAAACTTACTATAAAAAAGAATCCCAGCACTGCCACCCCATCCTCTTTGCCAAGAGCGTCGTCAAAATCTTTGTATTTATTTGTGTTATGATGTACAATATGCATCTGAAACATAAGATCACCATAAAAAAATATTAGCTAAAATAGAAGAGAATACTTATATTAGCAGATTAGGAACCATTTCATCGGCTGGTACCGGGTTGATGACATGGTCATAAGTAGGGGAGACAGCTAGGGGCTAGTTGAAACGATTTTGAGAAATGTGTTCCACGAGTCATGGATTTAGTGTCCGAATAATAAAATAAAACACTAAAGATCATATAGAAATAGATTCTATATGATTTTATAAGATGTCGTAAATCAAAAATATAACGCAATATGGGGTCAAAGGGCGATGGAGAGAGGCGTTAAAGGTGCTGTGGAGATCAATACTAATTTAAAGGGACCCCTTGGGATGAGACATTTTTAATGTTGTCAATTTTGAAAATTGTATTATATGAAGCTATATAGCCTACTGATCTTAACTGAAAATACGAAAAAGTCAAAAAACAATTTTAAAGCACCAAAAAAAGAGTGAAATAGTTGTATTTTCAGGTCGTATATTGCCATGTAAACAAAACAAGTCAGCAATATTGAGCACTTTACATCATATATTCCTACGTATCAGATGGTAAGATCAGAGCAGTCGCCGCTAATTTGTGTCTTATAGTCAGGACACGAGAGGACACACCTGCAGCACTGATTGTCTACCCAGTGCTGTGCCGATGCCATCAGCATTTGGCCCAATGCTGTGAAAACATTCAATCGTCCTTCAGGTATACAAATAGTTTGTTTGGGTTACTTCTGGTTTCATAGAAATGTTGATTAAAAATATTTGTAAAAATATGAAAATTCTGAAAAAAAACATGATCCGTGGGATACACTACTTCAGTACGGAATTAAAAACGAAAATTGATGTCATCCCAAGGGGCTGCTTCAAACTTTTTTATGTAGTCATTATTGTTACTCAATTTTCCAGAAATGTAAAGCTGATCCCAAATACATGTATACATAAATATATTATGTTGTCAAAATATGTATACTTATTGTACTTCCAAATTCACCAGTTAAAGTCAGTTATAGACGGCTAGAGTCAGCTATACTCATTTGCTCAGTTCAGCTTGACTCGGCTCAGCTAAGTTCAGCTCTGCGTAGCTATATATTGTCGGCTTGATCAATAAACCATCATCACAGCAAACTTCATCTTGTTCTGTCTTGACCGGGTCATTAAATTGCCCCCCCCCCCAATACGCCACATATGGATTATGTGTGCTAAATTTGTTCTAATAAGTGTTATTTCTTTTAGTTTTAAAAATATATCACTAGTAAGTATAATTATTAGCAGCAATCTTGGGGATCATTTTGGCGATATTCACTTATTGAGCATCACAAGTTTGCTATAGAGACAGCAACTATCGCGAAATAATGTCAGATATGAACTTTGGCAATCAGACTATACTAGACGACATGAGAAATAAATAATGGTTACAGTTTGTAGATTGAAACAATATGACTTTGAAATATTGACACTAGCCTTTTACCATGCATGGTGGTCATGAGTAGGCTTATAAATCAAGCAAATTGGGCATATTCACATTCATGTGATGTACCTAATATAATGGGGAAAAATAATGATATTATTAAAATCCGCCCAAGCAATGATAGCAATGGCCAGAGGTAAGTAAATAAATAAATAAATACATGAGTGAGTGAGTGAGTGAGTGAGTGAGTGAGTGAGTGAGTGAGTGAGTGAGTGAGTGAGTGAGTGAGTGAGTGAGTGAGTGAGTGAGTGAGTGAGTGAGTGAGTGAGTGAGTGAGTGAGTGAGTGAGTGAGTGAGTGAGTGAGTGAGTGAGTGAGTGATCGAGCGAGCGAGCGAGCGAGCGAGCGAGCGAGCAAGTGAGTATATAAATAACTAAATAAATGAATGAGTTAAATAAGTTAATAAGTAAATGGATAAAAAAGAATTTCAAAGTTTTATATGTATATGAACGTCCATTATGTATGTACATATTGTTAGAAATAATTGTGAAACACATAGACTGACCTCCATTGGGTAGGATTTTCCACCTATAGTGTGCTCTGAGCCCTGACTGCTGTCACCTCCCCAGTGAAGATGGAATTGATCAGTTATATACTGATCAACTAGACCTATACCAGTAAACCCGTATAATCCCACTTGAGTACTGCCCTGCACTGAAAAAACAACTTGTAATAAATCACATATATCATTTCATAAACATATAATATTTCAAGCCCTAATGTTTTTTTTACAATTTATGCCCCCTGGTTAGTGAGATGAGAGGGGGGTTAATATACTGTTTGTTATTTACTTTAAAGTAGGTTCATTGTTGAAGAGTAGAAGAGGGGCTGGTGTGCTGCAATTATATACCTTTCATGCATGCCCGTTGAGTAACTTACATAGATGTATTTTGTAGGTGAGTAGAAGAGGGACACATATGCCCTATTCTGCAATTATCTATTCAACGTGGAGAAGGGTGGTAATATTGTAGTTATCTAGCTGGCTTACATGAATGTCCGTTGTTTGAAACTAGAAGTGTGGCAGGTATGCTGTAATTATCTAGGCTGAGATCATCATTCATGCCACTTATTAAATCTGCTTTGTCATCTAGGTCAATAGGAGACTGTTCCGAGCCACCACAAGTAGCATAGCAGCTGCTCCAACAGTCAGGTCCTAAAAAGTAAACATAAAACATGTCATAGACCTTCACTACAAAATGATTGAGTTGCTATATTTATCATTTCATCTATCTATCTTTCAGATTATTATTATGTTTGGGCTACATTTTGAGTTTGCTTCAATGGTTCTTTCTCGTTTTTTATTTTTCTACGGCGGGGTGCTATTTCCCCCTGTGGGTTTTCATACAAACAACTTGCAGTTTTAACACAATGTTTCTCAGATAGTGAGGCTGTATGCTGTATCTTTTTAAAAAAAATTCCCAGTTGTTCTTCCGGATTTATTAGGGATTTTCTGGATCACTAAGTGTTAATCGATGTCGGGTCAGTGATGTACATGTCAGCGGCCTGATATGATGTGCTATTTCTCCTTGAGTTTTTACCCGGTCGACTTGAAATCGTGACACTATGATCCTTGGGTATTGGGGTTTATTGCTATAACCTTTTTTTAAGAATGCACAGTTGTTCTTCCAGATTATTCAGGATTTTTTGGATCACTATGTATGGATCGATGTCGGTTCAATGATGTAAATGTCGGATGAAGCCCCATTCATTGTATGAGTAGAATCAGGCTGAAATGCGGGCAGTGTGTTCAAGCTGGGTCGCTTCATGAACCCTTTAAATGCTAGATTTGATAATCAAATTGCACAAACGTACAAAAGCCCAGTGCGCAATTGTTTTATGTGCGCAAATACTTGTGCAAATGTGAATGTGCGCAAGTACTTGCACAAATGCGCAAGTGTGCAAGTAATTGCGTAAGTGCGCAAATAGCCTACTTGCGCAAGTAGAAAGTTTTTAAATGCTATATTACAAAATTGAAATAACGTGAAACGTCGATCCAATGTTGTTTTAATGTCGGACAAGCTTCCGTGCGACAAACAAATATAGTCTAAGCAAGATTTCAATCAATTTGTCATAATGAAAACAACCCCAAAAAATTCAAAATGGCTGCCACAAAACTCATAAAATCAAGTCCAAACATTTTTGTTACTTGAAAAGTCACAGCTCCCCCCATAATATTACTCCAGATAAGGTGCGTATTTGCGTAATTAGGCCTACGCATCATTTGTTTAGAAATAGAAATACGCTGTGATAAATTATTTTTGCGTACGATGTATCTACAAGTAGGCACAGCTTGTTTGGATTGTGTTTGTTTTGTTTCGTAACTTTACATATCATGTTTGTGGTTCTCGTGATACGCTACTTTGTCCTACGTATGCCACGGTATGGAAAACATCACCCAAACACTAGGCATACGTTAGGCCCGCTTTGATCTACCGTGATCACAAGGTATCCAGTAAACACAAGTCATGTTAGCTCTATAGTGGTTCAATACTGGCCACCGTCTCTGACGCTAACCCAGTATTGAGCATCCACAGGTTCAATATTGTATGTTTATTGAAAAAAAATAAGAAATCGTGACAGAGTTCACCTGTTCACCCCCAGCGGGTTACATACCTTTCAAAGACGCTACAAATACGCCAGCCATACGCATGTTACGTGATGTTTGACCATAACCTGGCCATATGCAGGCCATACGCTAGTCACCATACGCAGGTCATACGCTGGCTATAAGCTACACATAAGTAGGCCTACACGCACAATTCTGCATTTTTACAGTTTTTTTTGTGCGCATAACACTTATTTAAAAAAAAATTGAATGCAACTCATACGTGTAATATCTCATACGTTGTAGCCTAGTGTGACACCTCGTTCTGGGATTTAAGTGGTGGGAAGTTCAGCGGCGGATCCAGAGGGGGCGCCCCTCCCCCCGTTTAGGGTCCCAAAAACAAAAAAACGACCATATTTCGGCCGAAATAGCGCCTAGAATGCGTTATTTGAGGCCTTAGATTTCAGAATTTTTGGGGGGAGCATGCCCTGGACCCCTCTAGAGCATATAAGGGCCAGCTGTGATGTGTAAAAATTCTTGAGAAAAATCGGCGCCGCCCCCCCCCCCCCCCCCGTCTGGCAATTGCTGGATCCGCCACTGAGTTTTTTAACTGTAAGTTGTACTCTATACTACCATAGTGGGACAACTAGCCACGTACGTTGTAACAGTGTTATACACATATTTGAATAGGGCGATGGGTGTGATTTTATCATTGAGATTACCAGTGTCTTCCTCAATGAGCTCTATATCATTTATTTCCGTTATTATGGCCTCACAGTCACATACATATTTTAAAACAATAGCTAGTGCAAGTGTTTTATATACAATTGGGCAGCTGTTGTTTTGCTGTTGGTCCAGCGTCTGCAGCGCTGGTCCGGCAGGGAAGCGGCATCTGTCCAAGGTCTCTTGTATTCGCTGGACTGCAACGCCTGAGTGGCTTGTTGATCCTGGGCTGTCTCGGGTCGATGGCCCGGTGCCGGTGCAGCTTTGGTAATGCTGGCCATTTCTGTACCGGCGCTGGGCCGTCGTCCCGTCTGAACTAGAGTTTCATCGGTCAGATACTGACCGGGTGGGGTATTTGAACTATTCAAGCTGTTGGAGGTTCTCATTTCATGGCCTATTTTTATAACTGCTTATTGCTGATATGCTGTATTTTTATAAACGGTTTTATACTGATGGCTGACTGCTATGGGAGACGCGGATAATGGAGCTGTGGCCGGTGGTGCCAATGAGGTGGACACAGGCGGATCACCTGCAGGCTTAGTCTTTTGTCTTGAAACGTGGGCGTCCGATAATGGGCTCACAAAAAAGACTACGCTCAAAAAGAAGACCTGACTACTGAAGCGGCCCTACGACTGCTGGAGGACGAGGACGTGGCCCTGGTGACGACAACCGTAGGACAACGGAAAATGTTACAAGCTGCCGTCAAGGACTTCCGAGTGACGAGTGAGCAGTGTACGCCAGCGGAGACTACAGTGCCGGGTTCACCAAAGCCTCCGACGTTACCTTACCTGCCTCGTGCCAGGCTCGAACATCAGGACCGTGTGACGAGAAACGTGGATCATTTGCACGAGGCAGGTAGGTCGCTTGATTCTTTATTATCTGGTCATGTAACAGAACCTTTAACGGCCAGTGGGTCAAGCTGGTCAAGCGACGATGACCCACGGGCTATTTTAACTGTACGGGCGACCAGCAAGAAAGCTGTTCACATAACCCATTTCGTAACGGAAGCCACCAAAAAGAGACGCCAAACACGACGTAAAAATTATGTGTTAAGCCAACAACCTCAAGGGGGTGACCAACTCATACTAACCACAGGCGATGATCACCCGTATTCTGGCATCAGCATAGAGGAGTGGGGTGCCGCTAATTGTCGAGTTATGGCACATTTATTACAAACAAATCAACTGCAAGCCACACATGTGGAATTCTACCTAGCCTACACCGTACATATTTTTGACCTGGCCCAACGGTACGCGTGGGAAACTTTACTTGATTTCGACTACCAATACCGCGAAAGACAAGTAGAATTTGGTTTCGAGTGGGGGACAAATATGAGTAACATGGAGCTCACGCTTCTGCGTTCACGACGTTGGGGTGAACAAGGGGGTCACGGGCAGAAACGAGAGCATCATAAACTGTCCACAGGGGGTGCGGTCGTCAATAAAATAAGTCAGCCTCAACAGGACTGCCGTCTATTTAAAAATAGAAATGGAAATAGCCCATATGGCGACTCCTGCAAATTTAGACATGTACAATCTCAAATTTCAAAAAAACGAGTGAACGAAAGGAGCCATTATAAATTTAAGTATGATGGCTCCTTAAATTACGAACAATGGGAAAATATGTTACCTGTAAATGATTCTAAACGGGAATGGATTTTAAAGGGTGTTCATGAAGGTTTTGAGAATGTAGATTCTGAACCCCAGGGGGAGGTAGAGATTGACAATCATACTTCCGCCACTAACATGCTGTATAGACCTGCGGTGGAGAAGCAAATTATGGAAGAAATAACAAATGGACGTTATAGGGTAGTAGATAAAAAAACAAAATTAATTTCCGCTTTGGCGGCCATCCCTAAGCAAGATGGGAAAATAAGACTAATTCACGATGCCTCGCAGCCAACAGGAGGCGCTCTGAATGATTACGCGGAGAAGGGTCAATGTGTATATGAATCCGTGAAAAATGCTATTAAAATTATAAGGCCAAATTCGTTTATGGGAAAAATCTACCTATCGAATGCCTATAGAGCTGTAAAAATTCACCCCCGTCACCAACAATGGACTGGGCTCAACTGCTCAAGTGGCGCTTTGATGGGGATGATCATTTCACTTACATGATTGATGAGCGTTTATGTTTCGGTGCAAGAAAATCACCCAGTATTTTTACTCAACTGACTCAAGCGGTCATACGTATACTCGCTAATATGGGCCACAGACTATGTCTGTCCTACAAAAAACGCTACGTGCTTTGGGCTTTCATATTAATTACAAGAAGATAGAGGGGCACTCTCAACAAATGAACTTTTTGGGTGTGTTGTTAGACAGTGGAATTATGATGATAGAATTACCAGAAGAGAAAATTATTGAACTGAAATGTATATCGTCAAATTTATTAACGAAAGATAAGATAACTAAAAGACAATTATAATCTCTAGTAGGAAAATTGAATTGGTCATCTATGTGCATATGGGGGGGGGGGGACGTGTGTTTATTCGCAGATTGCTGGATCGCATTCGTAATCTGAAGCACCCGCATCACCGTGTGAGACTGACACGTGATATGCGGGCTGACATGCTCTGGTGGCTGAGCTTTGTGGATGTGTTCAATAGAAAAATAACCATGGTGGTATTTGGCCAGGCTACAGCAGTGAGCAAAAAATGTACAACCATTAAACAGTATATGAATATAATTAGACTATTGCACCTGGAATGGGGCCTCAACAACCCACTACAAGACCATTTCAAACTGAATGGTGTTTTAAAAGGTATTAAGCGTCAACGGGGAACACCCCCCCCCCCCGCCCGGAAACTACCAATAACCCCTGGCCTGCTAATTTCAATTCTAAATAACTTAAATTTATTATCACCAAGTGAATGTGCTGTGTGGGCAGCTGGACTCATTATGTTCCTCGGTCTACTAAGACGTAGTAATGTACTGTTCAGTGCGTGCAATAAGGGCGCGACTTTGAGTCGCAATCAAATTTGTTTCCATTCTTCCATTACTTCTCCCTTTACCGCGCATACGAGAGCATCCATTGTGCCCGGTTCAAGCCATCTTCGGATGCTTCTCACTCTGGTGTAAAACCACTTAGTCCAGCTGTTTTTGTGAAGAGAATGCGGGCTGCGCTGTCGGCGAGTGGATGTGACACTACGCGCTATGCCGGACACAGTTTTCGCCGTGGTGGAGCCACTTGGGCTTACAAGGTGGGCTTGCCTGTGGATACCATTAGGATGCTGGGTGACTGGCGGTCATCTGCTTTTCAAGCCTACATCGCTCTTGACGAGGGTCAGCTACGATCAGCCGTGGCTTCAATGATACACACCATTCCTTCTCCTACTACTACTACTATGGGGGTTGGGACAATGTAACCTAATATCTTAATATCATGTTTCATGTTTTCAGCATAAATGCTTTTATATAATGGTGTCGCGCTGCGCGCGCAATGACTGAAGCATATAGTTAATAAAAAGCTTCCTTTTCCCCCATTATTATTGTGTTGGTTATCTTTTTAAGAGTTCTTTCCATTCCATGGAATGGAAAGGGATTTTAGAAAGGACCATTTTGTACCCCGGCGTACACGTTAATTGGGCAGTTGTTGTTTTGCTGTTGGTCCAGCGTCAGCAGCGCTGGCCCGGCAGGGAAGCGGCATCTGTCCAAGGTCTCTTGTATTCGCTGGACTGCAACGCCTGAGTGGCTCGTTGATCCTGGGCTGTCTCGGGTCGATGGCCCGGTGCCGGTGCAGCTTTGGTAATGCTGGCCATTTCTGTACCGGCACTGGGCCGTCGTCCCGTCTGAACTAGAGTTTCATCGGTCAGATACTGACCGGGTGGGGTATTTGAACTATTCAAGCTGCTGGAGGTTCTCATTTCATGGCCTATTTTTATAACTGTTATTGCTGATATGCTGTATTTTTATAAACGGTTTTATACTGATTGCTGACTGCTATGGGAGACGCGGATAATGGAGCTGTGGCCGGTGGTGCCAATGAGGTGGACACAGGCGGATCACCTGCAGGCTTAGTCTTTTGTTTTGAAACGTGGGCGTCCGATAATGGGCTCACAAAAAAGACTGTGTCTACGCTCAAAAAGAAGACCTGACTACTGAAGCGGCCCTACGACTAATAGAGGACGAGGACGTGGCCCTGGTGACGACAACCGTAGGACAACGGAAAATGCTACAAGCTGCCGTCAAGGACTTCCGAGTGACGAGTGAGCAGTGTACGCCAGCAGAGACTACAGTGCCGGGTTCACCAAAGCCTCCGACGTTACCTCACCTGCCTCGTGCCAGGCTCGAACATCAGGACCGTGTGACGAAAAACGTGGATCATTTGCACGAGGCAGGTAGGTCGCTTGATTCTTCATTATCTGGTCATGTAACGGGACCTTTAACGGCCAGTGGGTCAAGCTGGTCAAGAGACGATGACCCACGGGCTATTTTAACTGTACGGGCGACCAGCAAGAAAGCTGTTCACATAACCCATTTCGTAACGGAAGCCACCAAAAAGAGACGCCAAACACGACGTATGAGTTATGGCTCATTTATTACAAACAAATCAACTGCAAGCCACACATGTGGAATTCTACCTAGCCTACACCGTACATATTTTTGACCTAGTCCAACGGTACGAGTGGGAAACTTTACTTGATTTCGACTACCAATACCGCGAAAGACAAGTAGAATTTGGTTTCGAGTGGGGGACAAATATGAGTAACATGGAGCTCACGCTTCTGCGTTCACGACGTTGGGGTGAACAAGGGGGTCACGGGCAGAAACGAGAGCATCATAAACTGTCCACAGGGGGTGCGGTCGTCAATAAAATAAGTCAGCCTCAACAGGACTGCCGTCTATTTAAAAATAGAAATGGAAATTGCCCATATGGCGACTCCTGCAAATTTAGACATGTACAATCTCAAATTCCAAAAAAACGAGTGAACGAAAGGAGCCATTATAAATTTAAGTATGATGGCTCCTTAAATTACGAACAATGGGAAAAGATGTTACCTGTAAATGATTCTAAACGGGAATGGATTTTAAAGGATGTTCATGAAGGTTTTGAGAATGTAGATTCTGAACCCCAGGGGGAGATAGAGATTTACAATCATACTTCCGCCACTAACAAGCTGTATAGACCTGCGGTGGAGAAGCAAATTATGGAAGAAATAACAAACGGACGTTATAGGGTAGTGAATAAAAAAACAAAATTAATTTCCGCTTTGGCGGCCATCCCTAAGCAAGATGGGAAAATAAGACTAATTCACGATGCCTCGCAGCCAACAGGTGGCGCTCTGAATGATTACGCGGAGAAGGGTCAATGTGTATATGAATCAGTGAAAGATGCTATTAAAATTATTAAGCCAAATTCGTTTATGGGGAAAATCGACCTATCGAATGCCTATAGAACCGTAAAAATCCACCCCCGTCACCAACAATGGACTGGGCTCAAGTGGCGCTTTGATGGGGATGATCATTTCACTTACATGATTGATGAGCGTTTATGTTTCGGTGCAAGAAAATCACCCAGTATTTTTACTCAACTGACTCAAGCGGTCATACGTATACTCGCTAATATGGGCCACTCGGGGATTGCATGCTATCTAGATGATTTCCTTATTGTGGCCGATACGCATGCTGAATGTGTAGAGACTATGTCTGTCCTACAAAAAACGCTACGTGCTTTGGGCTTTCATATTAATTACAAGAAAATACACCTTTTTCAATAACAACACGCCACACGGTGAGCAACGCTGAACTGTTTTAATCAGACAACTGTTACACACTTATCAATGACAACACGCCACATAGTGAGCAACTCGGAACTGTTTTAATCAGACAATTGTTCACTGCGCAAACTCGTGCAAGCAGTCTATAAAGGGGCATTCTTAACAAATGAACTTTTTGGGTGTGTTGTTAGACAGTGGAATTATGATGATAGAATTACCAGAAGAGAAAATTATTGAACTGAAACGTATATCGTCAAATTTAATAACGAAAGATAAGATAACTAAAAGACAATTACAATCTCTAGTAAGAAAAATTGAATTGGTCATCTATGTGCATATGGGGGGGGGGACGTATGTTTATTCGCAGATTGCTGGATCGCATTCGTAATCTGAAGCACCCGCATCACCGTGTGAGACTGACACGTGATATGCGGGCTGACATGCTCTGGTGGCTGAGCTTTGTGGATGTGTTCAATAGAAAAATATCCATGGTGGAATCTGGCCAGGCTACAGCAGTGAGCAAAAAATTTACAACCATTAAACAGTATATGAATATAATTAGACTATTGCACCTGGAATGGGGCCTCAGCAACCCCCTGCAAGCCCATTTCAAACTGAATTGTTTTTTAAAAGGTATTAAGCGTCAACGGGGAACACCCCCGCCCGGAAACTACCAATAACCCCTGGCCTGCTTATTTCAATTCTAAATAACTTAAATTTATTATCACCAAGTGAATGTGCTGTGTGGGCAGCTGGACTCATTATGTTCTTCGGTCTACTAAGACGTAGTAATGTACTGTTCAGTGCGGGCAATAAGGGCGCGACTTTGAGTCGCAATCAAATTTGTTTCCATTCTTCCATTACTTCTCCCTTTACCGCGCATACGGGAGCATCCATTGTGCCCGGTTCAAGCCATCTTCAGATGCTTCTCACTCTGGTGTAAAACCACTTAGTCCAGCTGTTTTTGTGAAGAGGATGCGGGCTGCGCTGTCGGCGAGTGGATGTGACACTACGCGCTATGCCGGACACAGTTTTCGCCGTGGTGGAGCCACTTGGGCTTACAAGGTGGGCTTGCCTGTGGATACCATTAGGATGCTGAGTGACTGGCGGTCATCTGCTTTTCAAGCCTACATCGCTCTTGACGAGGGTCAGCTACGATCAGCCGTGGCTTCAATGATACACACCATTCCTTCTCCTACTACTACTACTATGGGGGTTGGGACAATGTAACCTAATATCTTAATATCATGCTTCATGTTTTCAGCATAAATGCTTTTATATAATGGTGCCGCGCTGTGCGCGCAATGACAGAAGCACATAGTTAATAAAAAGCTTCCTTTTCCCCCATTATTATTGTGTTGGTTATCTTTTTAAGAGTTCTTTCCATTCCATGGGATGGGAAGGGATTTTAGAAAGGACCATTTTGTACCCCGGCGTACACGTTACTTGGGCAGTTGTTGTTTTGCTGTTGGTCCAGCGTCTGCAGCGCTGGCCCGGCAGGGAAGCGGCATCTGTCCAAGGTCTCTTGTATTCTCTGGATTGCCACGCCTGCGTGGCTCGTTGATCCTGGGCTGTCTCGGGTCGATGGCCCGGTGCCGGTGCAGCTTTGGTAATGCTGGCCATTTCTGTACCGGCACTGGGCCGTCGTCCCGTCTGAGCTAGAGTTTCATCGGTCAGATACTGACCGGGTGGGGTATTTGAACTATTCAAGCTGCTGGAGGTTCTCATTTCATGGCCTATTTTTATAACTGTTATTGCTGATATGCTGTATTTTTATAAACGGTTTTATACTGATTGCTGACTGCTATGGGAGACGCGGATAATGGAGGTGTGGCCGGTGGGACCAATGAGGTGGACACAGGCGGATCACCTGCAGGCTTAGTCTTTTGTTTTGAAACGTGGGCGTCCGATAATGGGCTCACAAAAAAGACTGTGTCTACGCTCAAAAAGAAGACCTGACTACTGAAGCGGCCCTACGACTAATAGAGGACGAGGACGTGGCCCTGGTGACGACAACCGTAGGACAACGGAAAATGCTACAAGCTGCCGTCAAGGACTTCCGAGTGACGAGTGAGCAGTGTACGCCAGCAGAGACTACAGTGCCGGGTTCACCAAAGCCTCCGACGTTACCTCAGCTGCCTCGTGCCAGGCTCGAACATCAGGACCGTGTGACGAAAAACGTGGATCATTTGCACGAGGCAGGTAGGTCGCTTGATTCTTCATTATCTGGTCATGTAACGGGACCTTTAACGGCCAGTGGGTCAAGCTGGTCAAGAGACGATGACCCACGGGCTATTCTAACTGTACGGGCGACCAGCAAGAAAGCTGTTCACATAACCCATTTCGTAACGGAAGCCACCAAAAAGAGACGCCAAACACGACGTATGAGTTATGGCTCATTTATTACAAACAAATCAACTGCAAGCCACACATGTGGAATTCTACCTAGCCTACACCGTACATATTTTTGACCTAGCCCAACGGTACGAGTGGGAAACTTTACTTGATTTCGACTACCAATACCGCGAAAGACAAGTAGAATTTGGTTTCGAGTGGGGGACAAATATGAGTAACATGGAGCTCACGCTTCTGCGTTCACGACGTTGGGGTGAACAAGGGGGTCACGGGCAGAAACGAGAGCATCATAAACTGTCCACAGGGGGTGCGGTCGTCAATAAAATAAGTCAGCCTCAACAGTACTGCCGTCTATTTAAAAATAGAAATGGAAATTGCCCATATGGCGACTCCTGCAAATTTAGACATGTACAATCTCAAATTCCAAAAAAACGAGTGAACGAAAGGAGCCATTATAAATTTAAGTATGATGGCTCCTTAAATTACGAACAATGGGAAAAGATGTTACCTGTAAATGATTCTAAACGGGAATGGATTTTAAAGGGTGTTCATGAAGGTTTTGAGAATGTAGATTCTGAACCCCAGGGGGAGATAGAGATTTACAATCATACTTCCGCCACTAACAAGCTGTATAGACCTGCGGTGGAGAAGCAAATTATGGAAGAAATAACAAACGGACGTTATAGGGTAGTGAATAAAAAAACAAAATTAATTTCCGCTTTGGCAGCCATCCCTAAGCAAGATGGGAAAATAAGACTAATTCACGATGCCTCGCAGCCAACAGGTGGCGCTCTGAATGATTACGCGGAGAAGGGTCAATGTGTATATGAATCAGTCAAAGATGCTATTAAAATTATTAAGCCAAATTCGTTTATGTGGAAAATCGACCTATCGAATGCCTATAGAACCGTAAAAATCCACCCCCGTCACCAACAATGGACTGGGCTCAAGTGGCGCTTTGATGGGGATGATCATTTCACTTACATGATTGATGAGCGTTTATGTTTCGGTGCAAGAAAATCACCCAGTATTTTTACTCAACTGACTCAAGCGGTCATACGTATACTCGCTAATATGGGCCACTCGGGGATTGCATGCTATCTAGATGATTTCCTTATTGTGGCCGATACGCATGCTGAATGTGTAGAGACTATGTCTGTCCTACAAAAAACGCTACGTGCTTTGGGCTTTCATATTAATTACAAGAAAATACACCTTTTTCAATAACAACACGCCACACGGTGAGCAACGCTGAACTGTTTTAATCAGACAACTGTTACACACTTATCAATGACAACACGCCACATAGTGAGCAACTCGGAACTGTTTTAATCAGACAATTGTTCACTGCGCAAACTCGTGCAAGCAGTCTATAAAGGGGCATTCTTAACAAATGAACTTTTTGGGTGTGTTGTTAGACAGTGGAATTATGATGATAGAATTACCAGAAGAGAAAATTATTGAACTGAAACGTATATCGTCAAATTTAATAACGAAAGATAAGATAACTAAAAGACAATTACAATCTCTAGTAAGAAAAATTGAATTGGTCATCTATGTGCATATGGGGGGGGGGGGACGTATGTTTATTCGCAGATTGCTGGATCGCATTCGTAATCTGAAGCACCCGCATCACCGTGTGAGACTGACACGTGATATGCGGGCTGACATGCTCTGGTGGCTGAGCTTTGTGGATGTGTTCAATAGAAAAATATCCATGGTGAAATCTGGCCAGGCTACAGCAGTGAGCAAAAAATTTACAACCATTAAACAGTATATGAATATAATTAGACTATTGCACCTGGAATGGGGCCTCAACAACCCACTGCAAGCCCATTTCAAACTGAATTGTTTTTTAAAAGGTATTAGGCGTCAACGGGGATGTTCCCCCGCCCGGAAACTACCAATAACCCCTGGCCTGCTTATTTCAATTCTAAATAACTTAAATTTATTATCACCAAGTGAATGTGCTGTGTGGGCAGCTGGACTCATTATGTTCTTCGGTCTACTAAGACGTAGTAATGTACTGTTCAGTGCGGGCAATAAGGGCGCGACTTTGAGTCGCAATCAAATTTGTTTCCATTCTTCCATTACTTCTCCCTTTACCGCGCATACGGGAGCATCCATTGTGCCCGGTTCAAGCCATCTTCAGATGCTTCTCACTCTGGTGTAAAACCACTTAGTCCAGCTGTTTTTGTGAAGAGGATGCGGGCTGCGCTGTCGGCGAGTGGATGTGACACTACGCGCTATGCCGGACACAGTTTTCGCCGTGGTGGAGCCACTTGGGCTTACAAGGTGGGCTTGCCTGTGGATACCATTAGGATGCTGAGTGACTGGCGGTCATCTGCTTTTCAAGCCTACATCGCTCTTGACGAGGGTCAGCTACGATCAGCCGTGGCTTCAATGATACACACCATTCCTTCTCCTACTACTACTACTATGGGGGTTGGGACAATGTAGCCTAATATCTTAATATCATGCTTCATGTTTTCAGCATAAATGCTTTTATATAATGGTGCCGCGCTGTGCGCGCAATGACAGAAGCACATAGTTAATAAAAAGCTTCCTTTTCCCCCATTATTATTGTGTTGGTTATCTTTTTAAGAGTTCTTTCCATTCCATGGGATGGGAAGGGATTTTAGAAAGGACCATTTTGTACCCCGGCATACACGTTACTTGGGCAGTTGTTGTTTTGCTGTTGGTCCAGCGTCTGCAGCGCTGGCCCGGCAGGGAAGCGGCATCTGTCCAAGGTCTCTTGTATTCTCTGGATTGCCACGCCTGCGTGGCTCGTTGATCCTGGGCTGTCTCGGGTCGATTGCCCGGTGCCGGTGCAGCTTTGGTAATGCTGGCCATTTCTGTACCGGCACTGGGCCGTCGTCCCGTCTGAACTAGAGTTTCATCGGTCAGATACTGACCGGGTGGGGTATTTGAACTATTCAAGCTGCTGGAGGTTCTCATTTCATGGCCTATTTTTATAACTGTTATTGCTGATATGCTGTATTTTTATAAACGGTTTTATACTGATTGCTGACTGCTATGGGAGACGCGGATAATGGAGGTGTGGCCGGTGGGACCAATGAGGTGGACACAGGCGGATCACCTGCAGGCTTAGTCTTTTGTTTTGAAACGTGGGCGTCCGATAATGGGCTCACAAAAAAGACTGTGTCTACGCTCAAAAAGAAGACCTGACTACTGAAGCGGCCCTACGACTAATAGAGGACGAGGACGTGGCCCTGGTGACGACAACCGTAGGACAACGGAAAATGCTACAAGCTGCCGTCAAGGACTTCCGAGTGACGAGTGAGCAGTGTACGCCAGCAGAGACTACAGTGCCGGGTTCACCAAAGCCTCCGACGTTACCTCAGCTGCCTCGTGCCAGGCTCGAACATCAGGACCGTGTGACGAAAAACGTGGATCATTTGCACGAGGCAGGTAGGTCGCTTGATTCTTCATTATCTGGTCATGTAGCGGGACCTTTAACGGCCAGTGGGTCAAGCTGGTCAAGAGACGATGACCCACGGGCTATTTTAACTGTACGGGCGACCAGCAAGAAAGCTGTTCACATAACCCATTTCGTAACGGAAGCCACCAAAAAGAGACGCCAAACACGACGTATGAGTTATGGCTCATTTATTACAAACAAATCAACTGCAAGCCACACATGTGGAATTCTACCTAGCCTACACCGTACATATTTTTGAACTAGCCCAACGGTACGAGTGGGAAACTTTACTTGATTTCGACTACCAATACCGCGAAAGACAAGTAGAATTTGGTTTCGAGTGGGGGACAAATATGAGTAACATGGAGCTCACGCTTCTGCGTTCACGACATTGGGGTGAACAAAGGGGTCACGGGCAGAAACGAGAGCATCATAAACTGTCCACAGGGGGTGCGGTCGTCAATAAAATAAGTCAGCCTCAACAGGACTGCCGTCTATTTAAAAATAGAAATGGAAATTGCCCATATGGCGACTCCTGCAAATTTAGACATGTACAATCTCAAATTTAAAAAAAACGAGTGAACGAAAGGAGCCATTATAAATTTAAGTATGATGGCTCCTTAAATTACGAACAATGGGAAAAGATGTTACCTGTAAATGATTCTAAACGGGAATGGATTTTAAAGGGTGTTCATGAAGGTTTTGAGAATGTAGATTCTGAACCCCAGGGGGAGGTAGAGATTGACAATCATACTTCCGCCACTAACAAGCTGTATAGACCTGCGGTGGAGAAGCAAATTATGGAAGAAATAACAAACGGACGTTATAGGGTAGTGAATAAAAAAACAAAATTAATTTCCGCTTTGGCGGCCATCCCTAAGCAAGATGGGAAAATAAGACTAATTCACGATGCCTCGCAGCCAACAGGTGGCGCTCTGAATGATTACGCGGAGAAGGGTCAATGTGTATATGAATCAGTGAAAGATGCTATTAAAATTATTAAGCCAAATTCGTTTATGGGGAAAATCGACCTATCGAATGCCTATAGAACCGTAAAAATCCAACCCCGTCACCAACAATGGACTGGGCTCAAGTGGCGCTTTGATGGGGATGATCATTTCACTTACATGATTGATGAGCGTTTATGTTTCGGTGCAAGAAAATCACCCAGTATTTTTACTCAACTGACTCAAGCGGTCATACGTATACTCGCTAATATGGGCCACTCGGGGATTGCATGCTATCTAGATGATTCCCTTATTGTGGCCGATACGCATTCTGAATGTGTAGAGACTATGTCTGTCCTACAAAAACGCTACGTGCTTTGGGCTTTCATATTAATTACAAGAAAATGCACCTTTTTCAATAACAACACGCCACACGGTGAGCAACGCTGAACTGTTTTAATCAGACAACTGTTACACACTTATCAATGACAACACGCCACATAGTGAGCAAATCGGAACTGTTTTAATCAGACAATTGTTCACTGCGCAAACTCGTGCAAGCAGTCTATAAAGGGGCATTCTTAACAAATGAACTTTTTGGGTGTGTTGTTAGACAGTGGAATTATGATGATAGAATTACCAGAAGAGAAAATTATTGAACTGAAACGTATATCGTCAAATTTAATAACTAAAGATAAGATAACTAAAAGACAATTACAATCTCTAGTAAGAAAAATTGAATTGGTCATCTATGTGCATATGGGGGGAGGGGCGTATGTTTATTCGCAGATTGCTGGATCGCATTCGTAATCTGAAGCACCCGCATCACCGTGTGAGACTGACACGTGATATGCGGGCTGACATGCTCTGGTGGCTGAGCTTTGTGGATGTGTTCAATAGAAAAATATCCATGGTGGGATCTGGCCAGGCTACAGCAGTGAGCAAAAAATTTACAACCATTAAACAGTATATGAACATAATTAGACTATTGCACCTGGAATGGAGCCTCAACAACCCACTGCAAGACCATTTCAAACTGCATGGTGTTTTAAAAGGTATTAAGCGTCAACGGGGAACACCCCCCGCCCGGAAACTACCAATTACCCCTGGCCTGCTAATTTCAATTCTAAATAACTTAAATTTATTATCACCAAGTGAATGTGCTGTGTGGGCAGCTGGACTCATTATGTTCTTCGGTCTACTAAGACGTAGTAATGTACTGTTCAGTGCGGGCAATAAGGGCGCGACTTTGAGTCGCAATCAATTTTGTTTCCATTCTTCCATTACTTCTCCCTTTACCGCGCATACTGGAGCATCCATTGTGCCCGGTTCAAGCCATCTTCAGATGCTTCTCACTCTGGTGTAAAACCACTTAGTCCAGCTGTTTTTGTGAAGAGGATGCGGGCTGCGCTGTCGGCGAGTGGATGTGACACTACGCGCTATGCCGAACACAGTTTTCGCCGTGGTGGAGCCACTTGGGCTTACAAGGTGGGCTTGCCTGTGGATACCATTAGGATGCTGGGTGACTGGCGATCATCTGCTTTTCAAGCCTACATCGCTCTTGACGAGGGTCAGCTACGATCAGCCGTGGCTTCAATGATACACACCATTCCTTCTACTACTACTACTACTACTATGGGGGTTGGGACAATGTAACCTAATATCTTAATATCATGTTTCATGTTTTCAGCATAAATGCTTTTATATAGTGGTGTCGCGCTGTGCGCGCAATGACAGAAGCATATAGTTAATAAAAAGCTTCCTTTTCCCCCATTATTATTGTGTTGGTTATCTTTTTAAGAGTTCTTTCCATTCCATGGGATGAGAAGGGATTTTAGAAAGGACCATTTTGTACCCCGGCGTACACGTTACTTGGGCAGTTGTTGTTTTGCTGTTGGTCCAGCGTCTGCAGCGCTGGCCCGGCAGGGAAGCGGCATCTGTCCAAGGTCTCTTGTATTCTCTGGACTGCCATGCCTGCGTGGCTCGTTGATCCTGGGCTGTCTCGGATCGATGGCCCGGTGCCGGTGCAGCTTTGGTAATGCTGGCCATTTCTGTACCGGCGCTGGGCCGTCGTCCCGTCTGAACTAGAGTTTCATTGGTCAGTTACCGACCGGGTGGGGTATTTGAACTATTTAAACTGCTGGAGGTTCTCATTTCATCGCCTATTTTTATAACTGCTTCCCACCTCCCAGAATAAAGTGTTTTATGATTAAGTTTTAGTGGACAATGTACCCTAATATCATGTTTCATGTTTTTAGCATAAATGCTTTTATATAATGGTGTCGCGCTGCGCGCGCAATGACTGAAGCATATAGTTGATAAAAAGCTTCCTTTTCCCCCCATTATTATCGTGTTGGTTATCTTTTTAAAACATATTACACTTCAATCCCCCACTTATCACGGAAGATCGACCCTAGAAATATCCCCTTCACGACCACTCGTCCACCCCTAATATACAGGCATGCGTACACATTTGGAGACAACCTTTTAGAGACAGAGTGAATAACTAAACACTATACAGGGGCGGATCTGGCTTTTCAGTGAGGGGGGGGGGTAAAATTTGACAAAAAATATTTTACTGTGAGGGGGCCGGCTCCCGGGGAATTTTTTGATATCCAAAGGTTTTCTCGTGCAACCTAAGGCATATTGGGCACTGTTTCTCACTCAGTATATCTCCAAATCACAACGAAACCCCTAAATAAGGTGACTATTTGTTTGTGAGGGGACCAACCCTTCCACCCCCCCCCCCTTGGATCCGCCACTGACTATTAAGACTTACAGCGCGCAGATCTACTTCAGTCTATTAAGTCTACAGTCGCTCTCCACACTGTAAAAGTAGGCCTAAACATATTTATAGTGGCCGTGGACCCATAACATAGTTAGCTCTTTCTGATTCATTTGTATACCTATAGTACAGCGGATAAGCAAGAATAGTGTGCACTTTATGATAAAAGCATGATTTTTTTCATGATATCTACAAACCATACTATTTATTTTTAGACGTGGAGCCACTTTGAATTTGACCTCTGGTGACCGCTAGAGGTCAATGACCTTGAATATACATTTTAGCACTATATATTATTATAAAATCGCTCTAAATCCCAGAAAAACCCTATAATATTTGCATTTATATATGTGCGTGTCATTCTTATATTCCAAAGACTTCTTATACCATTTGTTAGGATGTTAGATTATCCTTTGCTAGGTAAATGAAATTAAAAATGTTAGGTAGAGTGACAATAATTGGTGATTATATTTCGAATGTATCTTCAGTGGATTTAAAGGTGTAGTCAACTGTTAAAATTCACGGGACAAGGGGCCCCCAGAAGGCAATAGTGCCCGTTGGTTGGCCAAGTCCCTATTCCATAATAATACTAAATATGCGTTTCATACCTAAAGCCACATAAGAAGCAAGTTCTCAAATCACAGCAAGTTCATATATACTTGAGCGACAACTATGAGTTTATAATTCAAAGATCTTGGCCCTTACCCCTACTTGGTCGCTTGCTTGCAAACAAACTGACTGTATTACTGCGGGGATGTTAAAACTGCTTGACCCAAGCTTGTATTGACATGCCCAGTAAACACAAAACATTTGTATGACTTTATGCAATGTTGGACCAACGTCGAAGACGTTGGGCCGACGTTGTATAAATGTTATACAAATGTCTTGTGCTTGCTGGGCAGGCGGACTTTCTCTCAAACATTGTACATTTATTCAATGTTGGGCCAGCGTCGCAGACGTTGGCCTAGCATTAAAACAGCATTGGATCAATGTCCCGTTTAAGTAGTATCTTGTAATCAGTTCAGTAGGTATATTAATGCCGTCAATCTGTACTCAATAGGCTACTGTTGGCCTACACTTGACCGTCCCAGGCATGCGCGTCTTGCAGTTGAATCATTCTTTAATGTTTCGAGTCATATTTATAACATTTATCGAATGTGTCTATTTGCTTACGCTTATGTGGAAGCTACAAAATTGAAAATAATGAATGTTGTCCCTAAATTATATGGTAGGAACCCCCACACCGAAGTATCTAACTACTAGTAATAATAATGCTTTAAGCTCATAATCATGATAATTTTATGATCATTTTTAAAATTAATTTAACGTATCTTTGTCATTCAAAAGCTACAGTTAATTGTCCCATTGTCTAAGGCAGCATATTGTCGCTCATTCAAGTACAGTAGAACATATACATTTTGTGCCATGGCCATTGACCAATGTCATGAGCAGAATAATGCCATCATCAAAGGATCTGGTGGTGCAGTGGGTCTTACCGACAATCCTCCAGCTCTCAGGCGTTGGATGGTAGCTGGTCCTGAAGTAGCAAGAATGACCGCCGAATTTAAGGATGATAGCACAAGCTCACACCAAAAAAGACAGCTCGCACCATCACCATGAACAGCATCCAGGAGTCCAAGCAACATTTATCAAAGATGTCAGGTCGCTATCCGCAGTGGTTGAAGAAATGGTCAGCCCTTTTCTAGAGGAGAGCGAAGATCTCTTGGTTCTATATACCGGAGATATCATGAACATCACTGTTTGTGAAACAGGGGGGAATGTTGAAATACTTGGTGAATAATAGTACCACAGCTTTGTCAAAGAAAGACTTGTAGAGTCTGCAAAACCCATCAAAGAACCACTACATAAAAACAAGCTACCACTGTTTAGTCGCCAATCTGCGAAACCTGAAGCAAAACACAAGGGACAAATAGCATTACTTAAGAATGATTGCACTCTTTTTTCATGTTTATATATATCGTGTCAAAGCAGAGACGGAAATCTCGATCAGTTTTTCACACATGAGAATCAAGCTGCCCTCCTCCACTCTCTTTGGGAGGCTTGGTACAAAGGCAGACATCCTCCATTGTCTTGAAAAAGAGACAACACGACCATTACCACCTCGCTAAATTCTTGAAAAAACGATCCCAGGTAATGCAGACATGGTGTTTACACCATAATTATGTATCTTCTCAGTTAGATATAGCCAATCGTGTGGACTTCATCTGGGATGTGTACAAGCCAGATAGTTTAAAAGGCACAGCCAGGGAGAAAGAGAGGCAAGGGGTCCGAAGACAAGTACTCTCCACCACAGCTATTCTCAAAAACTGGAAAGACTTCCCGCGTGTGGACGATAACAAAACTGAACTATTCCGGTTCTTGGCACAACAAGTGACGAGCATCACAACCAAGGAAGGTGCAGCCATATACGCAACTTTGGAGGGGAATGTGTTGTGCTCCGTTGATAATGCTGATATGACCAACCTGTTCCCCTGCTCCCAATAAGAAGCTGATACCCGTCTACTCTTACATGTACGTGGCTGATGCTGTTAAGGCAGGATACAGGAAAGTGTGTGTTCGCACAGTCGATACGGATGTGGTTGTTCTGGCTATCGCTCACTATAACAATATAAAACCTGAGCTATGGGTGGCTTTTGGCACAGGATCACATTTCGCTATATACCTGTCCATGAATTGATTGCTTCTTTGGATTCAAGAATGTGCTCCACTATTCATGTATTTCATGCCTTCACAGACTACGACATTGTTTCGTCATTCTGGGGGAGAGGCAAGAAAACAGCTTGGGTCACATGGCAGTCATACCCAGAAACTGCGGGCGCATTTGAAGACCTCTTGCTCCTGCAAGATGGGATCGGTGACCATACCATATCAACCCTATGACGGTTTGTGGTGCTTCTGTACGATCGAACAAGTGACAAGTCACAATAGTCAATGATTGTAGGAAACAATTGTTCACTCGGAAGTCCAGAATACTGGGGAATCTACCACCTACGAAGGCAGCACTTCAGCAACATGTGAAACGGGCCAATTATCAAGCCATCTGCTGGACCCAGGCTCTCAAGCCCCTAGAACTGGGGCTGAGAGAAATATTCTGTGTTAGGGTGGCAACCATTCTGGACCACATTTGCCAGAAGCATCACAGTCATGCTATGAACTAATTCGTTGCGGATGCTTGAAAGGCTGTTGTGGTCGGTGCAAATGCAAAAAAGCCGAGCTGAAATGCACTGCTCTCTGTGGCTGTGATGGTGACTGCACTTACTGAAAATGATAATAATAATGCACAATCATTATAATAATAATTTGCAATACATTTTTGGTATAACACATCTGTATTTCTGTCATCACTTCTTACTCCGATTGAGGTAGATATAGCATATATCAGCACCAAGAAAAGTCATTAACCCTCAAGGTCATTCACTTTCAAGGTCAATAGGGGCAAATTCTTTAATTATATACTAGTATATAATTTGGGTGTTTCAAGTACAAACTAGTTATAATTTAGCTAACAATGATAATTTATGATGACACATGGTGCGAAAATGGCCAATTTTAGATGTCCGTATTCCATGACCCCTGACGGTCAACAAAGGTCAAATTCCAGGTGGCTCCACGTCTGAAAATAAACTTCAAAGTATGTAGAATCCCTAAAAAAAATGTCATGCTTTTATCATAAAGTGCACACAACCTTCAAATTTGATAAGTTATCCGCTGTACTACTAGGACATCTATGATGATTTAGAATTGAATAGAACCCCTTTGTCTCCATAGTTTTTACACAAAATATTCAGCGCTTCAAGGGTTAAAATTGGGACCGCTCCAGTGGTGGTGTTCTTTTAGAAGCTTAAACCCGTGGTCCACTGTGGATTCCCCATGCGCAGGCCAGTGTCAGGGCCGTATCCAGACTAAGAAAAGGGGGGTTACAGGTCGACCATCCTGTAATTGGGGGTCTAGGGGTCTGCCCCCGAAAAAAATTAAAAACAACAAGGCTTTTTGGGAATATTCAGGGGGTTTACAGACACCCCAAACCCCCCCCCCCCCCTTGGATACGGCTCTGAGTGTCTATATATAGCCATGACAAAGGACTTCTCCAGAAATGATAATACGGCCTACCTGGATGCTGTAAATTAATTAACATTGAATCATGTGTATGCCTACATGTTGATTCACGCTGGGCTAAAAAAATGTAAACTCACCTGCAAGCGGCAGGTTACAGGCCACGAAACTGTCATCAGTGGCATGATTATGCTTATACGAGATGTAGTAACCTGATAACAAGCCTGAGGCTGATGCTGACCCAAGCCAAGTTAACATGCCCACGTGTAGGCTACCATTTTTGACCCAATATCGTCTAAGAGCCCAACTGACAACCATATTGTTGGATGCTAGCTGACTGATTCGTAGAATTATTACCCGTAGATGTCGCTCAGGCAACTAACAAGGCTGGTTTTAGAGCAGAGGTTTCAGAGAGTCTTGTTGGAGGTGCAGGTAGGGCCACCATGCATGCCCGACTATAACGGATATCGGACTATAACTTCTAGCATAGAATTCATAACTGGGCACCAGGTTTAATTTATCTGAACATTCACCAGGTGTTGCTGAGGTACGATTGTAAATTAATACATATACAAATCTCTTCTGACATCAGTAGCTAGAAAAGTCCACCTAAAGTTGCGTTCACTTATAATTATGACGGGTGTAAGTTACAAACAGTCATTTTTATGGTTACAAGATACAAGCTATTTTTTGAAACTCTGTACTAACTATAATATTTAAAGCAAATATGAGAAAAATATAATAAACCAGACTCCACAAGCTGGGCCACAAAACATAAAAAAACAATCTGAACGCGGTTCAAGCAAGCCTTGCAAAATCCGCCTATGGTAATACAGACTTACCATTGTAATCCTCATATCCCCAGTAGCTACCTGCAAACAAATAAAGAACAATGGATTATGGCTTGAACACAATGATGTAATGTAATGGTATTTTCTGCAATGTAATGTGATGAGACGAATTGCATCAAAGTATGTTACAATGTAATGTAGATGTAGTAATACAATGCAATACAATCTAATACAAAGCTAAGCAATGTAACCCATATATGGGTTGCCCATAAAAAAATATACTAATATTTTACTCAATATGAGTAACATTAAGTAAATACGTTTCTTGTGAGGTAACCATTAAAGATGGACAATTATTCTAGCTGACTGAATTGACAAACGTGTGATTTGAACTTTGAATTTGATGTTCCAGCAGCCCTCCAATGTGGAGTATCAGACCGGATGTTGACTCTTAGAGTCAGTTGACTCTTAGATGCTGCCACAGTTTTCGATTCTATGCAGGTACCAGAAGAAAATTCCCATCAGGGGTAGTTTGATGCAAAAATGAATTTTGTCCCAGTGTGGTGTTAGCTCTCATATATAATAAGCATGATTGTGCCTTCACTCTTGTACAGTGACTCAACGCCCACAGGCGTCACTGTTATGAGAGTGAAGATTGTGCCCACCACGTATTCTATTGTCTGTTGGAATTAAACAGTCATTGATAAGAATTTCGATAAGCTCGTTTAAAATTTTGACTTGTTTTTAAGTCAGTCCAACCCAGGTTCTGAATGAGAAATGTCACACTGGCTGTTTGTCTATGATTTTGGGTGACAAATCTTGCTGCTTATCTGTGATTTTTTTTCAAATTTATTAATGTCTTTTTGTCTAAAGGGGTACCAAACTGCTGAATAGTATACTAAAAATGATCTGATCATGGAGAAATATGCAGTCTCTTTTAATTTAGGGGGACATACCTTCAGGATGCCCAAAGTTGAATTTTCTTTACTCGCAATTGTGTTAGTGTCAGCCTCCCATTCCTGGGTCTAACTAAGTCAAACACCAAGATATGATGCTGATGAAAAGTTGGCTATTGTTTCGCCTTGAAAGGTGTACTGAAATTTCAGGGTTTTTTTAAATTTCGGCCTATACACCCTCAGGACTGAGCATTTCGAGGGGTTAAAGCACACCCCCATCGATCTGCCCAGTCCTGTAACGCAGATAGGTCTCTCTTCAGCTGCTCCTGATCTGCTCGACGTTTTATTGAGCGTTTTCTGCAAAGAGATGACCCTGTAAGGAGACCGTGGAAGGAATGTAATTAATTTATGTCCAAAAGAGTAGGGGTCCGAGAACAGTACCCTGGGGCACACCTGACTTCACATGGGATGCTTCTGAAGAGCTGCCATCGACGACTATTTTCAGGGTTATATTGGTCAATGACGAATCCAATTTAGACTTGTTCCACGAATGTTGTAGTGGTTGAGTTTGTGTAAGAGGCGTTGGTGGGGGCAACGTCAAAGGCCTTACTAGAATATGAGACAACAACATCTGTTTGTGTCTTGCTTTCAAAATTTTAAATAAATTCATCAGTTGTAATTAAAAGCTGGCTTTTCCATGAGTGGTGTTCTCATAAAAAGCCATGCTTTACAGGTGGTAACATTTTGTTTTTCGAAAAATGGGACATAATTTGTTTACAAATGATTTAGAGTAATTTTGCACAAACACATGTGAGGGATATCGGCCTGTAGTTTCCCGGAGAGTGGCGATCCCCTTTTTTGAAGACCGGGGCAACATTAGCCTCTACACAGTTATCTGACAATTTGCCCGTCTGTAGAGATTGATCAAAACTAATTTTAAGAAAGGTAGATATTTCGTTGGCAGCAGTAGAATTAAAAAAAGACAATCCATCTATCCCTCAACGTTGTGATACAGTTTCAGATGTAACAGTAAATCCAGGAAAATTACGGAAATATTATATATATGCTTAGTTATAATAACCTATTTATTTACCATTTATTTGGAAGGTTTTTACATCACAGAAGTTAGGAAGTTTCCTCAAACACTATGCATTATGGCGCCATGATGGCGTAAGAAGGGGATTTTTGGTATTAGAGATTCAGAATTGTTTTCAAAAAAGACCATTTATGATTTTATCAGTGTGATTTAATGGATTTATGGGGCTTCACCCAGGACAGATTACCAGTGTAAGTGATGCTGCTCTGGGGTATGTCTGAAGAGCACTCAAAACTAAATGATAGATGATGCTGTTCTGAACTATATATAACACAAATAGAAACACAAGTATGAATCAATGAGTCAGCTGGACTAGAGGGACAAACAAAATCATGCGACGATTTTTTTTTCAGATTATTCTTCATATTGAGAAAGATATAGATGTAAAATTTAAAAAAAAATTGACAACCCATCTATCCCGTTGTGATAAAGCTTCAGATGTAACAGTAAATCCAGAAAAAATACGTGAATATTATAAATAGGCTTAGTTATAATTATCTATTTATTTTACATTTATTTGGAAGGTTTTCACATCACAGAAGTTAGGAAGTTGTGCCGTTAGGAAGTTTTGCTCAAACACTATGCACTATGGCGCCATGATGGTGTAAAAAAGGTATTATAGATATAAAGTTGCATGATGTATCATTGATCATCTGCTTATTGCTTTGTAGGTTCTCTGACAAAGTATATATTAGGATACGGTGTACTACAAAGACAAAAACAATAGACCGTATTTCTGTCATGTATCTATATATATCATATTATTGGTACGGCATTGGGTCGTATCAAGATCAATGCGTCATTGTATTATAGATATAAGATTATAATTATGTAGTCTTTCTTATCGGCTTATCGAGCTGTAGTTACGCGTGTGGCCAGATTAAGCAGATAGTGTCCGAAGGGGCCGAAGAGGGAGCTTGGAAAACGCACCCAGAAAGCAAATGGTCTTAGCTGCTACTGTCTAGCAAATAAGACTCTGCTTTCTCGGGAGAAAATGTGTGTTTTGATCTGAGGGACTACATGATATCATGTTTTCAAAACTTTTTTTTTTCTAACTTATTAAAAGGTAACTTATCATTCACTAATATTTATGAAATTTGCAGATTAGGAACGGGCATTGTAAACTTTGCAATCTTGAAGGAAGGGATATGTACAATATATTATTTCCTTCAAATGAGACTATTACAATTGCGCCGGCAATTTCAGCTTCGATTAAACGAAAAAAAGCTAGTCAGCCTACAAAGCCTACAAAATATTGAGAGTCGCCCAATGAAAATAATAATAAAAACAGGAGAATATAAACCGGACGAGAACCGCTGATGTCTAGGTTCATAAAGCTACAGTAAGCTTAATAAATGAAAATGTCATATTGATTTGAAAGTGAACCAGAATGATGTAATTAATTCAGACTCATTCCCCAAATATTTATCGTCAAAATTGCTTGTTTCTTTTACTGAAATTGGAGGTATACGCGGAAAACTAAATAACTTTTTGTGCGATATGTAAGCTAAACTGACCAAGATCCCTCCAATGAAATAAACAGCAATAAGACGCCGTACTCATCTGCTAGGCCAAAAGGCGGTATCTGCCTAATTGAGGGAACGGCAGCATATGCTACATGTATATATAGCTGGCTTTGCCCCTTTGTTTTTGAAGTAGGTTTATTATTTACATTTAAAAAGTATCAGACTTTTACTCCTCAATACTCCTTATGTAAAAAAATGTCCTAAATACAGCAGTAGCCTGTTTTAATCTCGTACCTGAAACAGAGATTGGAAACACTGGACTACAGCTTTTTAAGAAGTGGTTCAGGTATATATTGGCTACATGAAAAGAGAAATAGATGATCAACCCAAAGGAATGCTCGAAGAATAATCAGTCCAATTAACCTGCAGTCTAGACGGCGGCTGAACCATCAAACCAGCATAAAGTCAGTTTTAATATGTTACCGTAACTGACATAAAGACCAATAATCAATTATATACCAAGAAGACGACACCCGACGTCGAGACTTCGCGTCAAAGTCGTCGGTGCGGTGTGGACAGTCATACGACCACGATAATTTTTTTTATCAAAATTCGGGGCGCCATAAGCAATGGTCGCGACTAAACATGTTCAGTATTATAAATGCCAGTCTACACCAGAAAGACGAAACCCGATAATCGCGTCAATAGTCTCTTTTTAGTGTAGACTGGCCTTATAGCGATATTCTGACAATTTGATATAACCTGGTAACTAACAGTAACTGTCACGGAGGGCACTAGATTGAATAACCCACAACAAGCACATCATACACCGTCACCGTATAACAAGATATGTGGACATAGCTAGGTATATAACAAAGAATAATAATGTGACAATACTTACTTGAACAATCCATATCGCAAGCTGAAAAAGAAAAAACAGACGCTATTTTATCAATGACATTGTAGTGAGTGCCAAATTACTGGTACCATATTTTCGAATAGAAAATGATTAATATAATTTGACAAATGTCGGCAATAGAAAAATCACGTGTATTAAACTCTGGATTTCGTGTGGTTACATTTAGCCTACACATATCCCAGCGGAATTAACACACAAAAACAGGGTTTCTGCCAGAGGGGGAGGGGGGTCCAGGGGATCCGGACTCCCACCAAGCACCACAGGGAGGATATCCCCCCTTGTTGGCCAAACAAAAAAAAATACATTCCATAACTAAGTGATTATTGGTGTCATTTTAGTTTTTTTCTTCGGGGAGAGGCCCCCAGACCCCCCACCCCTTTTGGACACAAACATTCCTGGCGGAAACCCTGAAAATAAAGACATAGTTATGTTTTTTTTCCTATTTTTCTCAGAATAAATAAAAATGTTCATCCTTAGGAAACATTAACCATGTTAACATAATTATGCAGAAATGCAAACTTCACAGCTTTGAAGAGATTTATTGAGCCGATAGATATATCATAATTATATATTATATGATCCAAAACCTAGACATGACGCCTTATTACCATAAAATACAGGATGTAAATATAACGGGTAGTGGTTGTGGTTTTTCTTAACTATTAATAAGGGAACTTGCCGAAAACACACACTATTATACGAAATGACGCCATATATAGCCAACCTGCTAGGTTAGTTATATATATATGTGCTATACAAAATATAGGAGCTAAATCAACACGCCACTAGTTATGACCAGTGATGTTTTCATGTATGTACTATTTTTCTGTGGTAATATATGACCAGAAATCAATTTTGGCCTAACGTTTTCGTTTTTGGAACATCATTTTTTAAAACACCCACGGTACACATGACCATTATCTGTAAAAATCAATAACATCCATTACTCAGGAATAGATGATGTATGCCTATTGCTCATGAGGCTGATACAAAAATAGACAGGCAAGTTACATATCCATTGTGGCATTGTGAAGAATATTTGTTGCCAATGTCACTCTTCAAAAATGTTGAAAAAATATAAGAAAAAGCACAATTTTACATCTTATAGCTTTTGAGATAATTACTGTATATGTGGTACTTTGCACAACAGGGCCCGGGGGAATGAAATCATCAATCTGAGAAACGTTTGCAAATGTTTTTCATTCTGAATCTGATAAACGTGATTAGCAGCAGTGAACGAGTTGACTCCATCCCCACTAATATATTATATACACTTTTGCAAGCTGGATGCTATGGCATCAGCTTACAACAGACAGGGGCCTTTACCAGTTTGCTGCTGAAAATGATTTAAAATAATTTATATGCTCATATAGAATTATTCACATTAAATTTCACAAATCATACTAAAATCTTAAAAGGATATAATCTACAACGCTGCGTACATTGCTACATTGCTGCATCAATAATCATGGCTGAACTTTGTTAATATTGGTAACAGTTAACGTATATTTAAATTACACTTAGACATGTAATATGTAAAAAGAATCAATCTGGAAGTTTACCTAATCGTATCGATTTACCATATCAATGTAGAGATCTGATGTACACGACTGAGCTAAATACATGTAGTTTAAACGATTGAATATTTATATAATGGAACCACATATCTGTATTATATTCAAATAGTGTAATAATTATATAAAACGTGCATGACGGAAAGATATATCTGAGAAACAGCTTGCATAAATATATCGTGCGGTAATAGTTGCAGGATTACATGCATTTGTTGATTATTTCATCAGAGTACAGCTCATGCAGTATTTATTTTCCCTTAATGTTTTAAAGAATTAGTATGGATGTAATCTAGCATTATCACATATTAAAACAACATGGCATTATTGAGATTCCTTCTATGTAATAACGGTCGTAAAAGTTATGTCATTTAATAAAAGGATGTTTGAGCCACCATATGAAAAGTTTTTTTACTGTGTCAAATAACGTTTTTCGTGTCTTTCAGCGTCTAAAAGTGAGGGTGTCCTAAATCCCGATTGGCTAGATTTTATTTGTTACTATAACATACAAAGATTCTGAAAACACGAAAAAGTCAGGCTGATATAGTTAGCCTATGTATATCATTTTTAGAACGGTATCTTAAATTCAACTATTACTTTATGACAGAAAGTGATTTTATTGTGACATAGAGTTTAAGGTGGTAAACAACAAGCTGTATGGTACACTAAAATAAATTATTACTCCTCACATTTGTAAAACAGTCTTTTTTGATACATTAGTTTTATCAACTTCATCAATCTTTAGAACACAAGGTCTACCAAAGAATAACCAAAAAATATTTATAAGCAATATGTTAATCGCTATTTTGGTTAAATCCTACTTGACGGTCCTTTATCATGTTTATCATGAGTCCTTAGCAAAACAAAAGAACAATACCGTATAAAAGGACCTAAATACAAATAATCAAATGATGTTGCAACCGAAAGTAATAATTAGTGTCGGTTACTGTATTAGAGACCTTTATGTAAAGTAGATAACGATCATAGATGAGTCATTTAGTACTACATGCATCTATTCATTCAAGCTTTCATTACTAGAGATACAGTTTGTTTGTTAAATTATGGCCACGTCCATGCGAAAAATTTCTACGGTACAGTTAGCCTACTACTTCATCGAAGCATATACCGCGACAATATGTGTATTACCAAAGGTATCTTATATGATACGGCATAGTGGTATACAGGTTAATAATCCAAAGGAGTAAGCTGTCAGTTTGATTGTACACGACACATAGATTAACCATATGTGGTTAATCAACGGTATACATATTATTGACAGGCGCCATGCCTTTTGTAGGCCTAAAGGCTATTCTTGTTCTACTAAGCATTATTAAAACTATGGTAATCACGTTTGAACAAGAATAGTCGCAATAAAATCCTGTGTTACTTTTGTACCTGATACTTGTGAATCGTCCATCGATGCCACTTCCGGTCCAGTCTCTACAGCAATATGGCCATCACAATTCATTAGTTTACTAGTCTAGTAAAAAATGCTATGATATGCTTTTATCTGCAAATAATTTGGTTTGGTATCATCATATATTTATGTTTCTTTAAAACGGTAAGTTACAAATGTTCGTCATTGAATTAAAAAAAGATACAGAATATCAATTTTGATATTTAAAACACGACAAGTGGTGATAGAAAACTAAGTAATTGTTCTTTCTTCAATATATATATATTTTTAATTTTTTGCCAAACGTCTCCAGATCGATATGCATACTGACTGTTGTGATTAATTTCACATGCAATTGTGTGCACATTGGATTATAATTATGCATATTATTTTAGCCATTTTTTATTTACCCTCTATTATGTCCAACTATGACTACTATCCTTTTGAGCTCAGGACTGAGTGATACAAGGCAACAGTTGTTCTCAATAACTACTTTCATTATACTACGAGGTTTAGTCGGCAACGCTGTTATTCTAGTGTGTAAGACATATAAAGATGTATGGATATGGTCTGTGTGACTGTACTCAAAATAATTAGCCCACCTTTTAGTCTTAGGCGTTGTTGTCACTAAGAACAAACTTTCCAACATCAACAATTATTTACTTTAGACTTTTATGACTAGAATACTTCAGTAATATGTTAAGATAAAATATAATTTACCAAGTGTTAAAGCACCAGTAAGGCAAGTTTAGACTTTTTGTCAATTATAACTAAAACTAGGTGGTGGGCGGCTGGTCACTTTCATTGTATAATTGTCCTGTTCCGGAGTTCTACACTGCATGATAATATGCCTGATATACATACCAATACTCTGTCATAACAGATCTTGTTCCCCTGATAAACAGTTCTATATGGCAGTTTGGCAACATTTGTGTACATCAATTGATTAATATAAAATATAAAATATAAAAATATAAAATGAACCTATAATCGTTTAATAACACTAAAATTAGGCGTAATTATATACGCTATTTTTTTTGCTTTCATATAACATTTGGACTGTTGATATTTAGATGTACTTATGATATGCATAGTCCAGTTATACCGCAGTGTCAGAACTTTCTGGCTCTTTGTCATTGCAGCTGCAGATTATAAATATTCTACGGTGGCTATAGCGTACCCCCCTCCTCCAGCCAATAACGTGTAGGCTTATGACCTCAGTGTGTCAAAATTCGGGTTTCGGGGTAATGTAGGTCTACATTTATATATCTCCCACTTCATCATCCTTTAGATATTAACCCTGGTCCATTTTAGACTGCTATAAATGCTGAACTCTTTCTCATTCTTTCGGCAATCCAGGCTCGAACACCTGTGTCAATCCTTAGTGTTATATATCAGATTAGAATCTATCGTGAAGTCAATTGAGCAAAATAAAAACGATAAGATATCGTGATGTTCTCAGCACCACACATCACGATAATGGCAATCCAGCCTTGAGTTGGCGTGTCATCACTTAGTAAAGTAACATGCTTATCCCATCCAGCTTTCCATATCTGGACACAGATTCCCGCACAGACAACTCATCTACCCTGCAAACACGATACATTGACCGGTTGTTGTGTTAATGTTGTGCCTACGTCGCCATCAATAATCCAACATTAAATCAGAATTGAATCATTGCCTGTTGTTTTAATGGTAATTTGTCATAAATCGCCTATAGGAAACATCATTCTACAGAATCGGCTCTACTGAAAGTACATAACGATATAATTATTAGTATGGTCAAGGGTTAGGTTACAGCTATGACCTTGCTTGACTTGTCAGGCGCTTTCGACATCATTGACCATGCTACATTAACAAATAGACTTTAAGATTGGTATGGAATATCTGGGTAGGCTCAAATTTGGTTTTCTTATTACTTGCAAAATAGGCACAAATCCGTAAAAATTAAAGACACTCTGTTATATAAAGTCACACTTTCATATGGAGTTCCACAAAGCTGTGTGCTAGGACCAGTGATTTTTACCCCATGCACTACACCACTCACCACTATTATGTTTAATTTTGACATAAACTACCATCTTCATTCCTTCTCTTGAAAAGTTGCAACATTGTCTAATGGCCATGTCGGCCTGGATCAGATGGTCTAAGCTTAATTAGGATTAATTTCTTTGTCCGACCCCTACATTCTAAGCCAGGAATGGAGAGTTATTGTTGATCAATTACCGACCAATTATCATGGTTGGCCTGTGGTGGTATAATCAACCAGGTATGACCGAGCTGTTGATCATGAGGGATCCTCATTATGTTCGGATGTGTTTTAGGTCAGTTAAAAACCTTCGGAGCTCTAAATTCTTAGCTGTGGATAAAGCCTCGTCCTTCGGCCTCGGCTTTTTCCACAGCTAAGAATGTAAAGCTCCTCGGGCATTATCCTTTACAAAAATCTTAAATAATTTTCCATGCTTAATTCTAGGTCAAGACACAAATCCATCTGCATCAGCTAAGAATCTTGGTAGTATTCGACAGTAGCTTCAATTTCCAAAAACACATATCCTAAACATGTAGGGCATGCTTCTATCATATCCGTGACCTGCGTCGAATTCTAAAAAGTCTGTCCTTAGATCTTGCCAAGAAATTTTCAGTGACACTGGTAAGTGGCAAGTTATGTTATTGTAACTCACTTTTTAGGCCTCATCCAAATTTTGGCGGATGCCTATTGTCGTCACCAGGCGCGTCCGTCCGTCCGTTTGTCCGTCACTTTTAGCACTATGACCTGTTTCGCGTAAGTGGAATGCACATTAAACTTCAAATACAGGTTAATCATGACTAAAGCTTGGCTAATTTCACATTTGACCTTTTTGTGACCCCTATGACCTGGATTTTTTCCAATCGACAAATGTTCTCGTTAACGCGATTCACTCAACATTTTCTCATGTATCGCGCCGAAATTTATACCATATATCCATTTACTAATAGTTCGGATGAGTTCGAAATTGGGCAAGATTGGGACAGAAACTAGGTCACGGCGGCCATATGTAATATGCGTAATATCTGGAAAACCGGACCAGATAGCTAGACCATTAATATCGGACAAAATGTGCAGTTTCAGGTGGGGATATACCATGAAAAAATTAAACTTGATCAAATTTAAAATGGCCGACCTGCGACCACTTTTGACTTTGATATGCGCAATAACTGGAAAACAGTGCCAGATAGCTAGACCGTTACTATTGAACAAAATGTGTGGTTTTTGTACTGCATGCTGCTAATAACCAGTTCTCGGACAATAATTTTAATAATGGTCGCGGGCTATTGTCGAGTGTGCTCTTGTTTCAAATGATTTTCACTTTTAACCGATGATTAGAGACTGAGGCCTATTTCCGTCGCCGACGGGCCTTGTTCACAAAATGTCAGAAAAGGATATCGCTATATTATACCGCGTTCAGAATTGCCTTGCAAGATTGGTAACCAGGGCCCCACATTTTAGTAGCTCCATATCTCTTCTAAAATAGTTACATTGGCTTTCAGCCAAGTTTCGCATTCATTTTATATGCACAATAACTTCCGGACCCTAAAAGACAACCAACTTGCATATCTGGCTGATTTACTTGTTCGTCCGAAATGTTCAAAATATCTACGCTCCACAAATTCAAATAGATTTGTTGTTCCTCGTATAAAAACGTAAACCCTGGGTCAAGAGCTTTCTCTGTATCTGGCCCAGCCTTATGGAACGCCCTGCCTGTACCAATATAAAGTTTAATGAAGTATTACTTGATATATCTAAAACATACGATTTGATTGTTGTGTCTGGTGATTTTAACTGTCCACAGATTAAGTGGAATGATATTTATCCTAGAATACCAGATTATGTATCTGACTTTATGTTAGGTAACTCACTAATCCAGTGTTACGGTGTACCCTCAAATGTTTGTGGTATATATTAGATTTACTTTTTGTTAATGACGAGTCCAAAGCGGACCAGGTAGCAGCTATGGATGTCGATTTTACCACTGATCATACTGTTCTGAATTTCAATATTTTGTTGAAGATGTCTGAAAAACCTAGTGTCAGCAGAAAAGTTTTTAATTATAAAAAAACAGATGTTGAAAAGCTGTGAGCATTGTTAAGCGACCTTATTTTAATACTGCTACGTATGTTACCGATATTGATGCAGCTTGGGACACATGGCTCCAGCATTACAATAAATCTGTTAGTGAATGTGTACCACTAGTTGATGTCCGGAAATCTGATGCGCCTCCGAGGTTCGACTCCGAAGTTAGACATATGTGTGGAAATTAGCCAGAGCCAGTGACCTTAAAGAGGACTGGGATAAATTTAAGAAAATCCGAAATAAATTGAAATCGGTATTAAGAAGAAGTATAGATGTTTTGTTGATAATTTGGGAGAAAATTCAAAAAGTAATCCTAAAAGATTCTTTTCCTTTTTTAGAAATAAAACGAAAAGTAAATCACTACCTAGTAAAATTCAAAACGATTCTACTGGCTCTACAGACCCACAAGGCAAGGCGTGTTTGTTTAACGACTATTTTAAATCTGTATTTAAGCAAGTAGATGAGAGAGAAGAGGATCAAATACCCGACATTCCTATCATTCGTGAAAATCATCTCAGTAGTATGTGTTTTAATGATTTCGACGTCTTTAAAATTTTCTCCAAACTCGATGTTAATAAAGCGTGTGGGCCTGATAATGTCTCCCCATATGTATGAAAAATGTGCGCCCAGCAAATAACCCCATCACTGACAAGCTTTTTCAATTTCAGCATGAGGCTATCACAAGTTCCAAATATGTGGAAGTGTGCATATGTGTCACCAATTCATAAAAACAGTAGATCGGGACAAAGTGAATAATTATAGGCCTGTATCCTTATTAAGCATAGTATCGAAAATAATGGAACGCTGTATATAAAATCATATTATTAGTTTTGTCAGTAAGGATATCTGTGAAAAGCAACATGTTTTTTTCTCGGGTAGGTCATGTAATACCGACCTACTAGAAGTGTACCATAAGATAGATGCATTTTTAGATAAAGGTTTTCAAACTGATGTGATTTATTTAGATTTCAGTAAGGCCTTTGACAGTGTACCACACTCATTACTTATCCATAAGTTGAAAACATTTGGATTTAATGGTGACTTACTGAGTTGGTTTATTTTTACTATACATTATTGATATGCCAGATGTTGTTTCTTTTTGCTCTATAAGTTTGTTTGTTAATGAGGCAAAGTTTTTTTTTTAATGAGGTCTTCAAATGATTGTGTTCTGCTACAGCAGGATATCAAAAGTCTTTTATTGTGGAGTTATATCTGGGGAATGGATTTTAACATATAATATACAATTTTAGACAAGCCCCTACAACGAGTACAGCACATGCGAGATGTGGGAGTACTGATAAACACCAATTTCACATGGGGCACACATTGTAGGGGATTGATTAATAAATGTAATAGAACAATGGGTATGATTAAACGAGCAGTTGGTTTTAATGCTCCTGTTAATGTCACGACCTCTCTGTACCGTACATTGGTACGGAGTAATTTAGAATATTGTTCTAGTGTGTGGTCCCCCAGTACGGTTTCAGATACAAAAGCTATTGAGTCAATACAGAGAGCATCCGGAAAATAAATACGACCAACGATGCACTATGCTTCATTTGCACCCATTATCTTACCGACGCGAGATTACAGATTTGTGACATGTTTTTAAATGTATTAAAGGATACTATGACGTATCCTGGCATAATAATATAGAAGTAATTTCAAGCTCATCTCTGAGATCTGGCAATGCGGATCGTGTTCTACGTATGAAAATTGTTAGAACAGAGTGTTTTTAAAGAAGTTTCTTTAATAGAATTGTTCCAATGTGGAACGCCGTCCCGCGGCAATTGAGGGACGCCGATTCTATATATTCTTTTAAACGTAAACTTGTAATGCATTATGACAACCTTATAACAGATTTCGATACAGATAATGTATGTACTTGGTCAGGGACATGTAGTCCAGGCTGTTAGGGGTTTCTCTGTGCACTTTTGCCCAGATGATCAGCAACATGTACTCTTCCGATCCTGATATAGCGCAGTCAATTCTGACATGATTCACACCTAATTGACATGTAATTAGTATTTATAATTAGCAAAATCTGGCAAAAATCCGGAGAAAATAATATCTCCAGAATCGATGGGCCGATTTCAATGATTTTAAGTTTTGAGATCATTCATTGTCAAGGTCAGATGATGTGTCGAGGTCAAAGTCAGAATCGAGAAAAAGTGGACAATTTTGGACATTAACATGATTAATTAGCTCATTTAAAATGTTTCAAATCATCTATAATTATGTTATACATTCAACAAATATATATCTATAGCCTCTCATTTGAGGGTTTAATGGAGTAGGCCTATTTATATAGAAATCGGGGTCGTAATTGCGCGGACAAAATTTTGAATGGTCTGTCTATAAGTTGTCTTTTTCGCAAATAGATCGATATTATGATTTTAATTAATTTCTTTTAATGCATTGTGCATTTTAATGTTGTAGAACATGTTATGCACTATTATATATAGCATTAATGTCAAGGTTAATTAATAACTTCAAGGTCAAAGTCAAGGTAAAATTCGAAATATATTTGGAACATGATGTTTTTTTATGCTGGGCGTGTCTGAGATGGAATTAATAAATTTAATGCCACTTTTAATTATATAATTGGGTTAATTTCGACGTGAAAGTATTTTAAGATTTAAGCGATAAAAAGCAAGTTCGATACATCTAGGGCATACATGAAGGGCAAAATAGCTCACGTGGTGAACTTGTCAATTAAAAGATACAATCGATCATGCATAATATGGTTCGGTTATTCAAGCAAGTGACATTATCCTAATCGAATCTTTAACGTTTATCAATATTATGCATATTCATACACCACTGAAGAGCAAATGTGACAGCTACTACAGGCTCTGGGAAACAGCACTAAAACAGAAAATGCTCCTAACATTTGTGTAGGGTGTAAATTACTTTTTTTGTGTTTCATTCTTGATAATAATTATTGCTATATAAATTTTTTAATAATAACTGATCTACACGAACAAAATAAGCTTGAAGGATAATTGTGTACTAAGCAGCATTGATGAAGAATGTGTCATTGCTGTGCATACTGATATTGCAGGGTGAGGAGAAAGCATTTGAAAGACAGTGGCCAAAAATTACCATGTTCAAGCGCTCTCCAACCACCCAGAAAAACTACACAGCCAATGTTAAATACTCGTTGACATGTTTATATTATTCGCTATTCAAATACCCAGAAGACGTGATAAGAGTTCCCTGCCAAGCAATGCCACAATAAGTTATAGCTACATTGCTTGCCAGGTTCATAAAAGCGCTGACAATAAGCTTTTCAAGTATGAAAATACATACAAACCTTTTCAAGACTGACATTAGATTGACAGAAATCCATCTTGGTTGCTAGTTTGGATGATGGTACATGTGATCATCTCAAGACATTCCTCAACGAATCCAGACTATATTGATTGATCGAGCTGCAATGGTTCACGCAACACCAAAATGTAATATATATAATTTTTATAAATATGTACCAATTACTGTCATTCACCTTTTGTTGAGCGACAACTCTCTTCCATAAAGCGTGATGGTGTTGTTAGAGATACTTATTAAGAGAGAAGTACGAAAGCTAGAACACTCAAGTGATAGGTGTGTGGAAAAAAGTAACGCCCTTAAAAGGACAATGTTCATAGAAACTGGGATACATTTTCGAGTAATTAAACCATATTTTTGGTAAAATATTGTCTTTTATAACTCTAATCATATATTTGAAAAATAAACAGTAGTCAGCTCTGACAAGATGTACCGGTGGCGCCTGGGGGAATCCTTTCCGCTACATTGCATTGCATAACCTATGTCAGGATATGTAATCTCCCATGATGCGTGTTCTCTCAACATTCCATGTTATTATATTGGATAGGAGAACACGGCCTTCTTGTCGGGATAGGTAAAATGTCAGCATATTAGAAATGGTCAGCTTATTTCACCTCACCACATCCCTCTGCAGTCCCATAAGTAGCCAAGGCTCAGTGTCCATTAATGGCACTGAAATCATTCAAGAATGCAAAACAATACTTATCGTGAGTCTTTGGCTTTTTGCCAACGACGTGTGCAGAACCCATAGAACAAGAGAAGAACTACCCAAAAGGCTGCTTATAAATGTGTTCGGTCCTTGGTCCAATCCAGTTCGTAGGGTTGCATAGAAAGTAAATCAGGCTGAACACCTATCCTCAAGCAGCCCAGGTTGTGTGGCTGTAGTGTGAGATTCAGCTTGTGAAACCTGGACGCTGGCATGAAAAATACTAGAAACTTGCTCTATTCACCAGTGGGATTTATCTCTTGCTGATCTGACATCTCAATGTCTTTCTGTTCCGTTGTTCATGTTGTGGATTCCAGCCATTACATCTCGATAGGCCTATGTGAGAGGAGCTATAACACTTAGTCAAAGTGTGACCAATATTTTTTTTACGAATGTAAAATCAGTTTTGACTCTTCATGCCAGTGTTCAGTATAAACTCTGTGTTCGTATTATTAATATGAGTTAACTATTTGCACTTCCCTATACGAGTATGTAATACTCTTTAAGAAAGTGAAATAAAGATTTTGCTCATTTTGTTCAAAAACTCCAGCACCTCCCCCCCCCCCCTGGTGATTGAATGGTTGTCCCCTGAGACTAAATTTCACTTTCGCATTGCGATTGACACAGTCATATAATTAAAATTGCCCGATTACTTGTTTCTTTGCGTGTCAGACGGTAGCACGACGAAAAGGAAAAAATCTGGTTTCAAATCTATTTCTATTTTCACTTTAATTTTGTCCTTGAAGTTTTTTTAACCTTTATGTGATATAAAATGTGCATAAGATGTATGGAACATAATTAGAAATGTTTAAAAAAAAATTGAAATCGACCGCATTATTCCCCAGGTGTTCCGTAATGACGATCCATGCATGAGGCTTGTGTGGTATAGATAACCCATGAGTAGATCACTTGTCTAGATCATAATGATCCCGGCTTTGGATATACAGATTACAATATGCCATCAAATTAAAGCTATTGGATTGGTCTATCATGCTTTTGAATATAAAATAATTATATGTATTTTGAAACATTTAATATTAGCTTTTTTGTTCAGAATTGTTAAACTTTGTTCACATCTGACCTTGACCTCGCCGCATCACGTGACCTTGACCACCAATCATATCAGGAATATTTTTATCGTGTAGGCGATATGTTAAATAAATAAAACAACTCAAGATCATTACAATCGATATACCGATTCTTGAGATAATATTTTCTCCTGATTTGTTCTAGATTTTGCTAATTATGGATACTAATCAGATGTTAATTAGGTGTTAATCGTGTCAGAATTGACTGCGCTATACGAGGATCGAAAGAGTACATGCTACTGATCATCTTGGCAAAAAATGGTAATTTCTTCCAAAAATGCACACACTTGCTCTATTTTGACCCTAACAGCCCGGACTAATGTATGTGTCTCTCCTTTTGATTAATTGTATTACTTTTTAACATAATTTCCATTTTTTAACGATGGTTTATGAGCTTGTATAGGTATATTGCCTGTTCTCAGATAACCTGCCATATTGTGCTATTTGTTTATGAATTCTGATGTATTCATATGTACATGGACTGTGTATGGCGAATAAATAAATAAATACGTAATGCCGAAACATGCATTTTAGCATTCTGGAAATCACTTAAATCTCACCAGCCCGGCTCCCTGTTGACGAACCTGCTTTGGCCTCGATTATGACACACGGTTACGCTAAGGATTTGTGTACCTCTGAGCTCGGTCCGCTGAGGATATATGCGCTATAGAAGTTTTATTGATTGATTGAATAATATTATTGATTGATACGGGCCCTGATGGTATGTTATATAAATTCATTAACTCTATATGTGTCGTCGGCCCTATATGTTTTCATTTGTACTGCAAATGGGACATCGAGCAAAATGATGTCTTGTTTTCTGGCGATTTCGCGAGAAAACTTTGAAAAACAATTCTCGACAACCCACCATCTACGCATCATGTCCGCCTATTTGAACTTATTGTGTATTTGAGACTGCATAGATCTGCACACTTGAGTTGTCATTGAGTCGCCTGGTCATTGTCCAAAATGCAGGGATGAACCAGGACAAGAATAACCACGAATACAAAGCTATTCCGCTGATTGTTCAGTCTGTGAAATCAGACACAGACCTACTTAACATTCTGTTCCAGTCTGCTTGTACTACAGTACTCTATGAACATCGGGTGTTTGTTGGGTAAGTACGCAGGTGGTACCTCTCTCAGCTTATCTTTATCCGTGTGTCACAGTTTAGACCGGACGGAATCTCATCTCTCTCATAATATCAATTATCTCAAAATATCGAATGATTTTCCCCTTCTTCCACTTATTGTGCCCTTTTCCACATGAGCCCAGTGTTAACGTGCAGCCCTGTGCCTTAGGACCCTCCGTGAGTTGTAGCATTTTGTTCAGAGACCTCTCCATGGTCAGCCTGTTTACACGTAAATAATAGCTATAGGGACGAGGATGGCCGATTTTCATAATGGCCGCCATGAAAATGACCAAAATATACCGAAATGCATAATTTAACATTGTTGACACTTTACAATAATAAAAGGCTTATCTCCTACTTTACAGAGTGGCGCATACAGTACACCCGCCCTATTCTCGTATGACGATATATCGGGCAGTTATCAAGTTGAAAATATGATTTTGAAGACTAATCCCATCTATTTGAACGCAATGAATTTTTTTATTGACTTTCAATGTCTAAATTCTAATATTTTGTGTGTATGTAACTCAAGATGGCGGCTGACTGTGACATATAAACATCACATATATGTTCTGCTTGACCTTGGCAATTCAGAGAATATATCTCAGCAAACATGAGACGTTGGTTCAATGTTGGTTTACTGTTGGCCTACTGTCCACGACGTTGGCCTAACAATAAACCAACGGAGGGCCAACGTCTCATGTTTGCTGAGATTGGTGACGGCTTAGATGATTTCCCCATATCCATAAGCTGCTCTAATTCGTTCCGGTGTATCAGCCTACATGAACACTGATGTATAAGCGAATGGAGTTTTTGTCTACCTTTGTGGACACAATGCCAGTGAAGTAGCCTACTTATTCCGGTGTACGCACCTTGGTGACTGTGCCTTCGCCATTTACTACAATTAAGCGACATTGATTTCATGTTTATGTAAATGTTGGACCATCGTCTGCAATGGATCGAGCCCGTTACCTCTCGTGGGGACCACATATTAAAAGTGAAGTGAAGATTATTTCGTTTCTTTCTAATCTGAATACAGATTTTAGAGATCTAACAACGTCGTGACAGGCGGCAGGGTTATCTACTACACCAGGCCTCGCGCCAGGGTCAACATAACCTGACACACAACACACACGATGTTGAACCAATCGTATTTTAATGTTGGCTCATCATCTACCACGCTAAGCCAGCATTAACCCACCCTTGGTTCAACATCTTAGATTTGCTGGGTTGACACATCTTTAAGATAATTATCTAAAAAAGTGAATGTTGTCCCCTTCTGGCTTCCTGTAGGTCTAGGTTTTCAAACTTAAGTACTATATCTGTCACCATTAAGTACACTCGCTCGCTGATTATCTGGGTAATCTGATATGAGCACTGATGAGTAGATAACATACCTGGAGTTTGTGATGAGATGTATCTAGGTAACCCTTTGCGCACGGGGGGGGGGGGTCTATTATCTGAGTGGATAACACACATGAAGACTCTGATGAGATGTATCTAGGTGACCCTTTAAGCACGGGAGATCTATTATCTGAGTGGATAAAACACCTGGAGACTGTGAGGAGATGTATCTAGGTAACCCTTTAAGCACAAGAGATCTATTATCTGAGTGGATAAAACCATAGGAGACTCTGAGGAGATGTATCTGGGTAACCCTTTTAGCACGGGAGATCTATTATCTGAGTGGATAAAACACCTAGAGACTGTGATGAGATGTATCTAGGTAACCCTTTAAGCACAGGAGATCTATTATCTGAGTGAATAAAACACCTGGAGACAGTGATGAGATGTATCCAGGTAACCCTTTTAGCACAGGAGATCTATTATCTGAGTGAATAACACACCTAGAGACTCTGATGAGATGTCTCCAGGTAACCCTTTGTTTAAGCACGGGAGATCTATTATCTGAGTGGATAAAACACCTAGAGACTGTGATGAGATGTATCTAGGTAACCCGTTAAGCACAGGAGATCTATTATCTGAGTGGATAAAACACCTGGAGACTGTGATGAGATGTATCCAGGTAACCCTTTTAGCACAGGAGATCTATTATCTGAGTGAATAACACACCTAGAGACTCTGATGAGATGTCTCCAGGTAACCCTTTGTTTAAGCACGGGAGATCTATTATCTGAGTGGATAAAACACCTAGAGACTGTGATGAGATGTATCTAGGTAACCCTTTAAGCACAGGAGATCTATTATCTGAGTGGATAAAACACCTGGAGACTCTGATGAGATGTATCTAGGTAACCCTTTAAGCACAGGAGATCTATTATCTGAGTGGATTAAACACCTGGAGACTCTGATGAGATGTCTCCAGGTAACCCTTTGTTTAAGCACGGGAGATCTATTATCTGAGTGGATAAAACACCTAGAGACTGTGATGAGATGTATCTAGGTAACCCTTTAAGCACAGAAGATCTATTATCTGAGTGGATAAAACACCTGGAGACTCTGATGAGATGTATCTAGGTAACCCTTTGAGCACGGGAGATCTATTATCTGAGTGGATAAAACACCTGGAAACTGTGAGTAGATGTATCTAGGTAACCCTTTAAGCACAGGAAATCTATTATCTGAGTGGATAAAACAACTGGAGACTCTGATGAGATGTATCTGGGTAACCCTTTTAGCACAGGAGATCTATCATCTAAGTGGATAAAACACCTGGAGACTGTGAGGAGATGTATCTAGGTAACCCTTTAAGCAAGGGAGATCTATTATCTGAGTGAATAACACACCTGGAGACAGTGATGAGATGTATCCAGGTAACCCTTTAAGCACAGGAGATCTATTATCTGAGTAGATAAAACACCTGGAGACTGTGAGGAGATGTATCTTGGTAACCCTTTAAGCACAGGAGATCTATTATCTGAGTGGATAAAACACCTGGAGACTGTGAGGAGATGTATCTAGGTAACCCTTTAAGCACAGGAGATCTATTATCTATGTGGATAAAACACCTGGAGACTGTAAGGAGATGTATCTAGGTAACCCTTTAAGCACAGGAGATCTATTATCTGAGTGGATAAAACACCTGGAGACTGTGATGAGATGTATCCAGGTAACCCTTTAAGCACAGGAGATCTATTATCTGAGTGAATAACACACCTAGAGACTCTGATGAGATGTATCTGGGTAACCCTTTTAGCACAGGAGATCTATTATCTAAGTGGATAAAACACCTGGAGACAGTGATGAGATGTATCTAGGTAACCCTTTAAGCACAGGAGATCTATTATCTGAGTGGATAAAACACCTGGAGACAGTGATAAGATGTATCTAGGTAACCCTTTAAGCACGGGGGTCTATTATCTGAGTGGATAACACACCTGGAGACTCTGATGAGATGTCTCCAGGTAACCCTTTAAGCACGGGAGATCTATTATCTGAGTGGATAAAACACCTGGAGACTGTGAGGAGATGTATCTAGGTAACCCTTCAAGCACGGGAGATCTATTATCTGAGTGGATAAAACACCTGGAGACTGTGAGGAGATGTATCTAGGTAACCCTTTAAGCACGGAAGATCTATTATCTGAGTGGATAACACACTTTGAGACTGTGATGAGATGTATCCAGGTAACCCTTTAAGCACGGGGGGTATATTATCCGAGTGGATAAAACACCTGGAGACTGTGATGAGATGTATCTAGGTAACCCTTCAAGCACGGGAGATCTAGTATCTGAGTGGATAACACACTTCGAGACTGTGGTGAGATGTATCCAGGTAACCCTTTAAGCACGGGGGGTATATTATCTGAGTGGATAACACACCTGGAGACTGTGATGAGATGTATCTAGGTAACCCTTTAAGCACGGGAAATATATTATCTGAGTGGATAACACACCTGGAGACTGTGATGAGATGTATCTAGGTCCCTTTATGCACGGGGGCGGGGGTGTCTATTATATGGGCGAATAACACAACTGAAGACTGTGATGAGATGTATCTAGGTAGCCCTTTAAGCACGGGAGATATATTATCTGAGTGGATAACACACCTGGCAATTTCGTGGTGAGAGGGTTACCGGTAAGTGTAATCCGCAAGAATCATAAAAATATCTCCTAAAAATACTTGTCTTGAAAAGTTATGTCTAGTTATAGATAAATATATATTTTATTTCTTATACTGAGCATTATAAGAATATGTTTTACTTCTGTACATGTATCTGATATTAATGTTTTTTATCCACTAATATTTTCTTTTTGTTTTGTTTTTGATAAAGTGTGATGCAATCAATGGATATGAGTTTTGTTAATGAGAAGCGTACGTAGATCATTTTATATACATAAATTCGTCATTTAGTTTCAATTGGTATTGGTTCATTCTTATTGCGTGTGCATGACATATTTTTTTAAAATAATTTAGTAGTCGAATCTTTCAGGACTAGACACTGCAACTAAATAGACATAAACATCTGCCGATAAATAAGAAGTTATGTAATAGATGCAAAAATCAATGAAATTGTTGATTCTATAATTTATATCTCAATTAAAATAATTAACACATTACATAATTGTCATTAGTAGTACGATATCGATATCGATTCTTAAATGATTAGATAGTATTTAGAAATTCAAGCAATCAAATCGGTAATGTTGATACAGAAAAACATAACTACATAATATTTTGTTTATGGCAATAAAATATTTGCCCGAGCAGATACGTACGATCACTGGAGCAATGCCCATACATACAGACACACCAGGCCACGATAAAACCAATCAGCACAGCCAGTATCACCACAGAAATCACCTAAAATCACACATCGTCCATTATTATAAAAGTGAAATTATTTATCACTTCTAAAATATCAATTGAAACATTACAGAAATATAATACATGTATAAAACAGGACTGCATTCAGTGTACCGCAGGTCAATAGCGCGACAAAGTCACCACCTACTCATGAAGATAGGCCTAAGATATATCCGATAGGAAATCAGGAAGCCTATTGAGCTTTATTAAACATATCTTGTGTTATCAGTCGTACAAATGTCACTTAATATGAACGTATTGGTCCGAATCTAGTCACATGGAATCCTCCTCCTCAGAGTTTATTTATGCTCTTAGTATGTCGCGACCACTAAATGATTGACTCATGGCTTATTTTATATTGTTCTTTGTGACGGAATCACTGTATAAGAACACATTTTGAAGGCAGATTCGGTCATAAGTGCCATACAATTCTTCGTTTACCGACTCTCCCCTTACAAAACTACCCCCAGAAACCAACTCCTGTTTAAAACTAGTACAAAATACTTATTGTTGTACTGATGGAGGACCCCTGAGGTAGGCCTTGGGCTGAAATTATTGATTTTTTAACAAGGCCAATAAAAGAGCTAAGTTTCCTATATTTCCAAGGTTATTAGAAGGTTCTTTCAAGGTCGAATGTCAAGGCCAAATGGTAAAAATAACTCTAATATGTTGATTGACAACATTGGCTGTATTTATCACAACATACAATAGGACGACAAAAACAGAACAAAATATGGTTCAAAGTGTTATGTTCCTGTCGCAGCTTGCTTTAAATGGATGGTGCAGATAATTTTTGCTTTTTACTACCAGTCCCAGTGGGGTAATAACGTCAGGTATTACAATTATATTTAATCTTGGATTACAACAATTAATTTCAACCAAAACGAACAAATGGACAAAATACTTAATGTTGTACTGATGGAGGACCCTTGAGGTAGCCCATGGACAGAAATTACTGAAATGTTAGCAAGGCATAAATTAAAAATACAAGAGAACATTGCATTTATGTCTAACTAGATGTTGCATTGGCCTAGCGTTACACGTCACTTGTAACAGAAATGCATATTATGCTTTTCTGCTTGTAGGCATGTAATACAGGTGTGCACTTCATGGCACATTTATATTTCGTTTAGACAGAAATTGGCACAGTAACTTTTATACTTCCCATCCCGACTGACCTGGTTTTTAGACTAGAGGCATATACATCAACTGCATGGGGTATCTACATCAGTACAATTATCCTTAAAAACAGCAAACACAAAAACCATGGGAGCCACAAGATAATTTGTCATGTTTGTGGAGACGATGAAGAATTGAGATGTAATGAGTCTGACCTATCTGTCATGTTTGTTCATATATTTTTAATATTATAAACAGAATAAGCTTTTGTCTGGAAATTGCATCTTCCACAACAAGTTATCTTACCCACGAGCACGCAGTGCGATACCTTACTTTATCGATCATAACGTCCAACTATTTTAAATTGCGAGATACCTTGAATGTCACACGTTTCAAGACCGGCCAATCAGACAGCTCTCAGCAAAGCTTGCTTGTTTCCGTTGGTATTATAGATCAAATAGATATATAAGCTCGGAATCTCACGCTGATGTCATCGTGTTCCCAGCTCCCTGAATGGCGCCCACTATATGATTACTGGCCGCCATGACGAAATTCGGTACAACTCACTGTCCAAAAAGAGAGATTCCCAACGTGGCTATATGATACATCTAGCAACGAAAACAGGTAACTGTGCATGACAGATGAGCAAGAGGTCAATTCTTCGTAACCTTTTATGAAATATTTTTTAATCTGAAACATCCAATGAGGTTTGAATCTCAGACACACCCACATAGACGGAATAACTGATTGTAATACTCGATACGGCCAGGCTCCTGCGGTAACACTCGAGTGAGACTGGCCCAGGGAAGATGGGACATTGGGACTTGTATCGTATCATGAGTCAAAGCGGAACAGCACTCGACACGATTAGTCTCGTGCTATCTGTTACAGCTCTGACCGTTACGATGCTCGTTCCAATTTTCAGAAAACGATGTTGGTTGGTTGGTTGGTTGGTTGGTTGGTTTGTTTGTTGGTTGGTTGGTTGGTTGATTTGTTGTTTGGTTGGTTGGTTGTTTGGTTGGTTGGTTGGTTTTGTGGTCAGGGTGAGAGTTAGGGTCCATGGTTTGGGGCGGGTAAGGGTACCAGTACCTGGTTCCCCATAAAACCCGGTATCAACCTGTCAACCGTACTCTCATCATACCCCCTTCAAGGGCATGCCTTTCCATGTTCCCAACCTAGTGCACTGACCGAAGAGAAGTATAGCCTGATTTATAAAAAGGAGAACAATCATACTAATTGATATAAATTATACCTCATCTAATGCATTTACTAATGTAGTCAGATCCTGACTTGAGTCGGATCCGGTAACCGTTGGGTTGTCCAGTGGGGCTTTCCCCAATCTACTTCTCACCAAGAGATCACATAGATTTTGTCCCCTTTTAAATGCTGTTACACACCGTCCATACAGGATGTTTGGATGTTTCGCTTTAAGTTTATTGAAGGAAGTCTTCACTAATTTAGCTGCCTCCACCGCAGTTGCAGAGTGAGGTAATAACAAAGGGGGTGACCCCACTATCCTTAGGGGAAGGTACCATATTTAAGCCGATTGGAGAATACGTTTTCAGGGCTAATTGCCACTTCCTTTCCGCTTCAAGTCGCCCAATCTTATTTAGAATTATGTCTCCTGTATTCTTGGTTTGTTGGTTTGTTGGTTGGTTGGTTGGTTGGTTGGTTGGTTGGTTGGTTGGATGGTTGGTTGTTTGGTTGGTTGTTTGGTTGGTTGGTCGGTTGGTTGGTTGGTTGGTTGGTTGGTTTGTTGGCTGGTTGGTTGGTTGGTTGGTTGGTTGGTTGGTTGGTTGGTTGGTTGGTTGGTTGGTTGGTTGGTTGGTTGGTTGGTTGGTTGGTTGGTTGGTTGGTTGGTTGGTTGGTTGGTTGGTTGGTCGAACGACCCCCAAAGCTGAGTCATCATCATGGACCATGTTGGACCATCGTCTACGCTGCTGGCCAAACACATGACCCAACATTGGCTCAATACGTCTTTCTTGCTGTGGTCTACTTTATTATTTATCGTGTTAAAGAATGATTCAACTGCAAGACGCGCATGCCTGGGACGGTCAAGTGTAGGCCAACAGTAGCCTATTGAGTACAGATTGACGGCATTAATATAGCCACTGAACTGATTACAAGATACTACTTGAACGGGACATTGATCCAATGCTGTTTTAATGCTAGGCCAACGTCTGCGACGCTGGGCCAACATTGAACCAACATTGAATAAATGTACAATGTTTGGGAGAAAGTCCGCCTGCCCAGCAAACACAAGACATTTGTATAACATTTATACAACGTCGGCCCAACGTCTTCGACGTTGGTCCAACATTGCATAAAGTCATACAAATATTTTGTGTTTACTGGGCATGTCAATACAAGCTTGGGTCAAGCAGTTTCAACATCCCCGCAGTAATACAGTCAGTTTGTTTGCAAGCAAGCGACCAAGTAGGGGTAAGGGCCAAGATCTTTGAATTATAAACTCATAGATGTCGCTCAAGTATATATGAACTTGCTGTGATTTGAGAACTTGCTCCTAATGAGGCTTTAGGTATGAAACGCATATTTAGTATTATTATGGAATAGGGACTTGGCCTACCCACGGGCACTATTGCCTTCTGGGGGACCCTTGTCCCGTGAATTTTAACAGTTGACTACACCTTTAATGATTAAAATAACCCGTGATGAAAATATTCTGCGGTACGTGTACTATATTTCTTTATTTAAGGTGACAGTGATACTACACGATTATTCCATTGTATTCATATAACTATTTATTATCATATAAAGTTGTGTTATTTGTCTTCTCATTGGCGATGATAAGAATTTAATGGGCCACGTATTACTCAATGCAATTGTTGTCTGAATCACGTGTGCACTCGCTATTATCATGTATGTACATGTAAAACATAGACACTTGTCATGATAGCTAGTTCAAGTTCAGGTTATCCCGTCCCTATGTGAAGTCATTAATCATCTTAATTAAATGCCGTCTCCGTTGTAACATCTTCTGTCACGAGCCTGTCAACCGTAAAAATGATAATAACAGGCTTGTCTTTGAAAAACAAAATAATGGTCAGGTTAAAATAAAAAATGTATGTGATGTTTAACCAGGTAAATTATTTAAAGGATTTATTTAAAAATACAAATTTATTTTTATTCATACATTCAGTAAAAATGAAGCATATTAATCACGATTTCGTTTCTACGTCTGTACTAATTAGTTTGGTTGTTATTGACATGTATTAGGAGTCATTTGGAATTCAAATTTAGGTAATCTGCTAAGGGTCAAATAAAGAATGACGCCTATTCCACAGTTTAGATTTAGGCAATCTGCTAAGGTTCAAATAAAGAATGACGCCTATTCCACAGTTTAGATTTAGCAATCTGCTAAGGTTCAAATAGAGAATGACGGTTATTCCACAGTTTAGATTTAGCATGGTTTCTAAGATAGATATTTAAGTTTCAAATTTCCAACCACCTGAACCTGTACCTCGTTCGCCCAGTAAGCACAATTTTTTTTATAAAATTTGTACAATGTTGGACCAACGTCGAGGACGTTGGGCCGACGTTGTACAAATGTTATAAACATATTTTGTTGCATGGCTCAAGCGATCCATAGAATCAAGTGAGTGAAAATTGCAGGTATTAAAATCCGTGAATTTTGGGGCAATATAAATTAAGATTTTTTTTATTAGTTATGCGATATATTTTGAGGTGGTAACAAAAAAGTAGAACACAGTCATAGTCGTTTATAGTCGTGCTGATAGCGCTTAAAGGGGCGAAAATAAAGCGATCTGACTGTCACATTGAGTGGGACGGGCCATTCTTACAAGTATCCTCTGGACACTGAGTATAATCATCGTAATCTAGAATTCAAAAATAAGAAATAAACAGTAACTGCCTGCTTTCCAAGTAAGCAGTTGCTGGTTTTTGGCTTTTACCGCCATTGTAGATATTGTCTCATATAATTGTATCTGAAGAAATAGAAGATATCTTGACCTTTTCAACCATTATGATTATCAAGTTCTAGCCGATGCTGGATCGATCACGGATCAATGATGAGCCATCGTCTACAACGCTGGCCTAGTATTGATCCGTAATGATCCTGTTGGATGTTGGTTGTTATTTTGTTTGTTATTGTTTTTTTGACCGCAGGTGTCAATGCAGCAGAAAAAAATATTTGTCACATATATGTAATAATGTCATCTGGCCACGTATGTATCTTTCCTTATCATTTCTAGTAAAAAGAAATTCGAATCACCGACCATTGATACTTCTTTGATCGATATATATTGATTGAGTATCAGAAGTGTGAAATAGATTAATATCACCATCCCTGTGACGTTATGTAATTATACAATACACAATTAATGATGTGTGATTAAAATACAATGATTGACTAAATTATATTTATTGCTATGTGTGAAAGATATAACAATTTGACATGCTCGCTAATAAGTCCTACTAAAGTCTTTGAGCTAACTAACCTGCAGGTCAGCAGTTGTATTTAATTGTAAGATTCCTCATATGGCCAGGGAAATGTGTAATTTTAAAGTCATTTGTGTGCCTGTAGGCTACAAAATGAATCGGGCTTTAGGCCATCTTTGTGCACATATAGGCTAAATTGGGCCAGGAGAACCTCCTGAGGATGGTGAGATGAATGAGATGACACTATCCTCCAGACACAGGATTCGAAATTCGAGCCCTGGCGGTCTGAGTTTCACACGTGGATAGGGAAGAAACATTTTTGTTTCTTTCAAACCGCCGAGACCGGGAATATTTTGCTGATCCATATACACGTTTCGAATAGGCCAATAGAATTAAATAAAAACAATCACTACACCTTAATTGTTAAATGGGAGTTGGTTCTTTCTTATTTAGTACTGTGATATCGATGACGTGCAGGGGAGAGTTCGCAACGTATATGAACTAAAATGTTTGAATCACTTTTATCCTTTGTGTATGTAGTTCTGAAATGTATGATAATAAGGTCACTGTAACAAAATAAACTGTTTTGTTTACGATCACAAAAGGAAAGCTGATTGACAGAATATGTTGGACTTTAACCATGATATTAATAATAACATCACCTGACCTTTATTTGAGATCTGCAGCTAATTAGCTCCCGCCGTCACCGTAGGTGAGACGGAGGGAGCTATGGATTCCGCATCCGTTTCTTTTTACCTCTTCTTTCGCCTAAACCTTGTAAGAAAATAATCTAGGATAACAATTTTTGGTATGTGGGTTACTTCCAGGTGGATAATGGACAGGTTAAAATATTTTTCGGAGTTCAGGGTTCGGTTCCCGGTCTCGGCGGTTTAAAAGAAACAAAAAATGTTTCTTCCCCATCCACGTGTGAAAGTCAGTATTGTGGGGAGCCTCCGTGACCGAGAGGTAGCGTGCTCGGCCTCAGACCGCCAGGGCTTGAATCTCGAATCCTGTGTCTGGAGGACAGTGTCATCTCAATCATCTCACCATCCTCAGGAGGTTCTCCTGGCCCAGTTTAGCCTATATGTGCACAAAGGTGGCCTAAAGCCCATTTCATTTCATTTCAGACACAGGATTCCCGAACTTTAGCTCTGGCCGTCTGAAGTCGAGCACGTGACCTCAAACCCTGGCATGACAGTCTTTCCGGATAAAGGTGGCACAGATAAAGAAAGAAAGGGATGCGTGTAACGTTTGAAGCACCACACAACTTCAAGAAAATGAAAATTATTTAGATTTGTCGAACATGAGACCAAGTATTTTAAATATTTTGCTGATCCATATACACGTTTCGAATAGGCCAATAGAATTAAATAAAAACAATCACTACACCTTAATTGTTAAATGGGAGTTGGTTCTTTCTTATTTAGTACTGTGATATCGATGACGTGCAGGGGAGAGTTCGCAACGTATATGAACTAAAATGTTTGAATCACTTTTATCATTTGTGTATGTAGTTTTGAAATGTATGATAATAAGGTCACTGTAACAAAATAAACTGTTTTGTTTACGATCACAAAAGGAAAGCTGATTGACAGAATAAGTTGGACTTTAACCATGATATTAATATTAACATCACCTGACCTTTATTTGAGATCTGCAGCTAATTAGCTCCCGCCGTCACCGTAGGTGAGACGGAGGGAGCTATGGATTCCGCCTCCGTTTTTTTTGCCTCTTCTTTCGCCTATAACTTTGTAAGAAAATAATCTAAGATAACAATTTTTGGTATGTGGGTTACTTCCAGGTGGATAATGGACAGGTTAAAATATTTTTATTCTGAATTCAATACGCAAGGTCGCAGAGGAGAAAATGATGATGTTGCGGCGTTGGGCCGTCGGGCCGTTGGGCCGTTGGGCCGTCCGTGAACAATTCGTTTCCGGAGCATATCTCTGAAAGTACTTGTCCGATCAGGCCCGTAGCCAGGATTTTTGTGTGGGGGGTCGTTATGCGCAAAAAGTGGACCTTTTTCTACTTTTCTTTCTGTCTGCAAAGGAGGGGGTGCGGGGGCATGCTCACCCGCCTTTGTTTTTAACCCTTGTGCTGCTAAGACCATATAATTATATGGTTTCAAGTTTTCAAGCAAATTTCAGACTAAAGAAAATAACATTAAAGTTTGTAACAAATCTTGTGGTAGATGCTCAGTTAATCAAATATTTTTTCAGAAATATTATTATTTTCATAGCGTTAGCAATTTGTGTTAGCAATTCCAGTTCAAATGAATGAAAAATATGAAAAATACTCACAAACAATTCAGCAGCACAAGGGTTAATATAAAAACCCATATTGCGCATTTCCTGCCTAAACACAAATTGTGCTTTTAATTTCTGCTGTGTTTTTAATCTTTAAGGTGCTAAATCAACCCATATTATTACGATCACGTGCCATTTTGCATTTATGTGTCTACCACTGGATAGATATATCATGATGTTGAGCAATACATGGTTTTTCAATAAAAAAAACCGTATATTTCAACATGAATACTAACATGAGTAAATAACTTTCTGCGCATGTGAGCTCACAAAAAATATCATGGCGTTCTCTAGCTGACTTGAGTTAATTGACAAAGAATTCATTAATGATTTTCGAGTGTAATTTCATGTATTTACATAGCTATATTATATGCCAGGACAGGAGCATTCATTCTTAAATATTGTAGATTAGGCCCTATGCTGGAATATGCCCGAACAAAGACAGCTGTGGATCCAGGAATTGACAGATGGCGGGGATTCACAATTTTGTTCACAATAACTTGTACAAACGACACCTGGCACATCCAGCCTCCTATATGCTTTAGAGTGGTATTGGGGCATGACTCCCCCGAATGAAATGAAATCCAAGGCTTAAAATGATGCATTCTAGACTAGAGCATATATTTCGGCCAAATATTATATATAGGGCTTATGTTTTTTCTTGATCATTTATTCAGGTTATTATTCATGTTGCCTAAATATTAGCATGCCATTTTTTGCCACACATCTAGCCTTTAACGTTACGGTACTGCTTCAGATGTAATAATGTGAAGTCAAACTAGAAGGGGAAATTGACGCATGCGTCAATTGTATGCCTCCGCCATCACACGAGGCCTATGTAGGCTTAGGCCTACTCTACCTCCTCTCCCCATGACCTGGAGTTTTCTGAGATTTCGTAATTACAATATACAATTTTAATAACAAAAAAGCTCAAGATCACTATCTTCGAATTGGACATACAGTTTTATTATTTCTTTCAATTGTATGGATACTAAAGCGCTACAAATTGTATGAACCAAGATTTATCAGCATCTGTGACCTTGACAAATAAGTGAACTTGACCTTGAGTTTTATCATATGGATCACTGGTATTAATATGGAAAATTCCATAATACAAATTGTTTGTGCAGAAATATCGTGATGGCAAACTTTTTTCCTTTATTAGCCAGTGACCTTGAAAATATATAAATCTTTGAACTTGATCTTGAGTTTCATCATATGAATCACTGGTATTAATATGGAAGTAAAACAAATTGTAGGTGTGGAGATATCGTGATGACAACCTTTTTCGTCAGAATATTTTTATTGTAGGACTACAGACAGCTAGACAGACAGACAGACAGACAGACAGACAGATATTTTATTGACAGAAAGAAAATCAATCCAGACTTATTTGTAATAGAAATAAGAGAGAGTTATGTACATGTATATACAGCATTGTTAATTTTAGAAAGGAGTATGATAGACATATGAAATCAGGTGGCAGATTCCGTCACTCATTTTAGACCTAAGATGAACTTAACAGAAGTCATCCATTGCGCCAAGAAGAACGAACGTGATTCGATACATTTGTAGATCCGAATCATGCCTACTGCCTAAATCAGTTAGTTGGGATGAATAGCTTTTGCACCTAAAGTAGACAATAAATCATTCTACTAAGAATAAGGCATGATTTGAAAATTCCATGGAGAGGGGGGGGGGGGGGTAGCTGCCCATCAGCCCCATCTGCAATCAAGGCCCCACAGCCCTGATCTGAGATGATACATTTCATATTTAATTTAACCACAAACTTACTAAATGATTTCCAGAAACAACAGTCCATGATACAAGAATAGATAGGTCTGGGCCATAATAACACGATACATGTTTGGGGCCGTTCAACAATTACGTAACGCTTTTTTGGACGATTTTTGACCCCCCTCCCCCTTTCGTAATGGTTTTTAACATTACTGTGACTACGCTCCGTAACGCATACTTTAACCTCCCTCCCCCTTCTAAGCGTTACGTAATTGTTGAACGGCCCCTATGGACGATGAAGGCTTATATTATAATAAGGAATGACTCAACCTCATAATTATACGAGAAATAAACGGTTTAGTAATTTTTCCAATCAGTCAGTGTCACAATGGCAGGCCTAAATGTAAAATAAATGTCCAATATCACCCTAGCAAACCATGAGACAATACAAATGTTCTCATAAATTGAAAGTAATTTTTAATGCCAAAAACGCTATAGGGCCTATAACAACATTAATTCTGTGGATGGGATGACCAAAATGTGGATCTTCAGCCGTGAGGGGGAGTTGTACGACTCCTCCGACCCCCCCCCCCCCCTGGCTACGGGCCTGCCGATTGTCTTCAAATTTTACACACAACACCCCTAGGGGGTCTAGTTGTGCCTTTTGGGGTATACGAACTTTGACCTACTTTTGGTTCAGAACTATGACCTATTTAGAAGTTTTGACGCACACTTCGTTTCCGGAGCTGCAGATCTCTAAAAGTACAGACATATTGCCAAGGTCCCTAGCTGTGCCTTTTCAGGTTTTTGGACCTTGACCTTGAAGTTGACCCAGCACTTTGACCTAATTTATAACATCGGTAAATCCGACAGAAAGATTTTGCGGAATATCATGAAAACCGCTCAAGATAGCTACACCATTACTATAAAACAAATTGTGAGGTTTCAGGAGAGGATGCATCTTGAAAAATTTCAAGTCGATAAAATTAAAAATGGCCGCCTATCGGCCATTATTCACCTCGACAGGCCTGATATTGTGGAATATCATAAAAACCGCTCGAGATATCTACAACATTACTATAAAACAAATTGTAAGGTTTCAGGAGAGGATGCATTTTGAAAAAAATCAGCTCGACCAAGTTCAAAATGGCCGCCAGTCGGCCATTATTCACTTTCACATGGCCGTTATTTGGTAAACCGTGCTAGATGGCTAGACCATTACTATAAAACACAATGTGTGATTTCAGGAGAGGATGCATCTTGAAAAAATTCGACTCGATAAAATTCAAAATGGCCGCTTATCGGCCATTATTCACTTTCACATGGCCGATATTTGGTAAACTGTGCTAGATGGCTAGACCATTACTATAAAAATAAATGTGAGATTTCAGATGAGGATGCATCTTGAAAAAAATTGACTTGAGCAAATTCAAAATGGCCGCCTTTTCGGCCATTATTTATTTTCACATGGCCGATATTTGGTAAACCGTGCTAGATGGCTAGACGATTACTATAGAATGAAATGTGAGATTTCAGCTGAGGATGCATCTTGAAAAATTCTGACTCGATCAAATTGAAAATAGCCCCCTATCGGCCATTATTTACTTTCACATGCCCTATATTTTGCAAACTGTGTTAGATGCTAGTCCATTACTATAAAACAAAATTTGAGGTTTCGGGGAGGATGCACCCTTAATTTTTTAACTAGTTTATATCGAATTCAAAATGACCGTAAATCAGCTATTATAGTTACCTCGATTGGCCTGATATTGGGTAAACCGTGCCAGATAGGTAGACCATTACTGGGATACTGATTAGGATCATTAATTTCAATGGAGGTTCGCAATCTCTGACAGACTGTCTAGTTCTTTTCTTATTCTTAGACTGAGCTTCTTAGACCTAGTTGTCTTGCTTCTTGATTTTTGCCCTAGCCTAGGACTACAATAATAACCCTACACAAAATTGCTTAAATCAAATTCTAATTCGGAGCGGGATCTCCTGGACTTATGTAGTCTTGTTCAACATTATTTGTATGATTAATTATCGGCGCAATTAAAATTGCTGTTCAAACTTAAGGGGATTAAATTGAAACAACAGCAAACACAAGCAGTTACACCACGTAATGCTTGAACAGCGCCACATATGGTGGAACAACATTAAAACAACATGTGCTCTGAATGGACAGATGGGGCCTTATCAAACGCATTAACACGTCTTTGATGCCGTGATGTTTGTTAAAAAATACTTGTGCCAATTTAAAAATGTCTGATATTCAAAAGCAGACGTACGGTGATATCAAATCTATCATTCTTACCACTTTATTAATTTTTTGAAATTCTTCAATCTCATACAACCCGATTTTTTGTTGAGGGCGGGGGTGTTGCCATAGTTGTGAAGTTTTATCTGATTCTACCACACAGACCTGTGTAAAAACTCAATTTTGACGTCAACGCCGTAGTTGTGGGACCACTGTTGGGACAGCCCTGTGTAAGTGTATTAAACTTGTACCGTTGTCATGATTGAGAGACCTATAGATAATATATTGTGTAATAGTATTGATAAATCAAAATGTTTTAATAGAATAGTTTACACTGATCAGTTTCCCATTTCTACGATTAATATATGTGACAAGAATTTAAAAGAGACTGAATATGTTTTTGCAAGGTAGGTCTATATGTCACCTGATAATAAGAAAAAAATGTTGATTGGTCTTATGTGATTTGGAATGATTCTTGTCAAAATGCTTATACTATGTTTCAAAATATATTCCTAGAAATCGATAATTCAAGTTTTCATGTCAAGCGTAAGTCATCCAAACATCACTTAAGACAAGAAAACCATGGTTAACTAACGATATGGAATGTTCTATAAAGCACAAAAATAAATCACATACAATCATGTTAGAAGAAGTATCCTTCAAAATCTAATAAAATGACGTAGAAATACCAAATTATGTTAACTGAACTACTACGACGGACCGAACGTCAACCTTATGACAAACCCCTGATAGAAAATAGGTATAATCTGGTCTACTTTTTACACATACAGACTAAATAATTATTTTGAAAACTGAACCTCCATTAGGATGGTTTGAAATTTAAGGCCTGATGGGTTGAGGCCGAGTACGCTATACCTCAATCACGGACGCTCCTTATGGAGCTGTATGAGGGTCAAAACGTTCTGAAAGTCAGTGGAGTCTAGTTTCTTTTTTCTTCAACGAAATGTATTTTACGGCTTCACAGCCCGGCCAATCCCATTTAAATCGACATGTTTTTGATGTTCTTCACAGCTAGATGAATGAATTCAATCTGACACATTTTCATTGATTGCATCTTAATGTGACCTGTCTCGTTTTAATGGACACATGTATACAATCTCCTTGTTTTGAGCGAATGACAAAATTGCAAACCCCCTATGTTTGTGAATAGTTGTCTTTTACCGCAATATTTCAGAAAAGTTGTAAATAATATCACGGTAAACTGCCTTGTCACCTTTGAGAGCTTGTTTAATCGCCTTATTTAACCCTTTAACCGCCAAATTATTCAACTTGAATTTTCACCCACTTGAAGTTGTGTCTCGCTGACGCGATCCACAACTTCAAGTGAGTGAAAATTATTCACACTTGACAAAATGGAGGTCAACTCTTTTCAAATCTTGCAGGTTGATGTCTTATTTTATCTTTAACATATTTAAAATGTGGTGCTAATAAAAAATGAAAACCCGAATATATGCGACACCGGCGGTTAAAGGGTTAATATATTACACAGAACAGCTTTATTCATAGGGCATACTGCTCCACGAATTCGAATAAAATGGTGTTTAAGATGGGTGCTAAGCAACATTTTATTTATTTATTTACACTTTCTAGCCTAGTTTCAGGAACTCAGTTCACAGCAACCAATGTTAACCATTGAATCTTTTAGGCAAATTTAATAATGAATGTACTAACTTCTAATGAATGTACTAACTTGTAAAAAAGGTTGAACAAATGAGAGTTTAAGATGGTGTATATAACCCTCGATTCACAACATGGGAACCAATTGTGCCTGTCGCGTGTATCCCTGGGTGACTATAAGGATACATTCTGGGGATTCTGTCCTCTCCTGTAACTAATCCAGGTGCTATTAAATCCCCAGGCGTCAGAATCAAGATGACTGGGGTGTGTCAAACAAACATAGAATGTGTGAAAAAAGTGCCGGGAGATAAATTAGGTAAATAAGAGCCAGTAAACACAAAACATATGTATACAATTGTACAACGTCGGTCCAACATTGTACAAATGTTTTACAAATGTTTTGTGTTTACTGGGGAGGCATGGGCGCATGTGTGATAATGAATACAAGAAAATGGTTCACATGTCCGTATATATTGTTTTTTATCTGTAGATTATCTTCTGTTTCTATAGAAACTCTGGTATTTGTGAAAGAAAGGCATGTGAGGGATGCAACAAATGACAGTCCTAGTATTGAAAAAAATTCACGTTGTAAATTTAGTATCGCTATTATCTAATATCCCCTATGTGCGAGATTATGTACAATGTCTGGAAAAGATCTTCATTAGTGTCACACAAATGCATCGATATATAGTTCTCAGACCATAATTATACAGGACTTCTAGATTTTGTAATATTTAAATAAAGATATTTTCAGACAAACAATCTCATACTCATGTCACACCACCCAAGAAGAAGAAGAATGAAGAAGAAAAATGTTTATTCGACAAATAACACTGAAAAAATACAAATTAAATAACATGTCAGGATGACTACCATTAAGACTCAAAGAGTCGCTGGCATGGAAGCCACCTAAGTATAAATAATATAAAATATAAAATACTATATAATATAGTAAATCACGATACAAAATTGATATACAAAAAATTATGCAGCTTGTTAAGATTAAATCTAAAAGGGATTGTGCAAATGAAAAAGTTTGGATAAATATGGGATAGGATTTTAACTCAAACATAAATTTATCAAATCACAATAATCTCCACCCAGCTGAACCTGTCAGTCGCGTCAGCGACACACAGCCACAAGATGGGCGAAAATTACAAAATAAATAACATTGTGGCCAAAAGGAAAATGTATATATAAATATATATACTTACATACACACATACATATTCAATGAATTAGGTAGGTGTTGTAAAATTACAAACATAACAATTATGAATTAGACAAATGTCAGAATATTTCTCTATTAGATAGTGTTTAGTATATTGTCCAAAACCTATTAAACTATGAGTGAGTACCTTTTCTAAAATTGATAAATGTGTGGCATTTAATAAATGTGGCATTTGGTGTATGATACAACTACGAGCAAACTCATGTTTAAAATGGGCATTTCTCAGTTTAGAGCAAGATTAAAGTCATAACAATGATCAGGAATAATGTTGTTTATTATTTTTAAATAAAATTTTAGTTGTTGATGAAGATGAATATTATTTACTTTCAAAATATTGATTTTTTTTAAGATAAGAGTGTGTATAGAAACTACCTTGAGCAATAATTCGAATTGCTTTTTTTTGAAGTTTTAAAACCCGATTTGAATCATGACCCCATGCTAATATGCAATGATTAATATGTGGAAGAATGAGAAAATTGTAAATGGTCAATAGTTTTTTTTGTGGTATTAAGTGTTTAAGTTTATTCATCACACCTATTGTCTGCGATATTTTATTTCCTATTTTTTAACATGAGAATTCCATTTGAGGTGTTTATTTATAATAAGTCCCAGGTAATTAAATTTATCCACACATTCGATTAATGTATTGTTTATTTTTAATTTTGGAATTGTTACACGTTTTTGTGGTTGATGAAAGAACATGAACTTTGATTATAATTTCTTTAGGGACAGCTTGTTAACTAATAACCAGTAACTGATTTCTTTCTAATTCATCATTTATTATATTAATATTTAGCCCAGAATCATGATTAGCATAAAAATCATTGAAATTTGCGATAAGGGTTGTGTCATCAGCATAGATTATGCATTGAATAAACGACTTGCGTTCGGGAGATAATTCATATAGATGATAAACAGCAAGGGCCCTAATATTGACCCTTGTGGAACACCTGTGGATATATTTATATAAGAAGATCTGAAACGGTGATTTTCCACACACTGTTTCCTGTTTGATAATGTTTTATCAGATTTATAGACGTTTCTCTAAAACCGTACAATTTAAGTTTGTCCAATAAAATAGAGTGATTTAGTGTATCGAACGCTTTTGACAAATCCAGGGAGACAGTAAAAGATGTATTTCCATTATCCATATGATTTACAATAGTATCCACAACATTTAGAGCAGCTAATTCAGTCGAGTGATATTTACGAAATCCATATTGTTTATCATAAAAAAGGTTATTTAGAGTGAAGTAATCATTCATTTGATTAAACATGACACGTTCAAATATTTTAGAAATTGCTGGTAAAAGACATATAGACCTATAAAGTAGGGTCTCCCTTTTTAAAAAGAGGAATGACTTTAGCTATTTTTAATTTGTCGATGCCACCAAGGGAAGCAGTCAGGTTGAAAAAATGGTTCAAAATCATAATCTGATTTGAGCACACCAACGTTACCATAAGCCATATTTAAAAATTTACCAACATACTGTAGGCTAATGTCAAGCCAAATGAAAAATGTAGGTGACATAATAAATCATTATTAAACACGCATTTAATCAGTTTGCCGTGTTGATGTAAATGAGCGGTGGGCATGGGAAACATTTTGAAACTGGTAAGTCGTTGATTGATGTTGCTGTACGAAAATACATAAATTACCCCTCAGTACGGTGATACCGACTGTTCTGATTACTCGTTAAAAGGCTCGAACTTAATGAGGTGACTTGTGTCTGCAACAATGCAATGTGCATATTCAGTATTGTGTGATTCAATTGGTGAAGGGTAATTATGCCCTGATATTGCACATAGTCCAACATAGGCTATAACCCCACTTTATTATACGAACACATATTTATATCACAGTCTTCACCACAATCATTATTGTAATCGTTTAAAGTGTAGCTGGTGATGGCTGGTTCTCCATCTTAACAGGTTTCAGAAGGGTAACGTATTATGCAGTTGTGTAAAGCTCTTATATACTATGCACTTTACTGGATTCTGCTTGTTTTAACCTAAACTGTCGACGTAGTAATACGTGATAGCTGTGTCAGAAATGGGAAGAACTCCGTTTAGCTGGTATTTCTTAATTTGAGATCAATAGTACATCACTAAAGACCTGTCTGCTCGTTCAAACTGAAGGAGTGTCACGCTTGCAGCCATGCCATACAACGACATGATACAACAACAAGCCTGTTTGAGGTCCCACTAAGATTTGTTAGGATTACGTCAACACTTTCGTTAAGTTTATGTCGTATTACAGGTATATGCGCCGTGTAAATAAACAAAATAGTAACTTGATAGCAAAAGTTAAACATGTCGTGGTCAATATTTTTTTGAATGTGCGTAGGCCTACATCGGTCATCCTCTTGAGTTTGTACAAATACATTTTGGAGTTGTCAAAGACTAGTACGTGCGAATTGTTGTCCACTTACTGTGTGTCTTTAGCATAGCCCCACACCATTCTCTCATTGAAAATGCATCCTGGTCCTACTTGTAACGTACTTTGTCTCCTGTGCGTTGGGAGTGGATAGGTCTGTAACCTCCTGCAAGGATTCATTTACTTCGCCTCATTAATAAATGGGTTTTCAGAAGGGGAAACTTAACTTGTAATTTTTATCTGAATGAGATTATGTTCATTAGCAGGTGAAACGATACAATCCACATTGGGTAAACTTTCACGTTAATCTCTGGAAGAACATTGCAGACGGTGCCGTATGTGACCCGATCTGCCAAAATGAGTCGTAAGTCGCTGGTCTAAATATTGGAGATATTAACATATTCTGAATCTACACAACGTTATCATGGTATATCAGACAACTATGCCTCCACAAACTCAGAAGAGTATAAAGTGTGATTTCGGCCTTTTTTAAATGCAATTTGTACACTTTTTTGAAAATACGTACACACCATTTGAATAAAATTAACTAAAGAATGTTAATATTCATTTCGAGCACATTTTTTAAATATAAATGCATAGTTATAAAATTTTGGAAATTTTGAACTATGTACCAGAGATTGTGATTGTCAGCATTTTGCACTGCGTGAATCTTTTCTATTTAATAGCCACTGTTACCATGGTAATATTTAAATAGGAACAAATATAGATGATTTGCGTATAAAAGAGACTCAAATTTAAAGAACAGATATCTTTAAAATATTTTTTATCAACATGTACATCTATTTCTATTCCACACCATTTACTCGAAAGTAATAATTTGAAAAAAGTAGAACTAATAAAAATAGGTAAAATTAAGGTCTGTTCAGCTTTTTCTAACCGTTAAAGCGCTGCTTTAAAAAATCACCCACCTGAGGTTTGTATCTCGCTACTGCGACCTACAACTTCTAGTCGGTGAAAATTACTCATATTTGTAATAATCTGAGACCAAACATTTTTAAATCTTGATGTCTACACACTTTTCTCATTCCCAATAGCTGTAATTTACCTTGCTAATAAGATATATAAACACTACCATAGTCGTTCTTAGCGGTGTTTTTTTTCTTACAGTCTGTATACTGCTTTCTATGTTTTCTATGACGGGTTTATATAAATTGATTGGGATATTTCAGTTTGTGTCAAGTCATGTTTCGCTGAGTTGCCTTGAATTTATCATTGAAACAGCGATTCTGTTTATTTTATTGTCTAGATCATTTACGCCTTTTTATCATTTACGCCTTTTTATAATTTCCATCGATCCATCCATGATGACAGCAGGAGAGTTTATATTCAGAGAGACAAGTTGCCTATGACTTTTTAAAATTATTGTTACGATTTCGCAACAGGTTTGCATATCTACGCTATTCGGCCCTTTTCTTACAGTACTATGCCTACTCTAAAAGTATCCAGTAATATTAACAAATACGATTTTCCATTTTCACACGTCACTACTGTTTTAGGATCAGCGGTGTTTTTTCACTGTAAAAAATGGAGCCTTTTATTGTTTAGTTTGATTTGGGATGTACTTTTTCTGACAGCGGTAGTTTAGATGTCGTTGGAGCTGCTGGTAAGCCTGCCCTAATGCGAGTATCCTGGTACGACGAGCCCAGCAAACGCTGGACGTTGACGAATGGTGATTTATTGTGGACGCTGGTTCAACATTAAATCATTATTGGTTCAAAGTCTGATGGTAGTCTGTGAATACTGTTAAATCTATATCGGCTCTGTGTATACATTTCAATATGGTCTGCACCGAATTCAAAATACCCACGTTTTAATTGCTACGGAATGATATACGACCAGCATTTTTGTCCAGAATTGATAATATTCCAAAATATCTATTAAAAAATCGTGTGGTCCTCTGCACTGCACGTTTTAAAGTACTGGTGGGTGTTTGAAAAGTTTTAATTTTGGGCTCGATTCGAACTAAAGTTATTACTGAATATTATTTTAATACAGAGTGTTATGATAAAAAATACAGAAAGATAGAGTAATGACAAATATTATTTTAAGGTAAAGTGTTATAATAACAAGAAATTTATTTGAACAAAAAAAAATGTGGCGATGGGATTTCATATGAAACTATAAGTATCTTCACATACTTAGGACTAAAAAGAAAGAAACATATGTAGGCCTATAATTTTTAAATCTGTTTACTAAATTAGGTATCATATGACAATCCTTATTTCACAGAGCATTCAATATCATTCAATCGATTCATTTCAGCAGCAGCCAAAGTAGAAGCACTAAAGCCAACAGATAAAGGATGTAGATCTGTAATCATTATATCATGATAAACAAGTAATACAAAAACCCTAAGCAGCTTAAGTACAATATTCGAAGAATAATTGGAATGATAAATGTTAAACATTTTCAATAGCTTTTGAATGAAAAAAGGAAGAGAATATGTCAGCATATATTGTCACAAAAAAAATTAATATGCAGCGAATAGAAACCCCCTACTAATTCAGCCACCATTTGAAAACCCCATCGGTGGGTATTCAATTGGCAGTTGCTAGCATATATTGTCACAAAAATTTAATATGCAATGAACAAAAAATTCAACTAATTCAACCTCAATTTGAAAACCCCATTGATGGGCATTCAAATAGCAGTTGCTAGCCATATTTGATTCACACAAGATATTCATTCAATGTTGGTGTAGTGTGGTCTCTGACGGTGGCCCAACATAACTGCAGCATTGGGTCAACCTTGCATCTTTGTTAGTTATAACTGCCGCACGAATAGCCAACTACGTTGTTTCAACGTCGTGTGTTATGTGTGATCCCGATGCAGATGCAGACAGCTGTCGTTTGTTGTGATTCGCTCAGTGATGATAAACTGTTGGTAGGTGACGTCAATGTACGGACAGCCCTGCCCCTATCAGCGGCGGTAGCTTAACATAAACAATGTTTTGCGGCTAATGGAAAGCACAGAGCATGGACCAATACACGCTCACATGCAATGCTGGGAGCTCAGCCAGAAGTTTCATGCTGTCACAGAAACTCTGGGTCTCAGATCCGGTTCAATCTCCGGTCACTAAGTGTCCCCATCTATATCTCAATTGCAGGCGAGCGTGGACCAATACTACGGTACCACTGTCAACAACACAATGGTGACATTTGTCTTACATTTATTCCGCATAGTTTATAAATATGCATTGTTATAAAGTCACATCATGGGTAACCTAGACTGTAACCCTACTATCATTTACATTAACTATATAGATTGATCCCTTGTAACTGCCTTTTAATTAAGAAGTATGTGTCATGTACTACATCTGTGCTCGTACTTAGAGCCGCATCACCCAATACAGACTGCAGGCGGTTGTTTGGCCGGATGCACAGAAATCTCCATTTTGTATCGCATTCCTAATGTAAATGTTTGTATTTCGCGATTGGTAATTTTCGCGGTTTCGCGGTTGTTGCTCATACAACGTGTTCATAGCAGGGGTCGCCTGTCTTCCTATTTATTTAGATCTACTCCTCAGTATGAGGAAATCTTCGCGTGCATGATGAATTAGCTTTTCCGTTGGTGATCGCGAAATTCTCAACTATTGTGTGATTTACAGTAGCCGTATGGTCTTATAGTGAAGCAACTCCGGCATGGTTGCCATGGAGATTGTAACTTCCGCAAAAGTCCACAAACCTCACTACACAGTGGCGTTCGCTTGTCAACTTAGCTAGAGATCAGTTCGTCTCCAGGTTGACACACGCCACAAAAAACAGAAAGATAGAGTAATAGCAGTGACAAATGTAATATCACTCTCCTATGAGGTCTCTTACATATATAATACGGATATTTAATATTGACAGACACAACACATATCCCTATGAGTTAAATGCACATTTTACACATATGAATAACGTTTAGCTCTTTGTTTATATTGACGTTTTCAAGCGACAGAGAACAGACACACTCTGTTAGTTACCGAACCCGCCAAAATAACAGCTGGTATCATTCTCGTTGTCTTTAGTTCCCAACAAACAGGATATGCATTGAACCAATGTTGTTTAAATGTTGAAAAACCGTCTGAGATGTTGGCCCAGTATTAAAAAAGCATGCTTGCCGATCTGGTGGTAATAACGTGTGTCGTTCCGTATTTCACGTATTTATGCCTGAAGTCTGGTACCGTTGTAAGCTACTGCAGATGGATAAAACTGTCCGCGTGCTGTAAGTATGGAGCGCACTACTCAAATCTATTTTGTTTATGGTTATTATAATTTACAAATGTGTATTGTCAGGTGTTTATCATATTGTAATATTTAAACCAATAAGTCCTAAATAACTGCTCCAAGTTTATTAAATGCACTCCCCTTGTATGTGCATGAGGACAAGGTCATCAATGTCTTCATTTAGAAAAACGTTGAATATGTATCTGTTTGAAATTGAATTATTTTGCTGATGTTTAGTTTTCATTATTATAATGCGAAGCGCCTGTGATTGTCTGGCAGGTATAAAGGTGCTATAAAAAATGATTTATTATTATATTCTTCTTCCTTTTATCATTATTATTATTGCCTTGTTCAGCTTAAAAGAGGACATCTCATCACCCCAAATATCAGTCCAATTTATAAACATGTAAAATACCTCAAATGCACGGGCCAAATTATTTTGCCCTAGCCCCCTATGTAGTGAATAAAAAAGTCTGGACTGTGTTTTTCAAAAACAGCTACCGAGACAGAGCTGAGCTAGGCCCCCTGATGTGTAAAAAGGTCACAGTAGTTCAAATTAGGTTAAAATGCATACCCTCTTGCACAGACAAGACACCCGTCCTTTTAACCCACTGTATCCCTGCCCAGTTATCATCATGGTTCCATATTAATTGGCACAGTGTTTGTACAGGTTTGATCTTCACAATGTACACACAGTGAGGAGTAGAATATGGCAATCTGGTGCACCAACTGAAAAAAGCCTGCTACAACCGGCTTTGCATTGACAAAGTCGCAATCTTTAGCAGATTTTGGTAACGGCGTCTGTCCAACAAAATAACTATAACGCTACTACATTTATTGTGTTAGCGTGTTCGTGCTTCTCCAAGGACAGGTGCATTGTGTTTTTTCTGAACAGCATACCCTACAAGAAGCGGGAATCCTGGAATATTGATGCCTTAGCTGGGTTGTTGTTGCACAAGTAACTCAGATAGTTCTGCAACATAGTGGCCAAATTATAATTTATTAAATGACAAAAGCGTCAAAAGCTGCAGAATATGCTTAGGCAATCTCCATTGACCGTCGGTGCCGAATATTTAATGCCTATTATAAATCCCACCAAAGTTGAAACTATTTGCTTTGTTGCTAATCGGTACCCTACTTTCTGGCATGGCAATGAACAAATCGAGAAACTGATCAAATTCCCTTGGTAAACCAAGTTGTCAATGTAACGGGCAAACTACTATACGACCATTAGAGTTGTCATGCGGCTTAACAACACAAGAATAAAACAGGAACAATTTACTTATGAACATCTTAATCACTATGATATTTGAGCATGTGTGATATCGATTTGATGTTTTGGACAATAATGTATTTCAGACGATTTTTTGACGCGTCAGGTTTATCCATTTAAAAAGAAATCAACAAAAGTGACCATTTTCATGCCGATATTTCGTGAGCAGGCTTCTTATTTCACCTTATGAACACACCAAATCGATTTCAATTCGTACATGTGTTTGCAAGGTGGTACAACAGCTATTCATAAAATATCAGATACAAAAATTGAACACTTTTAGCTTATGTGAATATGTGAAAACTGTAAATTTATTTTCGTCGCATGCGCTTATTGACGGCTCATTAGAAAGCAGGACACCATGTTAGAAAGAGTATCACGCATGACACCATGTTAGAAAGAGTACCTGCATGATAGGTCTACAAATAGCTACTGATGTTCATCAAACTGTAGGCCTTCTCATGTCATATTGATCATATTGGGAGCATAGTATTACTAGTCTAGTACTGTGATTGTAGACTTATTTACTTCTCAACTTCAACCTGCATGACTTAATAATGGCGGCAAATCTTCCTGGCATGTCCCGGGTGCTTCCTGACCTTCCTGGAAACTCGATTCTGATTGGGTTACATAATGATCTCGTTTTGTCAGCGAATAAACACGCGGCTTTCATTCGTGGCAGTTGAGGACGGGGAGACATCACCTATACTAGCTTAGACTAGATTTTCTTGGCTAGGCTACAGTCATGACCTACCTATGATGTAGGACTATGTTCCAATTGAGGGGTCGTACAATAAGTTCGAACACTGTGTCACTTCAGTTTTAATCTTAATCACTATAGTCATGGATAAAACAAATTATCGTTGCATGGCCCAACTCTCCCACATAGTGGCCCAACTATACCTAAGTGGGAGAGTTGGGCCATGACCCATTACCCATGACCATGACCTAACTCTCCCATAGTGTCCCAACTCTCCCACATTTGACTGTCTCAGCTCTCCCTATATCTGCTATTTTTGTTAAAAATAAAATCACAGAATGGCTTTTGACGATATTGATTCTCAGCTAAATGCCTTGATGACAGTATCATATAATAGGTATATTACACACCACAAAAGAGCAGTCTACTATGTACTATTGATATGCTAACAAATTGCTTACCTTCGAGTTAATTGTTTACAATTTTTTCAATATAATCGATTTCTTGACAAAAAATTTTCATTGAACATGGTTTCAAGAAGCTGGTCACATCAACCAATAGGTAATGTATCGTTAATTCGTTAGACGGCAGCACCTGATAATAATGCTTCACGTTACTGTGATATCGGGGGTGGCCAAACTCTCCCTGCGACCCAACTCTCCCAATAGCCTCCCCTAGCCTATATACCTCTGTAAACGGCCAGTTCTATGGTCAGAGATGGCTTGTGTAGGCCTATTAGCCTACTGTTTTATCACAATAAATAATCTTCTAGATAATACAGCCTAGCTTGTCTGTAGTAGGTAGTGAGCTCAAGAGTTTGAAATAATTCTGCTTCGCAGATACTTCTCTCTACAAAATTCAAATTTGTGTGTTAATTCTGTTGTTCATATATGTGCCAGATAATGTCCTTGTCTTACTCCAACCATTGCTGAATCTATTGCAAAGAAACATACTTCCCTTTACTTGTTCTTGTGTTTCAGTTAGAGGGTTTCAAGGTAAATGAAATCAAATCAAGAGTCTATTTGATCATTATATAAAAAACGCTAAAAATCACCCACCGGTTTTGTTTGGCAGTCCCATGCTCTAAAACTGTGTTTGATTTGTTATTTCCTTTTATCATTAGGGCGTACTCATGAAATACTTTGGTATATCAAAGAAATATTCATCCTTCAGAAACCATCAACAATCTACAGTTAATCATGAAGCAGGATAAATAACGCTACAACAAATAATTGTTTGAATTTTTTATGTGTTTCGTGTATTCTCGACAAAAAAGGCAGAACTAGTATAAAAAAATCTAGTTTTTAAGATCTATCAAAGAAACAACCATCCTTCTGAAACCACAAACAATATACTGTTTGTATTAACGAAAATGATGGAAGACGATTAAAAAATGTGTTTTACTGTCGATTTCTACAAGACATGCGCATTTTATTTCATATATTTTCATTCAGGGTTCTATTGGTATACAAAGCGTATCGATTTCCCCTTCCGATTTAATAATTAAGCCCAGAGCTATCCAGACACGACATCAAAGAAGTGAAATCAGACCAAAAGCATAACAATGCGATTATGATCACATTGACTTCATGACTAGGGAATGTAGCTGGGCATGTTTTCATGTTTTTACTTTTCACTGAAATGTTAAAAACAATGCACCGCAGACCTAATGATGGCAGGCAGGTTTACTAGCAGCTTGTTTGATGAAAGGTAGTACTTCAGTGCTTTGGAATATTGTATCTCCGTTTTGTCAATTTGTGGATATTATAATTCACATTGTCGAAAACCCACAGCGCTAATACTAGGCACACATATGGATGCTTTTATCACCTGGTGTGATAAGACGTTTTTCCCATAATTTTCAAATCAAATCATTTTTTTGTGTATTACAGTACAATTTAAAATACATATAATTATGTTATGTTATGTCGCTATTAACAATGTCAAATGTTTATGTAATTTGTTGTGTGAGACCATTTCGACACAACAAGACACCACATTTTCGCTTAGCCGATCACAACATTAGGTGAAAGTCGTTTCTTTAGTAGTTGTTTTGGTGTGACATTGGCTTTAAGCTTTACCCGATATGCCTATGCAAGGGGTCTCGTTGACTCTGGTATTGTCTGAAAACAAATAATGATATCTCGCGGTTTGATAGCACTTGGCATTGAGTGCAGTAATATTTATATCACACTTCTATCAGAATTGCTTACTAAACCTCATGTGATGGAGTACGTCAAGCGTCATTCGTGACGTACATGTATTCTGCCCTGCAAATCCAAAAAGCAGCATTTGCTCACGTGTCGTCCATCCTCGGTATTGTAGTATTCTGCTGAGTCATTATGAATAACTTGGTTGATAATGTATTAGCTTGTCAATAATATTGCTAGGGTTAAGCGTTAGCGTTTTATATTCTTGAGTGGGTGAAAATCAAAAAATACTTCATCATGCAGTCAATAGTATTATCGAGAAGATCAATTACATAGAGATGTATGTACCCCTACATGTAATACAACACATATACGTCAAAATAGTTTAATTTTAGGTGAACAGCTTTAGATCTCGCCTAATATTCATTTGCAGTGCAAATATAAATGTGAGAAAATATATACATTTGTATGCAAATATATTTTTTCAAGTATATTTTTACACATTTAGAACTCCAAAAGTAGGCTTTCTATATAGCAAGTGCTGGCATTTGTTAGGAGGTAATGGGAAAAGCGTATTTCTATTATTTCAGCCGCTCCTGCCCACCGCTCTGTTTTCTGTTGTGAAAAAAATGATGCTAATGAGATAAGAAAGTAAGATTTTTTATCATTCTGGGAGACATGACAAAACGGCCTATGCAGAATAGGCTACAGCTAATATATAACAAACGTAGAACAACTGCTAATAGTGTGCACTTCGGGAATACGTCAGAGTTTGTGTTTTATGTAACCGATACCTAAGTGGAAGGTATTAATGTGTGCTATTAATCAAGTCGTATGTCTCATGATAGGTCCACCATGTTGATCTGTAAACGAGACAAAGTGTCTGGCCGTTGAAGGCAGCTACCGTCAAAAGTGTAGAGATTTTATTTTAGATAAGTGCATATCGTTCTCCCCAGCAAACATTATACGTTTGCCCTACGTTTGCTTACTGTTGGTCCAACGTCTACGACGTTGGCACAACAGTAAACCAACGTTAGGCCAAAGTATCTGGGCCAAAACGCTTTCACTGCTAGAGGATGATACACGTAATAATTTTCCCCAACTGTAGACCATTGTACCAATCAGATGTGTGTAAGATAATTTATTACGAACTAAAAACGAAACTGAAGTGAACCCTTAACTTTTACGCATTATATGCGTCATATAGGGCTTGATTCTAGTAAAGGTTATTAAAAAATAAATGATTCCTCAATGGTAAAATGAAGACTCTTTTAGCTTTATTTAGATATATTAGACGTACCGTATGGATTTTATATAAAAAAAAAAAAAAATTAATTCACTTTGAGTGCGAATTGCGACGGCAATTGACAAAGCTCTTACAGTAAACGAAAAGTTGCTAAAAATTGCGTTAACTATTGATTTTTGGGGCTTTCAAAATTAAATGTGTTACTTTCATTAAAATGGCGCAAACTTAAAAAAATACTTGTAAGCTATATAGAGCTGGGTGCTGGCAAAGGACATGTTTTAAAAGTAAATTGTTTGACTGGAAAGTGAAGTGTTGTAAGTGGAGTGTGACAATGGTGGTTTACAAACACTATTTGCCCCATACTTTTTAGGATTATTATTGTTGTAAAAAAAAGAATATAACTTCATCATTAATCAAAGTCGTATTTACAAGTATTACCTCACTCTTATCTGTAATGACGTCACGGTTAATGTTACTGTTAAAAATATATAACGTACCACACGCAGGCTTGCAGCTATCTTATCGACCACTCTTAAATTCATAGCAGGCCTAATACTAATGTTGTCACTGATAAGAATACGAATAAAAGCAAACAAAACATAATTATTGGGTGGAGAAGTAAATATCTATATTACCAGATAAACGTATATGTAGTCTTATTGTCTAGAAGTGCGACAACAATGACAACAATGATAATTCCATACATACAAATTATAATGTCATACCCAAGGAATACTATTTGGTGTGTACAATATTTCAGGAGCACAAATAATCAGATTGTGATAATGATATAAATGAGTAAATTGCAAGATGTTAAATGGTCACTATAAACTTAATTTTGTATTAAAAGATGACTTTGCCTTAAAAATGTTTCAAATGCATTCTTAACTCCCTGCACGTATGCCTATTTGAATAATATTCAAAAAGTAATATAATAAAATTATGTTTGTCTTATGTTTTCGTCTAAGCAAAAAATACTTCTTAATGTGTCCCAGAAATGATTGCCTTTTATTATATGTGTTCCTGAAAGCCACGTAAAATGGGTCACCTCGAATCACACCACGTACAATTAGATTGGCGTGATGTCACACTTTGGCTTCGAGCTGAACACAATGACCGATGTTGGTTAAATGTTGAGCCACCGTATAAGGACCAATTATCCCATGTGGACCAATTATCCCATGTGACCTGATGGGACAATTTGACTTCCAGCTGACCAAAGTATCTAATGGCAAATTTTCAATAGTAGTAACTTAACAGAAAATGGTACATTCCATCAATATGTGAGACGTTCTCAGTTTTGCTCGATATATTTTTCTTGGGTTTTTATAAATTTTTTTGCAGTAAAGTGGGAATTTTGGTAGCAAGGCACAGTTCACAGCCAATTGATATTCAAGGGAAATTCCATGTAGGCCTGGTTGTTAAATAATTCAAAGCAAACCCGATGTATTCCTTCTATGTCGTTCTGCCTTTTAGTTTTGCATAGAGTGAAGTACCGTTAGTTTCAGTCGCAATTATCAAACATCCAAGTAATGAAGTACGCCTCTACATTAGGTTTTAGATATATTTATTCATTATCAAAAAATACATGTAACTGTTATAATGCTTTATTATATTGTGTTTATTATATACATAGTTAAATATTTATAAATAGTTAAATGAACAGTAATTGAGAATTATAGTGGATACAATAAAAAGAAAGATAAGTGATAGGCCATGAGCTACTACTACCCTACGTGCACACCCCCCCCCCTCCCCCTCCGACCCCCCCCCCACAACCGAGCCCCTGATCTATCACATATCTAAAAGATGAAATGAGATGTTAACAATAAACAGATAGGGACGAACTTTTATATTTTGACCACTTATATGGAGATACCTTTCCCCCAAACCCGTCTAGAATTAGGCGATGGGGTTACGTAGACGTCTGTCGCTGCTTTTTTATTTAAATCTTTGCTCTTGTGATATATATGAAGTAAATATTCATCTAGCCACATACGTTCAAACACATTTTTTTATTAAAAATAATCGATATCAACAACAAAACCAGCTAGTCTATATAAAAAACATCTAATCAAACATAAATGTTGGTCACATTCCTATTTTGCCCATAATAATCCCCTTTTATATGGTACATTGTATAGGCTATAACATAATTATGTAGATTGGCTAACTAGAACAAGAACGGCAGACATGTACGTAGCCCTACCCCACTAAATCTAGACGGGTTTGGAGGTAACTCTATATAAGTGATCACCATAAAAAATCCGTCCATAACATTTCATTTTATGTTTTAGACATTCCGATGCTCAAAAACATTCGTGCGGGTTGTGTGTGTGTGTGTGGGGGAGGGGGGTGCAATTATGCCAGAAATATTACAGGAAATGTGCCAGAAAATATACATTAAATACTTTTTATTAACAAAGCAATACATGTACTTTTATCTACTAAGATGTATTATCAGTTGAAAATCATTGTTGCCTGTTTCTACTGAATAATACAAACTGTAAATGTATAGTAGAAGGCAGACACCAAACAATTACAGCGTTCCGTTTTGACACGAAACCTTTTTATTGCTACTAAAACGCAAACCTTAATCAACATATGAAAATCTTGAAAAATGTGTAATAGAATATACTTCTAATATGAAATCAAAAATAATCCACATGCAGGCTTTCCGAAAACAGCATACACCAGACGATGACCCTATGTTAAATCTATGTTGGGTTGTCGTCTGCGACGCTCAACCAACATTGAATCAACATTGTATTATTCGACTAGTAATTTGTTGATTTTGTATCCCGAGCTGCATATAGCATATTAACCTAACCTTTCAAACACAATAATTGTCGTATTTATGCACAATCAGACCTAATTCATGTAATTTGAATAAACTTGATTAAGAAATGTTTTTTTTTGCTTGGTATTTCACACTTTATTTTTTTATATCAATCAGGTGATACTGTCGATCTGGTAATTTTTGCGTGTTTGAACTTTCGCGAATTTCTGATTTGGAGACTTTTCACGAAGTTTAAAATTTGTGAAATTTTATTTTTCTCCAGTAGATCTATTATAATAATAATTTTCGCGAGATTCTTGAATTCGCAAATTCTTCTTCCTAGCGAAATTTAAAACCTCGCGAATATTACCAGATCTACAGTAATCATTCACATTAAGATGGAAATAATTCACATGTTTGTGTGATAGAAAATAAAACAGTACACTTGTAATAATAATATTAAAAGATGAAAAAAGTCCTCAATAAACAGTAAGAAAAAGAAATATTTTCGGTTCAATTATAAAAAGGCACAGCCCTAACTGGTCAAACACCCATACATCATGACATCATGTATGCCCACTGACCAGCCGTTTCCAAACAGTGCACAGTGGTGCAGGAGTATAAAATGCTCTACTTGGGTTACAATTAAATGAAAATATCTCTTGTCGTGATATGTGAAGCTTGTGTCGTGATATGTAAAGGATTTGTTTTCTGCGGTATTCAGCATGCATTGTGCGGTATGATAATGCGGTATGCGTGTGATTCCTTTAATACGAAATACAGTGCGTTGTTTGTCCTTTTGCAACAAAAACATACTGCGGACATAAATGCCTGAATTATCTCTTTCCGCTTCATTTTAATTCCCATATTATGGGTCTACGACCATTATAAATATTTAATTATTCCAGTGCGGGGACCGTCTTTCGTCAGAATCTGCAGTATACAGACGGCAGATTCTGACGTATATGATTATAAAGACGGCCCCGGGGCTGAAAGTGTTAACCACACATCATGCCCCATCCCCGTGATTTCTAGTTATAAAGTTGAATGGAGAAATCATACTCAGAAATCTTACTCTCGAAATGGAGCGATTAGTTGTACCGTTTACCGCATGTCTATGAAAACCGCATACCACCATTGTATGCAGATAAATATTTTCACCATATTATATTTGTCATTGTTTTCTGCATACTGCATGCATAGTGCATGCTACATGTAAGATATCTCAGCTTCAACACGTCTCAGAATTGGAGTGGCGAAACAAACTTCACTTGGCCTTCAAAAGCAATTGCAACATCGATGCTTTTCGCAATGTTTTTTACAACAAAAGAGTAACTGCTAGTCTATTTATTATAACTCATAGAAGTATAAGCCAACCAGAGCTTCGATTTCACAGTATTGAGTGCACAACTGATAAATTTGAAGGTGGAAATGCTGTCCACAATCTATAGCATTGTTCATACAATATTTTTAAATGTTCAGCTGGTCAGATTGATTGTAACTTGGTAACTTCTTGAAACATCGCCATATTGTAATAAAAGCTTCTCGCAATGTTATTATTCGAATATGGCAGCCAAGATGGCGCCTCCTTGTCGGGCGGTGATATCAGTTACTTGACCGTTGTCCAGCCTAGACAAATACTCTTTGATCTGTTAACAAAACAATGAGACAAACAAGGATGGGAAATGAGGAAAGATATGGGTGCTAAAAAAAAACTATGATTTTTTTAGGTATAATATCTAGTTTGGTTAGTAAAATAGCCACTTCTGATGTACCGTACTTTGTCACAAAACGAAAGCGGTGTGTTGTTTGAAGAAAAATACACTGCTTAGTTTCTGTCATTCGCATGCGTATAATTATTGTGAATTTTATATTATTATAATTATGTAATATAATAGTAAAAGCTAAAAACTACAAATCAATATTTGTGTCGACGTCTTAACGTTATCATGGATATAATATCTGATAAGTTACCCAGTGATAACCACCACATACATGTGGATATAATGCTCATCATGTTTGGCTAATCTATATGTTCCATTGTGTTCTACTTGTTAGGTCAGCGGAACTATAAAATAATTGTTTTAATAGGCCTAATACTTACAAATGCCAGCCTTTGTCCATGCATCACATGCAGCACATGCAGCGGTAAACAAAACTGTGGTCAACGGAAAAGTTGAATGACACGTGTACTCTACATATCGGGGTTATTTGTTTGATTGATCCTTATTAAATGAAGGAATTAACAGTATATAGTAAAGATCACTAATGATAATTCCCTGTACAGCAGCTGATATACTATGATATCTGACATTCTATCAAAAATCGCGAGCTTTTAAAGCCACGCCTTGATGTGACTGAGTTTGGGATCCTAAAGGGTGCGCAGAGATACACAGACCACCTGTGAGTTATACATGTGAGAAATAGAAACTTATATAGCTTCATTTAACATGAAGATAATGTCCCATATCAGCACAACTAGTCAATATGTCCTCGGTGCCACTCATAGGGTAAAGTTTATTCACTATTAAATACGGTTTTTACCATGTTACACAACATAATATTGGAGATATGAGGTTGTTTCAGGAAGCCGACGATAAAGTCTTACAAAATAATAAAATAAAACACATACACTAAAAGGATATAATAGGGATTACATTTAGCGTGTTTAATTTCAATATTTTCATTCAAATTTAACTATGAGAACACGGTATTTACGGTAGCTTTATCTGTGGGTATGTTTCTATTTTTATCACCATAAAACTACCTGTTATCTCGACCAATTGTCCAGAACAGTAGACGTATAATTAGCTGAAGGGCATAAACAATAGAGAAGATAAAAATTATTACTAACTATTTTGTCGTTTATTACGTACATGGCTCCTCATACTCATGACGTGAATATCCATCTAGAACATGATGATAACCATGATGATAACAGTGATCCAACAATAAGAGGCTCCCTTCACCTTTTGGGTTTTGTTGAAGGAGACAATGGCACGTATCATATCAGTAGAGTGGTATGTTATGTTGAACATAGTATGTTCTGTTAAACACGGTCCACTGGCGCGATGTTGGCGCGATGTTGGGCCAGCGTCTCCGACGCTGGTCCAACATCGCGTCAAAGTCGGATATATGAGTCGCCAATGCACAACAACCTTGCAAAGCTCGATCATTTAATGGTAAAGCAAAATTTATCGCTTTGTGTGAAACGGAGGGATACGCTGAGATATTGTTTGTTATTTATTTGGTGACTCAAGAGAGTCGTTAAACAGGAATCACGTTAACAAGTTTCCGTCAGACAAACTTATAAAGTAGTCCAGGCAGTAGGCGATCCAATAAGGTGGGCGACTCAAAAGACAACTAGGAAAAAGGGTGGATCAAACGTGCGTGCAATGTCAACAATGACCCTCCTGCGTTCCTGTTCACCAATATAATATGTGCATCGTGTTGTTTTAATGTTGGGCCATCGTCGCAGACTGTGGGCCAACAATAATAAAACATTGGTGCAGAAGAAAAATAAATCTGAAATTGTCAACTATAGCAAGGCTAATTTGTATACATAGTATTCTGATACATTCATTTGAGGCTGAAATGATGACAATTGATAGTCTGACTGCTTATCGTTAAGTAAGTACATGTACGTTCCAGCCAGTCTGGGAGCGCATGCAAGCACAAGAAACTATAACCAAGTGCTGGTGTAATGTTGGACCACTGTCTGCGACGCTGGCACAGCATTAAATCAGCACTGAGCCAAGTCTCGTGTTTACTCAGATGGTCCGGAATGGTAAGGCGTGAGAGTTTGGAAAGTTAGTCATGGTGAAAAATAAAAACGCAAGCCAGCATCTGTGGGGCAGCACAAATTACATTTAATTATCTTCCCGTCTCGTAAACATCACACTACAAGTGATCTAGTCACAGCAGCCGAAGAACAGCGGCAGTAAAATATATTTTTTCTGAGCTGTGTTTACTGCAATGCGTCGCATGTGTGCCATATATGCCTATATACGCTGGGATAGGCTTAATACTTAGAAATATCCAAATTATGGGCACAGAGCACATGCCTTTTGCTAAAGTTACAACATATCTTGAGTAGTCCTACTATTTTTTTCAATTCATCATCAGCCCATTAAATACCAGATTTTTAGCATGTCATAGATAAAATGTGACATCAATCAGCAAGATTTCAAAATGGTTGACATCCATTTTCTCAAGTGAATAATTTTCACTCACTTTAAGTTGTGAATTGCCTCACACAAGAGACACAACTTTAAGTAACGTGGCGGTTAAAGGGTTGAAGCAGTTGTACAATATATTCACATTTCTTTCAGACACGCCAGCTGCCCAAAACAGCCTCTAAGTCAACCATGTTTCCATAAACATGATAAATAAAAAGATTTTTTTTATATTTTGAATAAAAATATATATTCAGCTCATTTTTGGTTTATTGAGCTCGGTGCAAGATAATTTTACAATGATACTCCTCTTCACCCTACCAGTATATTCGTATATTTATCTCTAAGCTACAAAAAGTCGACCATATATGAACATCAACATTAAATAACTGGTGCGATAGTCGGTCATGTAGAAATTTGTAAAGGCGAGTACTTGGAAAAGTGTCATTATTTCTAGATATCCTGTTGTCAGTATAGTTACCGCTAGTTCTAGCATGAGCATTAAGATGAATATTTGAAAAGGCATCCACGGATCATATGCAAAGAAATAGCCACCTAAAATGATAAAATAACATAATGATTCTATTTTCTGGACTGCAGTGTGGAGGATAGAACAGCAGGGCAGAGCAGAGCAGAGCACAGCACAGCACAGCACAACAGAGCAGAGCACAACACAGTACAGCACAGCACAACACAACAAAGCACAGCACAGTACGAAACCCATTATAAATGGTACAAAGGTTATGTTGATAATGACTGCCACTCCCATGCCCGGCAAGTTGTCTTTTTCAGATGATATCTGCAGGGAACACGTCTGGTGTAAATTAGCGTATCATTAGCCAGCCCCTGTTTGCTTGTGTTCAAGTCAGTTGTTATTAAAGTCTCCACTCACGACTCATTGTTAGTGGCTCCATGTACATCCGAGCAAACACGACACTTTGATGCAAAGTAGTTTCGTTGACGGCCCATCATCGCAGACGGTGCACCGGCATTGAAACAACATTGGACCAGCGTTCTATGTTTCATAGGAGTTGAAACAGTCGCACGTAGATTGTAACCATTCACACGCCGAGTGTACATGGTAGTTTTAGCTTGTGGACATTTTTCTGAAAAACAAATAACTACTCCTGAATAATTAAACAATACAATCTTGGCTGGTTGCATTTTTCCGTGCATTGTGACGATATCGCCAAAAACATTTTATCCGGTATAAGATTTTACAAGCTTTTACGGCCAAAATATTGTATTTCACATGTGCTATTATGTGAACATCGTTTTATGTTTACTTTTTATCGTTATAAAGTAAAAATTAGATTCCTTTATCATTGACCGATAACGTTGGGCTAGTTGCGGTATGAAAGGTTCCACGATGTATACAAACACTAAAGTGTACAGTATCGCCACATTCGGATGAAATATCACTCGTATAAAAAAATTGTACATGTTATTACATGTACTAACTCTTACTAGGTTATTATCGGTTATGTAGTGACGACTAAATGGTGTTAAAATTATGTGAACGTATTACATTCGAATCACTAGATTGTTTGATAGTTTTCTATGACGGGATGATCTGTAGTTGGCTCTGATTAAATTTTATATAAATTAATATGACTGTACTATTTTATATGTCCCTTCCCAATTATTGTAAATCTAGTCATCACCACAATGAAAATATTTGTAATTCAAATGTATCTGAATTCGCAGAGGGCAATTTACGACCCAAAGCATATGGTTTTAGCAGATCATATATCTTCTTGACAACATATCAATCACGTCGGGATTTTGCCTTGCTGTGGATCACCGTTTATTTCTTATCACAGATGGCGGCCAGTGTTATCATATGATAGTCACTGAGTTTGTTGATTTGTGTGGATATCGGTCGCTGTCTGATAAATGATCCTGGCAAATACGCGACATTGACCCAATGTTGGTTGAGGGTCGCAGATGCTGGACTAACATTAAGGACAACATTGGTTCAGCGGCTCGTATTTGCTGACACAGTCTCGATCATGTAGCTGTATTTGTGTGACAATAAATAAAGCAATAAAGAAGTAAACGTGTCAGTGAATTAATTAATGTATGGCCCAAGTATGGTATTCTGACCCTAATTTAAATAGCAACTGAATGACGGTGTGAATTAGCTGGTCTCGTCATGTGACTGAACTACTCTTTTATTGGTTGAGAGGTGGGAGAATACCATACTTGGTCCGATCAGTGAATTAAAAACAAAAAGAATTAAGATATGATTGAAAATAATCATAAATATATTATTACGTCAATCAGGACCGTTACTTATGTATGTGGTTGACATTCAACTTCGCTAGATGATTGGCTACATCTACCAATAAGATGCCTACTTAGGGAGGCCTATCATATAATACATGTGGATCGTGTAATAATATATTAAGTACTGTACGGCTGAAATGAGCTCAAGGTTTTTGAGACGAGTAGGCCTAGGGCTACCATCGTGTAAAGTCTAAAGGCGGTAAATACGACGTTACTGTCTACATAATTCAGAAGAGGAATTCAATTTTCAACCACCCACATTTAGTTTTCCGAGGGATGTACCATATCGCGTCTACTGCATGTGACGCAAATGACACGATGTACGTCTATCAGTAACTGTTATCTCTTTATCAGATCCATTTTACCAAGGCCTCAAACAGATTATAACTATATTACTCAAGGAAATTTGCTATCCTTATGTTATCTTCCTAATTCTAAATCACACACAAGATTTCAAATAGCAGCTCAGCACCAAAGTATGTAATAGTTGTATCTGTCCCTTTAACAAGTGACAGATACAACTTTTTAAAACTTGGGTGCCAAGCTGTAAATATATGTAGTAATCTGGGTTATGTTTATTATAAAAGTGTATTTCATATCGCATATAATTATTTATTGACAGGGACAGGTTGACTTTCTTTATTAAACAACATAAATATTGTTTTAAATGACCAAATTAAAAACTTTGGTCTTTTTAGTACCTTTGTCCCAAAGAAAATTTTAAAAATAAAAAGAAAACAAAGCCAATACTACTTGCTGTTTTTTTCGTATTACGGGTTTTTAAATGTTTGTTTTTAACTACAGGAATTAAAGTTAATTTTTCTAGGCAGTTGACATTAGACCTACCACCTCTGAAGATCTAGAATCCTTATATATATTCGGTAGATCAAATTGATCAATTATTAACAGGCATATGAACACTCTGTGAACTCCTTAGATACATTAGAGTGATTTAAATTTAGACATAGTAGTTATCAATACCTCACCCTAAAATAAAAGTCTTAATAAAATTATCATTAAAGCTCAAACTAATTAAAATAATTTATTCAATGAATATTTGGTAGACCACTGGGATAGCAAACACTGGTGTTATGTTAGCCCCCTCCCCCCCCCCCACCAAAAAATTAGCCGGTCTACCACTAGTTTCAAATAGTGTGTTATAAAAAGGTTTTATTGACCGTTTACATGTTAACTTTGACATATTGGTCCTTTTTATTTCTCAATTGTTTTGTAGGTTTTTTATGCGGCGCGAATCGGTTATACGTTCGGTTGTTATTTTTATCCCACGAATTTGAACAGCTTTGGCCACTGCATGTATGTGTGCACAATACAAAGGAAAGATATCGGGCTCTGAGTCAACCACGCTACCAATGAGCTATCGTGGCGCCAACAATCATCAAAATATGTAGGCCTAATCATCAAGGCATAAGTTGATGGATATTTCGTGTTTATATGTCCAAAGAGAAAAGTTGTGATTGTAAATTGGCACTAGTTATTACACATGGTCAATCAAAACAACGAACACTAAGTGGTCTGAACAATACGACGGGCAGATAAACGCTAACCAGACCCATGTGGATGTCTTTGAATGTGCTAAAACCTTGAACCATTTCCAGAAGTACATGTAGTAAGGCCCTCTAATCAAGTCACTGACCAGGGATTTGGCGGTCACTTATAACCAGTGACATACCCCACCAAAACGTGCATGTGACGACAGATATCTTTCATATTTCCAAAATATTAGAGAACATAGTATAGATTTTTTGTATTTCTTGTATTTGTAGTGCTCTAACAATTCATGAAAACATACAATATCAGGTGACGGGGGTGTTCTGAGCTAATGCGTACACATACCTACATTATTATTGGTGAATCCATGCAAAACAGTAAATATTATGCAAATCTGAAAACACTAGGGATTTAAACATAAAATGAAATGTATTATGTTTTGTTATTTCCAACAAATGTAATACTTTATGAACGTCTGGTCAAGTAAGCATGCCGACCTCTACTTTCAGTGAATATTAATGTTTTGTTAAATCTAGAGCAATGCTTGAATAACGCTACAGCCATGCTGTGAATATAAAATGCTTAACATTTCTGGCAACCAGTGCAGCCTTTCCTGTGTTAATAGGGTCACAGCACAGAAAACACGAGATGCTAAAACAAGTCTGCCGTGCAAAGGCAGTAAGCAGTAAGTAGATACTAAGTAAGCAGATACTGGCTTTTGTCTTTGCAGCGTATAATTGATAGCTTCATGTTTGGCCAGCAGTGGATTAACGTTTTATATTGGTAAAGTCTGTCATCTAGGCTATAACTGTCTATCATATGTATACATGCATTGCATAAGTAGCTGTATAAATATATAACGTTCTCTCATATATTTGCCTTAGATAAAGTGACGGAAAGTAGGAGTGATAGTAGCCGGAATAAATAAACACCGATTTCACCAAGGTCATTTATTCACATGCATTTCGGATTGTACACAATCATACCCTTATTATAGACCTACTGGTGATTTAGACCAACTGGTTTATATTCATGCTGTCACCAGCGCCACACTCACGAGCCCGTCGTGCCGATAGGGAGAGATTGCTCTAGTCACAGAATGGTTCATATTGTGCATTCTTCTAGTTTAGATCTGCTCTCCCTAAATATCGTTCCATAAAATGCAAAAAACAAAATATACATTTACGTGTACGTTTTAAATTTTCCAATCGAGCATTCAGAGATGTAAATGTGTAAACTATCGTTATCAACATAATAAAGGGACAAAAAGTTTCCGTGCAGATGGGGTGTAACTGCTTATATTAACCCTTTCAACGCAGAAACCGACTTTAGACGTCAGCTTCTGACGTCTAAAGATGGTCCCCGCACTGAAAGAAATTTATATTGGCCACAGACTCATAACATAGTGTTCAAATGAAGCGGAAAGAGCTGACTGAGACATGACTCATAATTTCAAGTTGATCTTTGTTCTTCATAGTTTGCACAAAAGCATATTTAAGCGTTGTAAGGTTTGAAGTAGGCCGAAGCAATTACTGCTCTTTACTTTTTCTCGACAGCGTTTGGTATATAGTTATAACCCCACATAAACATTTTCACGACCAATGGATTAGCTGATGTCAGAAATGTCACAGTTAGTGAAAATTATTATTCACACTACACAACTGTAAAATACACCCAAGAAAAGCTCAGCGCATTCTAATTTTGACGGAAAGCAGTATTTTCTCCTAAACTAATAGTTTTTGATATTTTTTCAGTTGAAATGCGAAGTCCTCAATTCATTCACGTCTAGCATCAGCTTAAAACTAATATAAATAAAATAGCCATCAATTGATGACCGGACCCCTCAGCCGTAGCTCTGTCCATCAATATCAAGAAATAATGAGAAAAAAATGACCCCACTATCACCACGTCATTTTTTTCAAATGGCTGCGGCAGCCATTTTGTTTTTAATGGATTCATCCCAAAAGTTAATCAGATCATCAGAAATACCTAGAGAACAGCTATACTAAATTTGACTGCAATCCAACCAACGGTTCATAGGTTATCGTGTCCACGAGCTTTTTAGGCGGCCATCTTGGAAAATGGCTGCTTATGGCTTGGTGCCAAAATAAGATATTTGGGATGAATTGCCCAGGCACATAGGTCATGTCTGTAAAAAATAAACAAAATTCATCAGTTAACTTTAAAAAATGCCCCCCACTACCACCGTGTCAATTTTTTTTAATGGCTACGGCAGCCATTTTGTTTTTAAAAGATTCATACCAAAAGTTATTCAGATCATCTGAAATACCTAGAGAACAACCATTCCAAATTTGAATGCAATCCAACTAACGGTTCATAAGTTATCATGCCCACAAACTTTTTATGCGGCCATCTTGGAAAATGGTGCCCCAAAAGATATATGGGATAAATTGCCCAGGCACATAGGTCATGTCTGTACAAAAATAAACAAAATTCATCAGTTAACTTTTCAGTAAGAGCGGAGTTTCTGACCGCCCGCCCGACCGCCAGACTGTCCGCCTCTGGTGATCACTATACCTCACAGCCTTAAAAACAATTTAGCCTTTAACTGTCTAAGAGCCAATGACGACTAGACATTTTTTTATTGACACTTTATTTATTTATCACATTAAAACATACACTGTTAACTCGATCAGCAAAATAAAACAAACTCCGACTCTGATGTGATAATATCTAAATATTATTTACTCTTTTGAAGTTGAAGTTAACGAGGCATATTTTCAAGTGTGTGGAAAAATAATAAGAGCAGGGCGTAGCGCCAATACATGCGAAATAATAAAAAATCTCCAATTTTGCTCCGGAAATGTATTTTTTCCATTTTATGGCCGACAAACTATGAAGGATACAATGACAAAGAAGCGCATTTGGGGCCTGCAATCAGTGGATCTGATTTAATCCCCGACATTTCAAAGGGCAACAATTTGCCGGATTAAGCCGACTGAAGTCCCGATTTGACTTAATCCCCGGACAATAATGCCATTTTGTAGCAGGACAAGTGGTGCGGCGGCTTGATCCGCCACACAATACGTGAACTGCTTGACTTTCTCGCTCTCTTTCCAGGACCGGGTCACTTCTCTGTCAAGTGGGTAAACAGTGTCAATGCTAGTTTTAAGGCTGGTTCAATGTTCGTTTAATGCCCAGCATTATACCAACATCGACTGCCGCCTCGCGTTTGGTGTATATGTCCAGATTAATTGTTATATAATATAGGATAGAGTGTTATACCGATGCAATGGTGAAATTGTGAATTTATTGACAATATTAGTGGATTTTTTTTGTAAAACAAACCGACTTATTACATTGTGATGCTATTATTTCATTGATAAAAGCTAATATAACAATATATTGATTATGTTGACTGATTAAACATTCTGGATTATTATCCTGATTATTGCAAACTTCCCGAATAAATATTTAGACGAATGATCTGTGACAGAAAAATTGGCCAAGTAAATCAGAGTGAACTGATAAAGATGGCTTATTAGAACGAACAAACAAAGAGCGAAAGAATGAGTTTGCGAAGGAGCGAGCGAACAACCTTACGGACGAGCTAACCAAAACACTGTACATGTAAACAGTATAGTCAGGGAGAGTTAGAAAAAAACCTAAAACAAATTCCTCACCAAAATATTTTTGTACCACGGTCTTGTATAAGGTCTGGACTAGCCACCAAATTTGTTTACTCTGGATAATTATAGGAGGATTTTTAGGAGGATAAAATCCAAAATGGCAGACTATCTCACAGAAAAAAATTAGGGAGTGATAATTAATCATCAATTTGCTTACAAATGTGCTGATTAAAGGATTGGAAGTTGTTTTACATTAAATAAACGACATAAAAAAACAAAATGGCCGCCAAATGTTTCATTAAAGGAACATTTTTTGCGCCTGTCTGTAGTCTTTGTCTCAAATTAAATTTCATTTAACTTTTCATTGTGTGTTTTTCGAATTTTTTGATGTGTCACATTATTTTTGTTATTATTTGAAATTATTTGTATAACCTTTGGATGTGGCTTTGATTATGTTATTAGTCTAGTCGAAAAATAGGTTTTCCGTGCACCCTCGGAAATATACTTCTAATTGGTGTATCTAGCTTGGAAAAAGAAACGTTTGAAAACGATTAGATATATTAAAGCTGAAAAAATGTTCCACGTGCATTTTTGTGCAAATTTGTGCCACCATTACCGAAAAATGTATATTGAGTTATAGCTCGGTCAATACCACAGATAATTTACTGATCATTTAAGAAGTGATCACATTCTCCTTATAATTATCTCAGACACTGCAAAGGTGATAATAGCCACTAACAAACTGATGTTAGCCACTGAAGCCACTTTAAAAGTGATTTGATCCACTTCAAAAATGACCTTGAAGCTACTTTAAAAGTTATATCATCCACAAAAGTGATCTAGGCCACGGAAGAAGTGACCACAGCCACTTTAGTAATTATCTAAGCCACTATAAAAGTGATCTTAGCCAAATAAGAAGTGATCACATCCTTCTTAATAATTATCTCAAGCACAACAAAAGTGATTTTGGTCACTAACAAACTGATGTCAGCCACTGAAGCCACTTTAAATGTTATCTGAGCCACTACAAAGTTGACCTTGGTCAGAAACGAACTGATTTTTAACACTGAAGAAGTCATCACAGCCATATTGTAAGCTCATCTCATTCACCACAAAGGTGATCTTAATAATAATAATAATAATAATAATAATAATAATAATAATAATAATAATAATAAATAAACATTTATATAGTCCATATATCTGTAGCACAATCATAGGCGCTTCACATGTGATAAATTGTCCAGTCACTGTAGCGTTTATTTACAAGTAAAAAAGTATGTATTAAAAACGGGTAAGTATAGATTTAAAAACCGCTTAAAAGTGTATCTTCGCTGAGGCATTTCACAGATATTGGTAAATTAACGGAAAGCCGCTGTGAACAGGTAAGTTTTGATGCATGACTTGAATTTACTGAGGGTATTGTTTTCGCGCAACTTCTTTGGCAATTTGTTCCAGCGAAAGAAAAGACTCTCTCTCCAAACGTTTTCCAAACGTTTTCGGAACAACCAAATACCCAGCTCCTTCAGATCGGAGATTGCGCGCTGGTATCAGTGGGTATGTAGGGGTTAATAAGTCTGTGATATATTGAGGAGCCTTGCCATTTAGAGCACGGTGTGGCCACAAACAAACTGAACTTTGCCACTGAAGAAGTCATCAAATCCACTTTAAAAGTTATCTCACCCACTACATAAATGATCTTGGCACTAAAGATGTAATCGCAGCCTCTTTAAAAATTATCTCAGCCACCAGAATGGTTATCTGGGTCACTAAGAAACTGATGTCAGCCAAGAAAAAAATGGTCTCGGTCACTACAAAAATTATATTTACCACTGAAGAAGTGATTACAGCCACTGTAAAGGTTGTCTAATTGACTACTAAAGTGATCTTGGTCACTGAAGAAGTTACCACATCTACTTTAAAAGTTATCTAAACCACTATATAAGAGATCTTAGCCACTGAAGAAGTGATCACGTCCTCAAATTCACGTCCTCAAATTATCTCAACCACCACAAAGGTGATCTTGGCCACTAATACACTGATGTCAGCCACTTAAAACGTGATCTCGGTCTCTACAACTGAAGACGTGATCACAGGCACTTTAAAAGTTATCTCAGCCTCAAAAAATGATCATGGCCACTGAGGAAGACATCACAGCCACTTTAAAAGTTATCTCGGCCACTACAAAAGCTAATGACTCACCAGTGCTGTTATTAAAAGCTAATTCAAAATATCTATTGAACATACAAGCTATATCATTGGGATTGGTGGCGCTTAGACATGACAATTTATTCTATGTATATTTTTTTGTTTTCGTTCTACAATAAGACCAGAAGACCTTTATTAAATTTCTTAGCTTTTGTTCAAGCTAGCTGGCTTCTTTTTCAGACGTCTCACTTCAGAGTCAAACCAAGGTGGTAAATTCCTGGGGGTACATTTGATCTTGTTACATCATCGTAGCACTAGAGCAAACATTCAGATCAAAATATATGTTGTTAGTACATTCGACTGTCTGGAGCATTTTACCACTCCACAAAGCTCCTAACTTATTCAAATCTATCTTTCTACATGCACTGCACATACACTATATTTATTGCACATACATCTAATAGAGACAAAATAAAAAGTTGTTCCTAATTACAAAAAGCCGACCATAGTAATATCGATAACATAACATTTGCATGTTGCACTTCTTGAACCAAAACGTCAAGCGTGAACATTTACTGATCACTATCATGCTCTGCTGTTTTGTTGGCCATGTTGTTTTTTCTCCTGTTGATATCATTCTTTCATAAATAATACTACATTTAACTTAACTGTCTACCCACCGCTGTCCAAATATAGGGTAAATTAGCATGGCATGACTAAATATGTCCGGTTTCGATTTTTTTCATTACCAATTTCGGCCATCTTACATTTTGCTCTGTAAAAAAACTCCTATGACACTTGAGCGTAAACACATTGTTAGAAGTTAGCTAAGACCCTTTGCTATGCAATGGTAAAATAGGTTTACGGTAAGGAATTTGTTTTAGGTTTTGTTAAAAAATCTCCCAAGTTTCAATGACTAGTAAATGTAATACGATTGAAGGAAAGCGCGCAACCCACGAGCGAATTAAAATATATTAATACTAATATTATATAAGCGATCTAACGAGCGAACGATCGATCTAACAAGAGAATGAAAGATCGAGTAAGCGAACAAATGAACGAACGAATGAACGAATGCGTGAGTGAAACAACGAACTCACGAACGAACAAACAAACTCATGAACAAACTAACCGACAAAATATACAGAAAACGAATCGATCAAAGGAAAGTGCGCAACGCAAGAGCGAATAAAAGATGCTAAGAATAATTAATATTATTATATAAATCAAATTATGTGTGTGAATGAATGATTCATTTTTGTCATGCACCGCTTCCGTACAGAGACCGAATGACAGCAACTGCTTATTTGTCAAGTGAGTGCCTTTAAGTTTGCATTGCAGTACACTTATTGAGTCTTGGGACGAGCAGCTCCATGTTGGCTCCGATGCTTGCGCCCAATAACAATTCATTCGCTATCCGCCTGCTATGGTGTCTAGATGAAGAGTGGGGAAAGCGCGCAAATAGTTTGCGTTGGTTGAGCCTAACAGAAGCAAGAGCTCGCCAGCTTCCGATGCCATTCGACTCGAACCTTTCTAAGTAAAATCGATCGCCAGCCCCACCTTACCTCCGGGCTAAGTGACAACGTATATCCACAAACTAAGGGTGAGGTGGCAGGTTTCAATTCACGGGGGGGGGGGGGCGGTAAATCGACGGAACCGTCCGAGCAGTGCCAAATCCGACAATAGTCATACATGAACAATTCAACAACATTCGAATTAGCTGGGTAAAAAATACAGGGTGGGTGGTTGGCGAACATCGCGGGTGCAGCATTGCCTAAACTATTCAAGTCCAATTATTTCCTATCCTCTTAGCAAGTGTCCTCATACACTAAACGGTCATGCTGTCACTCATCGTGTCTCGTCCAACCGTATTACTTATTATTAAATACAATCAAAATCGTTTAGGTAAATTGTGCTAAGTACATTCAATACAATGTGAAGTAGTGCGATACGTGTGGTTGGTCTCGCCGTTTTTATTGTTTGGCGCTGTAATTGCAAGAACCAGCTGCACGAATCGAGCAGGTGTGTGGATTGTGCGTCCAACACATGCTTAATATGTATCGCTTTTATCCGCAGTGCGTGATCGTTAATGGCAGTACGCATACTCTATCAAAGGTGCGTTCATGGGGTCGTTTTGTATCGATAGCGTCTAATCGTAATGCAATGTATACCCAATCTCCCCATTAGCGCGAGGAGTGATAGAGCTATATGATCGTGCTCGAGCCGTTCGAGCCTTTAAAAGCGGTTAGTGATGGTACAATTGCGATGTGTCGCAAAGACATGTGAACATGTTTCCAGCTGAAGTAGAGTGTGTCGTTCCGCAATTTGTCACTTGGAGGACATAACAGGATAAGCGACCGGAGCGAGTCGTCCTCTTGCACTGTCCAATCAGCTTAAAAAAGAAACAGGCACATGTGCACTTTATCACCGAATGTGCGGTGATAAAGACGACCTGTGCATACAGTCAGCAGATATTTAAATCACGAAAATAAGTAAATCTGAAGTTACTGTTGCTAAAAATTCACCAATTTTGAGCTTGGATGACCATTAATATGAAAAATAGACAGAATATAGAGTTATTAATGTTCGGTGATTAATACCTAGTATAGGTAGGCACAATTAAAATGACTGCTTTAACTCTGAAGTGTCAGTTGAAGTTATTAAAAAATCTATGGCGCAACGAAAGTTCTGATGATACTAATATTGAGGTGAGAAACAATTATGACAAGGAAAGTCAATCTAGAAGGCTGTAAATCGCTGGTTCATGAATAATGTAAAAAAATGTCAATCTTGAAGTTGAATTATGGTTCTTGAATATTTGACCAATATTGGGTTGGTGTCCTGTAAAATGTAGAGTTGATGCTGATGTCTCGACTGGCTGAAGCAGCCGTCGCTATGGTAGCGGCCTGGCAAACTGGGTGTCTGTACTCTGTGAGTTGGTGCGCTGGTGTGGGTTGTATCCGTGTCCCTGCTGTATGCCGGTGCGCAGACACGTTCGTCAGCACTACAGGCACGCAGGTTCGGCGTGTGTATGCTGTCGTCTGGTCGGCTTACACTGTCCCACGCGACAGGCCAGCCGAGCCTCTCAGAAATTGACAAGTCTGTCAAAATCAGTTGACATCTCGTTCATTTTGAAATTATTTAAATAGTAAAGCACTTGAGTCTGCAGGCCTATTGGCCAACTTTGGTTCTTATTTCTCTGTTTTAGATCAGAAAAAATCCAAAATCTAATGAGGGAGGGCAGTAAAAAAAAACATTTAGGAAAAAAAAACATTCCACCTTTTTTCGGAAAAGTTAATGAGGGCGACCAAATAAAAAAACATTGGACAAATTTCTGGAAAAGTTAATGAGGGCGACGAAATAAGTTTGTTTTTGACCTATTTGAAATAAAGTTAATGAGGGCGACGAAAAAGACAAGCAAAAAAAACATAGCTCGAAAAAGTTTTTTTTATTTCCTGAAATTAACTTGTTTTTTTTCGGAATGTTTTTTTATCTGTCAAAATAAAATGTTTTTTTTTCGAAAAAACGGCAACAATTCAATGCGCGCGCTGGGCAGGAAAAAAAACATGTTTTTTTTGGTAATGCGCGACCTAAATCTAATGCGCGCGCTCATCTAAAACAGAGAAAAAAAACATAGTGGCCTAAGCATGTTTGAAATGGCATTCATGTTAACCATGCCAGTCTATTGTTGGTCTGCACCTGTGTTGTTGTACCTCTCCACTGTGTCGGTGGCTGGCCGCAATTGTTGGCCATCACTCATGTTGGACTGACACACCTCTTTATCGTGTCTGTGGCTGGCCGCCATTGTTGGCCATCACTCTCCGTCTCCAATCAATCATGGGCACAGCGAATTGTTGCTAGAGTGATTTAGTTATTGAAATATTGTGAAGCTGTGTAGTATGAAACACTAGAAGTAGGTTCATGAGACAAATTGTAGACTGTTGGGGTTGCTAAGCACTATTATTGAGAATATAAGTTTAGTTAAGTAGGTACACTTCTAACGTAGTATACATGCCATTATTATGTAACACATAACACATCTAATTTGTGAGGATTTGGGGCCATGTGATATCATAAATGCCAATAATTGCCAGAGTACTATTCTAAGCTAGAGTATAATATATGGTAAGTAATTCGACCTGCAAGGAAACATTTTCCTCTGAAGTCGAAAAACGACATCAATGGAAATAGCCTAAGTAATACAACTGTCATGTCATATACGCTGAACGTGAAAATTACTCAAATTCGCTTACGTCAAAAAATCTCGTGACGATAGTCTAGGTCGGACTGTATTATTTGTTTACAGCTTTACCCGATTTTAAAAACAATTTTTGAAAAATGAATATTTGACTGACAGGGTCTACTAGGACTGCATAGTATGCATTTCGACTGTGAGGGCTTCCCTAAAGTCATCCATTTTTTTATATATTTACTTTGAGGAACATTCGCAGTGACGTCAAAATCGGTCGCTTCATATTGATACGCTTCAGCTCAGGTTGCGTAGCGCCACAGAAGTGTATGCTGTGCAGCAGCAGCTCATTAACATAATTCACCGGCTGGTTTGCCACCTGTTGTGTCAGTGAGCACATGTGTCTGTATGTACTGCGACGCGACAAAGAACGACTTATTTTGAAAGTTTTTAGAAAAATAATGGAGCTTTGTTTAAAAACAAGGCGTGATATAAATTTATTGATGCTTAAAAGCAAATATTTCGGAAAAAAATATAAAATTAGATTTCGATGGATGAGAATTTTTTTTAGAAGTGTGTGAATATGTCTAGACTACTATTCACAAGCAGCATCTCCAGCCGTTTTGGCTTGAACACGTGCCAGGAAAATTCCGTAGACGCCACGGAAAAATGGCTGCCCAAATTTATGTGAATATTAATGAGCTGAGCTGATCAGCTGATGTGCGCTTTGCATTTCGGGTAGGCGGGAAACGCACGAGGCCGCGTTGGCCACCAGGAGCTAAACTAGGGGAATTGATGCCGCTCGCTAATGGCGACGATTTACCAACAAATAATATTAAGACAAAACTGCTTCCCTGGAATGGGAATTATGATTACATTTGGTGGTTTCTTAGCTACGGTCCAAACATTAATATATTTTATAGACCAAATAAGACCGTTTATTCACATGTATATACATGAATAATTTTCAGCAACCCTAATCCAATAAAAGCTCTATGAGTGGAGGTAACAATTTATCATTTCTAAAATCAGAATTGTATATGTAAAAAAAATATTTTTAGAAAAAATTCTGGTGGAAAATTCTCATAAAAATCGAGTCGTCCGAATAAGGTGTTTGAACAATCTTTCACTAAAATTTTAAAATCCTTTCTTCACAGTCGCCGACAGTGGCGTAATTAGGAAAACAATATTTTAAAATCTGATATGATTTGAGGAATTAAATTACTTTGTCTAAATTTAGACGACTCATTAAATTTGTTGCAAAATCCGCCATCTTTGAAAGAGCAAGACCACATGGATTTCTGCCAAAGCAAATGAATTTTTTCGTTATTTCAATGAAACCACATGAACCTCTCTTCGTACAATTTTTCTAAATAATCTAGACTTTTGGCATTATTTGTACATTTAACCCTGAGTCCTCACGTACCTTTCAAAAATGATATTTTATTTTTTTGTCCCCTAACAAACTGTAAGCTTCCATTTATGAGTCAATTTTCGATTGACTGGCGATTTGCAACTCGAATCCTGATCTGACGAAAAGTTAGTTGTGTATTCGTATAAGTCGTGGGTCACCAATATTGAGTTGGTGAACTGAGAAATCCTGATCAGAAAAGGTGTGTGGTCGATCGAGCGTCGGTTGTCGCCAATATTGGGCCTTGGCGCGGGCGGCTGCCATGTTTGGTTGGACTACTGCATCCAATCCCAATTCTCCTCAAACTCTAAAGTCCGGCCTGGTCGGCGGTAAGGGGTAAAACACCAATTGAACTCCATATACTTCATTCATTGGTTTATTGTAGTAAATTCAACAATTCATTCGCTATGCACTTTGCTCGGGATACGGGGTGATGCCCTTAGCCATGTCGGCTAGTTCGGCGCTCAGCAGAGCAAGACGTCTGCCTGCTGTATGTGTCGGTTGAACCTGACGGAAGCAAGAGCTCGTCAGCTTTTGATTCCGTTTGGCCCGAACCTGCTTAGTAAAATTGATCGCCAGCCCCACACACTATAGTCACATAATATATAGAAAAATAATTATCATACTCTGTGGAATTAAAAAATGTCTAGCCCCACGTGCCATTTATATTGATAGATTCTACGTCAGTGTCCATGCCGATGATTGACCGAAGAAGTTTGTTGCCAATGTTCGCACGGACATGGGGTGGGGGGGGGGATGGGTTGTGTCGTGTGATCATCGGCTGGATGTTGTTCACATTTTCCACTCACATGGTCAAATTAGCGAATCTCTACCCGGCATTTCGTTGCTTTTACAATAGAAGTAGATAACCATGCACTCGTCAAAATAATTTTTTAGTTTAAATCATGGCCCATGATCACCACAATGATATGAGACTAACGCTGATTGGCAAATAAACAACACGTCGCGAACTAGCTTTCAATTTTCTCAAATCATCAATCTATCCCAATCCTTGTGTTCAATGGCAAACAGCTATAAGTATTGGCAATATAAGCAATTACTGCTGTTAGTGTAAACATATTTTATTAACAATTGAAGTAGTACAAAAGTGTAATCAAGGCTTCTCTTGCGATGAAAAAAAATAAAAATAATTGTTGCCTGACATGTAAATAATGTGGTATGGTAGTGCTGCACAAAATCATTATACATAGTTACTGCTGTTGTTTCTGCAGAGCAGATTATTGTCTATTGGGTTGACATTGAGGCCTTTATCAAGGTCAAAACTAAGCGGAGTATACACGAGCCATTAGTAGTGACCTATTGTATAACATTCATCACTTCATAGTTTTGCAATCCAGTGCGTGATACTTATCTGTGTATAGTTAGCCGACCATGTTATATAAAAATCGTTTCCCGGCCATTGTTTATGTTTTCGTGTTTTTTGCGTCGCCTGAGATGCATGTGAGGGCCATGTGAAATGATCCCAAAAGTCCCTGGCGGAAATTGTGTAGTGGTTGTCAAAAGTAGGTCTATTCCACAGCACAAATAGCCCTATAAACTATAAATTACTTAATATGAAAAATATGTAATGTAACTAAGTCTAAAACGATATATATACTCAATTGTAAAAAAACACTATGTTTTTAATTTGAGTGTGTATTTTGGAGTGTCACTTCTATTTTCCAAAAAATAGATTATTCCGCTGAGCTTGATATTGCCTAAAAAATGAGGTGTCATGGTTCTATATAATTATATATGTATTGTGCATGTTAGATTAAGGAAATTAAATTTACATCGGCATTACTTAAAAATTCAAATCACCATCAAATATAAGAGAAACAGATCTTTGGGCTAGATAAAACAACAATTGTTCAATGAGCCGCTGCAGATTTAGTCAGTGACATTCAATCAGTTTATTTTGAAAACGAGAGAATTAAGTAGGGAGCGTCGAACGCATTTAGGTACTGTTGATATATATGCCGATTACATTTTATTGAATTTAAAATTGTATAATCTATGACCATGACAAATTCACAGCTTTAATATGAGAAACTAAACTTGAGATTTTACAAAATCACCCTTTTTCAAAATCACATTTTTCATTCACCCTCAGATGGTTGCACACAATGGTTATAGAACAGTGTCACAATGGGTAAACAAAACAGGCACATAAATGAGGAGGAGTGGTCATTTACAGCAGATAACATCAAGTACAATGCCGATAAAATGCTAATGTATAGGAAATACAAAATAAATAAAACAACAATTTAGCCTGTCTAAATCGCGGCGTCGTGTGTCAATATGCAAATAAACGCGAGTAGTCTAGAAACCAAATCTCAAAAAGTGTTTTTTGTGTGTCCCGTTTTCAACAGTATGTATATACCTAAAACCTATTTATTGTTGTAGAGGTGTTATCTGGGGATGAGAAACGACCGGTTCTAAAGATTTATTGGTGTGCACTACCAATTTATGAGCTATTTAGTAAATATCTTTGATTACAAAAAAAGTTGTTTGAAATGTGGAGAATATAGGACATTTTGTAAATTGGTTAATTTTTGCTAAATTTTCTTTTGTAATATACCATTATATTTTGAACTGGTGTGGTTGATAGTGAATCCATCTAGATCACTCCTCGACAATTAAAATAAACATAGCCCCCTAAAATTAACCCTTTCAGCCCGAAGTCAATTTTATCGAACACTAAGGTCATTGTGATGTCAATTGGGACAATTTTTTTCAAATAATTAATTATTATTGACGATGGATTTGAATCATGACATTAGTCATGTTAATTTAACGCTTATTTGTGAGTTCATTTGTCTTATTATTGAATTATTCTAGATGGCCTCAGAGAATAAAGTATGTGGTTGACATTACACGTGTGACTTGAATGTTCTCTCATCGCTTAGATTTTTCATTCAACCATGATATTAATGATAGCGGCTTTAGGTCAAGTGCATGTACATAAGTATTAAACGCTAAACTTGATTAGTGATGAATAAATTAAAAAATGAGGGCATCAGGACACATTAATTGTGCACATACAAGCTAAACTAGTCCATTAGAGCCTTTGGAGCATGATGAGAATAATGAATCCAGACACAGGATTCGAAATTAGAGCCCTGGTGGTCTGAGGTCACTGACTCTGACAACAATACTTCATGAATATTAGGAGCGAGTGGGGAAGAAACATTTTGTTTCTTTGAAACCTGTATACCAGAGCGAGTGAAGAGCCGGTTTCTCTAAGCTCCGGAGTGTCAGGCACGCGACGTAACCACTACACCGGGACCCCTACCCTGAACTGGACCAGTTGGAGGGTCTTCAGAGGCGAGATGGCAACAGATGACACAGCCCTCAGACACACTTTAAACATTAGTGAGTTAAATGGAAGAAATAAAAGGTGAGCGAAGATACGAATTTTCAGTTTTAGGTCGGCTTTCCGCAGCGATTTCGCTGGTGAAAAATAACATAAAAAGGATTTTTTCCGCGTTTGTCGGCCTATTCGTATTCGGTACAGCCATGCGTCTATTCTAATCGTACTAGAGAGGCGTGGAATACCGACCGTGGTTCTACATGAAGTTGATCGAGTCCCTGAACTGAGAAAGAATGTTATAACATACCCCCATCCCCAGTACAATGTTAAAATAAAAGATTTGAAGAGCATTCCTTCTATAATTTATACCCTTTCTTAACGAATGAATTTCAGTTAAAATATGTTGTGCGGTGCAGAAGAATGCGACAAGGAAATAGCGAAACCAACATTACACAGGCACAGTATACGTGTTTCGATGAGGGGTAGGCTTATTAGATAAGCGTTTTCTGATTCTTCACATTTAGCTGATTAATGGTAGTTGACAGTTAGGGATTAACTTCGGATTAGGTGCGAGACATTTATACTGTTTACACCATCGTCCACTCCACCTTCCTTGTCATTATTAATTTACAGAACGAAAGCTTATATGGGGTCAGTAAGGGTCTCAATCACCTCTCCTGTCCTATACGACCAGACACAGAGCATAGTAAGTGATCTATGTTGGCTTAATGTCGGGCTAGCCCCACAGACGATAGCCCTTGTAACATTAAACCATGTACGAGTAGTTACGACAAACATACGCACCGATTTCATGATAATTATATTAATTAAGTATCTCTGGTCTAAAAACTACATCGTGCTAGTAAAGCAGTTGTGTCGGCATAGGCATTTTGTCATTTAAGTGAATACACTTTCTGCAGCATTATAAACGTGTATTGCAGCATTATAGTAACAATGGCCCGACATATCGTGTCTCCTGGAATATTTGGATGTATGTCTATTTATTGTTGACAGGAAAATCTAGATAATGTTGACATAGGCTATACCTTCATAGAATTCTTGCGCAGATATATTTGTATGACATGTTCCAATAATTAAATCTTTGAATTGGAATGGGGGAGATATTTGACATGATCAGAATGCCACTAAGTATCTAGGACAGAGCAAGGAGGTTTTAAATAACCTCCTTGCCATATAACCTCCTTGGACAGAGACAGTGGTGTAGGAGCGAGTCCCACAGGGTAGGTGTGAAAGTGCCGGTAAGGGGCCAGGGTAGCGTTTCACTAAGCGATCTTTAAGGCAAAAACGATCTTTAAAACGCCAAATCCTCCTTAAATAAAGATTTATCCTTAATTAAAGAGTTGACTGTTTCACGAACGATCTTTAAGGAGTGATCTTTAAGTGACCCGTTTCACTAAAGATTTTTAAGGCGAAATCTTTAGTTATAAAGACGAGATTTAAAGAGTGGTCGGGGGCACTCTTTAAACAGTTAAAGACGATGGTTAACATATGTTTATTCATGAAGTTGACTCTGTATTTTATCATTTCCTTAGAAAACGACAGCGCATCAATAATAAAAGTTGTAGGCCTAATCAGATGTTATATTTTTTCTTGAATTAATAATTCGTTTTACTCACAGTTTCGCTGATTATCTTCAACATTGAATATTTGATTCTAACCTAACCTAAACAAAGCCTCAGTTATGTGGCGGTAGCTGGTAGATATATAGGCCTATCCTACCCAGACATTGTACAAGTTTCGTGTGTGTACAATAATGTGTAGTCTAAGCGTAACCTATATGGTGCAGTATGTGCTGGTAGGTGAAATATACCATAGGCCCTATATCTCATACAGGCAGGCGACATGCTTGGTTGCCTTTCTCCCAGAGGCTATGCAATATAGGCCTAGGCAAATTACATTATAGGTGTGGCGCATTGTAAAGTTAGGCTAATATAACGTAGGCCTATGCCTATAATTGAATTTATAATTACACCAGGCAGGCGTCGATAGGCCTACCTTCATATTTACCAATAGGCCTACCCTGTGCTCTTGTCCTGTCACGGTCTGACGCACGGTCCAAAGAGATTGATATAAATTTACTGTTATTCAACTTGATCTGAATATAATTTGGCCTAGAGTGTAGACATTACGTTATTTATTATTATATTTTATATATCCTTAATATTATTATCTCGAAACTTGACTGACTTAATTACATTTATAAACAAAGAACCTAGGCCTATTGGTAGTGGTTCATTATCCTATGGCAGACTACACGTGCTCCGGTGAATGTTTACAAAACAATGATGCCATGCAGCTGTCGTCAGATTGGTCAAAAACAACGGATCTTGTGGTGTATTCTGTGATATGATGATCGTGCATAAATTAATTGGCACATGGCGATAAAGATTAAGATATAAGGTAAAGAGCGCGTTAGTGAAACAGTCAGACAGAAATATCTTTAGAACACTGCATGATCTTTAGTCTAAGGATATTCTTGCCTAAAGATCAGTGAATGTTAGTGAAACGGGCCCCAGGTCGCTTAGGTCCTTTATAGAGTAGAGTAGGTGTGATATTGGCAGTGAATGTCGCCATAATGTGACAGAGACATAGTGTTGTAGGAGCCGGTCACTTATAGTGAGTAGAGTAGGTGTGATATTGGCGGTGAATGTCGCCATAATGTGACAGAGACATAGTGTTGTAGGAGCAGGTCACTTATAAAAAGTAGAGTAGGTGTGCTATTGGCGGTGAATGTCGCCATAATGTGACAGAGACATAGTGTTGTAGGAGCCGGTCACTTATATAGAGATATAGAGTAGAGTAGGTGTGATATTGGCGGTGAATGTCGCCATAATGTGACAGAGACATAGTGTTGTAGGAGCTGGTCGCTTATATAGAGTAGAATAGGTGTGATATTGGCGGTGAATGTCGCCATAATGTGACAGAGACATAGTGTTGTAGGAACGGGTCGTGAATGTTGCCATAATGTGACAGAGACATAGTGTTGTAGGAGCCGGCCGCTTATATAGAGTAGAGTAGGTGTGATATTGGCGGTGAATGTCGCCATAATGTGACAGAGACATAGTGTTGTAGGAACGGGTCGTGAATGTTGCCATAATGTGACAGAGACATAGTGTTGTAGGAGCCGGCCGCTTATATAGAGTAGAGTAGGTGTGATATTGGCGGTGAATGTCGCCATAATGTGACAGAGACATATAATGTGCCAACAAAATACATGTACACAGACGATTATAAGTGCTCTTAGCACGCGAAGGGTTAATTATTAGACATGCACTGAGGGTGTCAGATAAGGAGGTGTACTTGTCAGTTCAGTTATATCTTGATAGCTGTAACTCCATCATTCTTCGTCTGTCACTGCTCCCAATGCAGCTCTTAGACTATCACACTTTACTCAGAGTTGGCTAATCCTCTTAGTCAAGGAGCTTATTCAATCCCGTGGGAATTTTTGTATGATGCTAAGCCATCCACTCAGAAGTCTCAAGGGCATCCCAAGTAGCAACAAAAAACATGTTGGCAGTCTGAAATATGAGGGGGGGGGGGTGGGGGGTTATAATAAAAAAACCCATAACATTTTGCTTGGCTGACTTTGGGAATGAGCATTAAAAAATTATCCCGAGGATATTTTTGACACATTTTTGCAACAGTAATGCTATCATATGATACAAAACATGAAATACAATTATTGCAGTGGTTATTACCTTGGTAATTTATGAACACTAGTGATAATGAAATATTGTGTGCGACAAAATGGTGAAGCATATATAGTCTGAGAGCCGAGTTTCTAAAGACTGCTAGTTTGTTTTCGGTTGCTTGACACACAAAGTGGTAGAGGTGTTAGAGAAATATCTCCAGAACATTGTTAGGGTTGGTGTAGAAGTTTCCTGAGGCAGCAAAGTACTCAAAATGAGGAATTTTTAAGGATACCCTTGAGCCCCAAAAACTGTACATTTTTAACCCCAGTTTATTCAAAAATCCAAACCACAATTACCAATTTTTAAATCACTGTCGCCCATATTGACCTTTTATTAAAGATATGATGAAAAATTATTTTTTATTAGTTTTGATTTTTTTCACAGAACGTAATTCGACCCTTAGAGCGCTGAAAGTCAAAATTACAAAAAACAATTAACACAATTCGTGGAATGTAATTTGGCCGTTTCCTGTACATTTGTATGATCACGATAATGCTAATGTCTGTTGACTTTATTTGGTACAATGTCGGCCATCTGGTATCACTATATCAAATTAGAATAATCCCACATAATTGTTGTGTAAATGAATTATGAGGTCAAAAGAGTGGAAGGGGTATTCTCACTAGTTACATTTTTTCGACCCCTTGTTATAACATAATCCTCGTTGTTATAGTTATAAACAATTTTAATACCACTCTGGTCACATTTGTTCTTGACATATATTCAGGATGAAGCATATGTGAAGTTTAGGTTTTCTCGTTAAGCGTAAACCCACTCTTAGAGCGCTGAAAGTCAATAATAATAAAAAAATAACACAGCCAGTAATATGTAACGTTTCCGTTTTTTGTACATTTGTATGATTTTGAGCATTAAAATGTGTGCTAACATCAGTTGATACATCTGTCATTTGGTACCACTATATCAAATTATAAAAAAGCTACTTTGTTGCATGAAAGATTTATGAGGTCTAAAGTCCGGATGAGGTAATCTAACTGGTTACATTTTTTCAGCCTCTTGTAGTAACAACAAATTCTATTTTTATAGTTATAAACATTTTTAATACCAATGTTTCCACATTTTGTTATTGAATACATTCAGGACGAAACATTTCTGAAGTTAGGATATTTTTTACAATATAAATCTAACCTTAGAGTTCACCAGCTGTTGGGGTATTACAATATGTTCACTGTTCACCAAAAGGTAATATTTCCGTTCCATGTGTGGTTGTACGGATATGCGCATTGTATCTTGTGTCTGTTGTGTTTGTCGCAGCAATTAGGGCTTCATTTGATATACTTATGTGTTTGATAATTGGAAACCATGACCTTCCACCTTGAGGGTGTATAAAGTCAAAAGTCAGGATGGGGTACTCTCCTAACTACATTAAATATGTATCAGTATAGTATATGAGTTAGCCTTCAAGGGATCAGTGGTGTAACCATAAAGGGAAATGTGTGGTGTAGGCTAACACTTTCTTCCGTGTGGAGGTGCATTATACCTCTTCTGATATAAATATGTTTTACTGGTGTATGCCTTTTAGCCATTATGATGTCTTCAGACCTTACCTTTTTTTTTTACTTTTTTTATCAGTGTGGCTTTAGTCGCTTGTTAATATGATGTCTGAGAGCAATAGTTGCTTTACGGAGCCACTCTATGCCGATATAAGTTGCCTTCAAAAGTTTATTACAAGCAACGTCTTGACACTTTAACATTAGGAAAAGTCAGTGATTGTTGTCCCTAGATATTTGCTGTTGGTGGGAGAGGACTTCTCAAATTTAATAGACTTTCTAAGCTGATAGCTCACTGGATGTTTCCATTATGTGTTCACAGTATCATATATTTTGAAAATGCTAGCAAGCACATATACGTATAACTAGAATTACATATATAAATACCTCATAAAATCTAATTTGCTAGTATGAACAAATTTTATCATGTACTATTTTACTATGAACATATATTTTTTAAAGTAACAAAACATTATCCGAAATATTACATAACACTTCACATTATCAGTTGTTTGGCTTGTGAGTTGTAGGTAATTATTTATAAGTCTATGATTATTTATTGATCATTTAGTATTCCAAGACACAGATAACAATGCAGTAATATGACAATGCCAAGGACCACATAAACTCATTTTGATGTGTTTCTTATGAACATGTCATATAATAACTTCACATTCAGCAGACCTTCCCTTTGCAGACATTTTACCTACCTATGTGTCTTTTGTCCATTGACAGTAAGTTATCATATTTTATTAACCTCAACAAGCCTCATAATGCCCACCTAAACCAAATGAATCTAGACTCCTTGTTCAAACCTATCAGTAGGACATATATGCATTTGTTACAATTGACACCCCTTCTAAAAAAATAACTAAAATATGGCTAACAATCTAAGTATATCAGCATGTTGTCCCACACAATCCACAAGACAATACTGACAAAGACAAATTTGTATGCCACCTGGTGGTGAATAATGTCTTTAAAACACGTTCGACCAGTGTTTGAGTTGTGTTAATTTTTTTAAATATAGAATTTCAGCGCTCTAAGGGTGTGTTTAAAAAAATCAAAACTTCACATACGGTTCGTCCTGAATGTCTTGAATGACAAAATGTGGGAAGACTAGTATCAAAGTTGTTTATAAGTATAAAAATTAGGATTATGCTATAACATAGGGTCAAACAAATTTTACTTGCGAGAGTACCCCAACTCTTCTTTTGACCTCATAAGTTCTTCGTGCAACAAGGTATGGTTTTTATAACTTGACAATGATGGAACCAGATGACCGATATACCAAATGAAGTCAACAGACATTAGAATGATCCTAATCATACACATGTAGATCAAACGAGAAAGTTACATTCTACGAACTTGGTGATTTTTTTGGAAATATTGACTTTTTTCTGAAAAAATCATAACTTCACCTATGGCTTATCAGTCACTTTTAAATATAATTATAACTTTGTGTAATTGTAAAAAATACAGATTTGGCAACACACTGAGATGCAGTAGCACTGGAACCATTCCCAATTTGGCCAACCTCGAGAAAAAAAAATGCAATACCCCGCGCCTCAGCGTATTGATATAATATTTCATATAGACATATATATAGTATATATATATACAATATTACATTGCTATTATAAATATTATAAACATGAAAATTCGTAGTCAATATAATCTGTTGAACATTTTATGAAACATACCGTGCTTCTCTGCGTTTTTGAAATGCTTTATGTATATATTTAGCCAGTGGACGGACGGCCTGCTGCATAAGAGCATTCAGCTTTGCTACATTATCACCTACTAAATTGGACAAATATACCTGTAATAAATTCTGCCTCTCTATATTGTATTTCAGGCAATGTAAAATAAAATGAAACTCATCTTCTACAGACTCTTGGTCACAAAACGTACATTTTTTCTCACTGAGTGGCTCATTTTTGAGACGACCTGTCTCGACTCTTAGAGGAAGAATACCACACCTAAATTGGGCTAAATAAGATCTTTCCTGACGTGAAAGATTAAAAGCTATGTAATTCTCAAGCCCGTAATTAGTTTTAAATTCTCTGTAAATACGTAGTTTTGGTTTACTCATTACACTTGCATGCCAGGTTTCTGCATAATTATTAAACAAAATATTCCTAGCGTAACTGATATCACACACTTGAACATTATTATAAATATCGAGCTCCCCCATAGATTTAAATATACGGCGAACCTGTGTGGGCCAATCATTTACCTTGGGATTTGAATAATAGCACACAAATATTTTTTCTGTCAGTCTGCTATTATCCATTAAAATTAGACGGTTCCACAGTCGAATGATTTCCAATTTATGACGATATTATGTTGGCAACCATCCAACATCACCTTCTATGGCGGGAATGAGCGCAAACTTATGCACCCCCATATAGAATCGTAGAGCACGTTTTTAAACAGCTTCCGTTTTTTGGTATAGTTTATGGCCCCATACTCCAGCGCAATAATCAGTCACTGGTATAACCCCTGCATTATACAGAGAACTGAAGGTACTGTATCCCATATTTTTAATTGATTTAAATTTGCTGATAACCGAGCCTAAAGCTCTGCCTCCTGCAGCACCTAAAGTCTCAGCACAGGTATTGAAATCTATATGTCCTTTAAATATAACGCCAAGATACTTATAATGATCTTCATAATTTAACGGTGTTTCACCAAGATGAAATACATATTGTGACCTACACAAGTTTTTCTTCCTAAAATGCATGACTTTAGTTTTACTACAATTCACTTCCAGGCGCCATTTCCTACACCATTCATATACAATATCTAACATATTCTGCGTATCATCTTCAGACTCTTATAACAGTGCTATATCATCTGCATACAATATTATCGGAACTTTATCATTACCAACAGATATACCATAACTAGCAGCTTTTATTTCTTTAGCTAAATCATTTATAAAAAGAGAGAAACGTGTGGGAGAGAGTGTATCCCCCTGTCTCACTCCACTATTAATGGAAAATCAGTCAGTGTACAACTTATTTACTTTTACATTACTAATAGTGTTAGAGTACATTGATTTAACAGACCAATACATTTTGCCATCTATATCATTCTGTAAAAGTTTATAAAAAAGTGCTTCACGCTCTATCAAGTCGAAAGCTTTCTCAAAGTCAATAAATGTAGTGAAAGTCCCAGATTTTTTATATGCGTTTGTTTGAAGAATTGAAGCAAGAGAAAAAACATGGACTATACAGGCTCGGTTTCTTCTGAACCCATTCTGTTCTTCAACTAATAAATTATTATTCTCCAAATATGCCATTACTCTGCTATTTAGAATAGATGAATAATTTTTTGCACTTGTGCAAAGTAAACTAATACCTCTATCACACCAAGGAGGTTATATATAACCTCCTTGAGCACACCTGTGTCGACGCCGACACTTTAACCCACCAAAACTGAGAATTTAACCCGATGGTGGTTGTTTGATTGGCCGGATCGAACAACCACCGTTGGGTTAACTTCTCATTTTTGATGTGTTAAAGGCCCACATACCATCATGCACGTCCAGCGCACACAAAAATGAAGAACTTTGGTCAGTGAGTTGTGATTCGTTGGGCGTGCGTTATTCGACGAGAACGCCGGGTGAACGTTATTCATTTATCAATTTGAGTCCGGATTGTGAAAACGTGGCAAGCTGGTAGCGAGTTCACAGCGTGTTTTCAACGCTTAGGGCAATGAACAGCGATTTACTAACGCGTTGGACGCATGCAGTGCGTAATAAACCCTAGAATGCTAATGTCGACGATTATAGTATTTTTTATCAGTTTGTTTTGTACATATTATGTAACCATTTTAAAAAGGAAAAATGTGTCCTAAATTTATGATCACATTATATGTTTGGATTTAATTTCGACAAATTAAAAACAAATTCTGCACTTAAAGCCGTCTATCGTGTGAAACTCCACCTTAATGATTGAAAATAAACTGTTGTTCTTCAGAGCTCCAAGGGTTAAGCAGCAGAAATAACATAGCTCTAGATTTCTATTATTTCTTGAGTTTTTTTCTTGTGCAGAATAGTATCAATTAACAGATAGTCTTTATCTAGCTAGTCAAATAGACATCTATCAAGGATTTAGAATTTTTTCTGACTTCAATGTAGTACGTGGTCAGCCATGAGAGTTGCAGCTGTCACAAAAAATGATTTGAGGGCGTTTTGTCGTAGCATATGTGAACACCAAGGCGAGTTTCGGCTTGAGCGTTTTGTCGTCGAACGCGCATTACGCGTCAGGTCTGAACGAAATTTAACCTCACTGTTTATGCACTCACAATAATACCATTTGACATTGAGATGTTGTAAATGTCACTTTGCAGAGTGGCACGTATTGTTATTTAAATTTCGAGATAACGATCCAAAAAACATTTGACATCGAATTTCACTAAAACGCAACGGGCCGCTGATTCGAGTCTCGGACTTGAGTTTCATCAATTTGCCTGTGCATTATTCACCAGTTTAACCTGTCCAGTGGACAAGGGTGCCTTAAAACAACATCAATTATTTATGTCTGTCGATATATATCCGTGGACGTTTGATACCTTAGGGTTGCACACAGACGTGTGTCTGTTTATCTTAACAGCAGGACAGATCTTGACTACAAGTACAAATTAGACCTCAGCCTAATTATACATATATAGACCAATATCTACCACTTCTGCCCTCCACAGTCAGCTATCTATCCATATCAATTATTCATCTCCTTCATACGACTGTCACGATATGCACGTAGTAGACGACGTGCACTAGCCAAAACATTTTTATAACATTTGTACATCGTCGTCCGACGTCTTCGACGTTGGTCCAACATTGTACAAATGTTATAGAAATGTTTTGTGTTTGCTGGGTACCTCGCTCAGCGTCGATGGACGGCTAGATAAAAGAATGGCGCATCGGGGAGACGTGGGCTTTGTTTGGAAAATATTATGAATTAGGAATCCAACTGATGCGATTCACATTTAATTTAAATACGTTTTTTTATTCATGCTTAATGACGCAATTGCCATTTTTGAATGAAAAATACAATGTGCGTTAGTAGCTTATATTCAAAAGTGACAGATATCGACTATTGAGCTGATGAATATCATAAATATATTTAACTTACGTAGTGCAACATTTATGATTTATTCTTAGGTCTTTTCATTAATATAATATTGAGGTAAATCATGACAAAATTTACATTACAAAAGAAACATAATTATTATTATATAATTATTTAAGTATCATTTTGTTTAAATGAAAAAATATTTATTAAATATTAATATGTCAGTCTTATTGGATGATTTGGAGATAAATCATGTATATTATTTGTTTATTGACTTTCAATATTATTAGGCAACAATGCGTTTTTTTATGATTATGCCAACCTTGAAATAGTAATGTGTAATAAAATATGTTCATTTTAATTTAAAAGATACCATTTTGAGCCGGCAGATCTAAAGAATATTGGCGGTTTAGAAAGGGTTGAAGTTATTAATTGTAATTGAAGCCTTTAGAAATATAATATCTGCAAGATCCGTGAAAAGTAATCGACATATTTCAAACAAAAAATAAGGCAAACAATATGCTGTTCTTAACAATGGAATATGTGTTTCATTCAGACACTTTTGCAAATTATCATTACATGCAATCGCTGCCGAGATGGATTAAAAGAAACAACATTAGCAGCACAAAAATGGGTAGTTCTTGTACATAATATCAAAGTTCTTGTAACAAACAATAATCTTCACCTCAATTCAGTGGCCAACAACTAATTGAGCTCCTATCTCTTCAATGTCTATAGATTATTATATATCTCAACAATATACTTCTTCTATTCGCCTTCATCTACAATTACTCTCAATTAAAAAACACATAAATTTTGCGATGTGTCGTAATTTTTACCAAATATATACACAGGCTACACGTATCCCTATGCGTCTATAGTAATTCAATTGAAAACGAGGTGACGGACGAGGAATGGCTATTTGTCACACGGTTGAATTACGACACCGTTAATTTGTCAGATTTTTAAAATATTAATCGCAGTAGACGCAGCTGAAATAAAATGTAGGCCTATCACAGTTAAATAGAAAATGTGTCTTAGCATATCAGAAATTTTTAAATCACTTGAAGTTGTGTCTCGCTGACGAGATCCACAACTTCAAGTGGGTGAAAATTATTCAGATTTGACAGAATGGAGGTAAAAGACTTTAAAATCTAGCTGAATGATGTCATGTTTTATCTTTAGCATGTTCAAAAGCTGGTACTTATTGTGCTAATAAAAATGTAAAAAAAATGAATATAATTCGGACCGGCGGTTAAAGGGTTACCATAGGATTTACTTGTGTGACGACGCGTCTCCTCACCTGACATAATCTGCTGGTCCAGAAGTAGGAGTGCTCCTGGAACTTCACACCTTCCCCCTTTTGTAGCTCCTGGGTCTTGATCGCTGATTTGTGCTTCTCCTCTGGGCCTGGCTGGGTTAGCTTCAGTTGACCAGCGTCCAGTTGCTCGTAAAACTGACCACTCGCCTCCACGTCCTTCGCCGCTCTCTTCCTGGCCGCCTCGTCGTCCACGTACGCCAAGTTTGTCTGTCCCCCGTAGCTCATCTTGTCAGAAATATCTTTCAAACTTCTTGAAACTAAAACGATTCAAGTGAAAAAAGCTATCAGCAAATATTTCGTAGTTTTTTATTTGTAATCGGTTGCAACTCCCGGCGTATTTTCTGTAAAATAACAACTGTTGACAAGTCCGAAGTGGAATTCTAATCTCCCTATTTTTCGCAAATCAGACAATATTTGTCTTGTTTTTATTATGGGATAGCTGCATTGAAAAAACGCAACATAAATGACAGTGTTTTGAAACAGATGGATAATCCAAACGAAAAAGACCAGCGGCTGAATGCGGCTGTGCCCCAATTACGCGAGATGGAAATTCCAAGTGTCGCGATCAGCGCAAGACGGCGAGTGATGGAAGGCTCGCGAGCGCGAGCGGCCCCACCAGGTAAGAGGCTGAACTGCCATGCAAGGACAAACAGAAGTAACTGCTCACTTGAAAAATGAGCAGTTACTGCTGTTTGCCTTTGCACTGCTGCCGAGCTAAGGCAAATAGACGTAAATGCTTACTTGAACGGTGAGCATTTACTGCTATTATATGGAGAGAGTAGATGGACTCTGTCACTCTGCTCTCTTGTTGGTCGTCGCTGTTGTTTTAATGGTGAGACATCGTCTCCAAATAGTTGGCCCAATATGTGGCGCTTTGACATAGCGAATCGGGGAGGGTATGAAGGTCACGTGTTCCGACACAAGTGCCCGAGGCGGCGCCGGGTAAGGCAGCCCAATATGCAAGACGTAGACCTATAGTGGCAAATTAAATGTAATTAAAAAGTGGACTGATGTAGATGTGTAGGTGTAGATGGGTAGGTGTAAACTGGATGGGAGACATTGGATGAACTATCGAGTGGATTGATGAAGGAACAACATGTTATGAAGGAACAAATACAGTCATATTATTTAACACAAGTCCATGAATAAGTGGGTGGACTGATAGAAGTGAGTAAAATGAACGCGCAAAGGAACCAATAAACGAGTTAGTAAACGAGCTAGCTAACGTACAGTACAATCAACCGAACGAACGGGCAAATTAATGGACGAATATACTTGACGAATGAATGAAAAGCCAACAATTATTAATGTCCAACAATCAATGTCCATGGAGGCGATACATTGTACACCTTTCAATATTATCGAATATCATATTCAAGTTTTACAATGTTTTTTATGTTCTATTTAATAATTACGTTCAATAAAATTGCTAGTATCATAGGTTTTATCCAGGCCAAGTAATAATGGTATTTCTTCAATTATAGCCTGAAATAAAGAGATAGAGGGAACCGACCGCGGTTATAGTTGAGTTTTGAAAAGCGAGTAATATGTTCATCATTCAGCTCAATTACTGCTTAATCGCAAATTGAGTGATACTACAACTTTTATCATGCTTGTCTGCTTTAATTCAAATTTAAATTCTGCTTTTAAATCCAAGAGGGATCGTTAACTGTATGGGGAATATATCCGTCGTGCTTAAACTAGAGCTCCTACTCACGCCGCCAAGGCAAACAATTAACAGTTATATAAGCACAGTGCGGGGATCGACTTTAGACGTCAGAATCTGACGTCTAAGGTCGATCCCCGCGCTAGTTACTGATGATTGCCTCTTTGTAAGAAGGAATATGTCGTGCACTTGGAAAAACTTAATTATCATCAACTATTTTTGTCACCAGTTAAATGCCAATGCTGGCATATTATGCGTACTCAGAAATAAACGATCTGGATAGTTTCTTAAGAATTTGTTTTAAAACTTTATGAAACAATTTGATGTAATCATATTAGTGGTATGCGGCTTGGGATTCGAACATCATAAAACAATGATCAGGTTGCCAGTCACACTCTTTGGTCAGGTACAAAAGATCTAGATAATAGACGATTAACCTGCAAAAATACAGATATTGGCACAATGTATGTCAATCAATAATAAATTCATAAAACATATAAATTATATTCAAATTCTGTCATTTCAATCCCACATTGATTAATATCCCCAACACTGCTTAATATCAAGATTATATTAAAAAATAATATATTTAGGAATATCTGACAAAAATGGCACAAAAAATTATAAATAAAGTATATGTCCCCTTATGGGCCTATATTTAGATGTTTCATCATGTCCAGATGTAATACGATACTAAATATCTCAAAGAATACATGTGTCTAACTACCCAGCAAACACGAGACATTGACCCAAAGTTGTTTTTATGTTGGCCCACCGTCTTCGACGTCGGCCCAACATCAAAACAACATTGGGTCAATGTCTCGTGCTTGCTGGCTAAGCTACTCACAGCTATCTGGTGTCTGTCCAGGATCTGGTTCTTTCAGACTGTTGTCGTGGGACACATCTGCAGAGCCACGTGTATACTGCTCTGCGCAGCCAACACGCAGTAACCGCTTACTTTACAGTTACTGCCTTTTTGCTTTTGGCATTATATCTCAAACGCTCTTCTGATAAAAGCAATTTGAGCGTATACATTTATAGTATTCCATAGCATTTTGTGTCAAACAAAACGGTGTTGTGAGTAATATAAAGAACAATATTTACGTTTGCATCGGAATTTGCAACAATGTACAGTGTTCTACCTCTGAAAAATAGAAGCTGCCATTGTCTATCACATTACGGAATCACCTAATCATCGGCCGTCATTCCGTTCTCATTTAAAGCAGAAATTAAATACCATTTATCAGTATAATAATGGTTGTATACGTATACACGTAGCCATAAACATAAACGGACAACTGGATTAACAGTTATTAACAGTAATATTATATTGTTATTAAAATTTATTCTGGATGTCAAACGTAGTAGGCCTAAGGGTGCTGACCACCTGTTTTGACATCCTAATGCGTACACCACTTTTGATTTACACTTGCATATTTGTACGATGATTGAATATGATTATCTGTGAATTTAAAGCCTAATAAATAAATACATTATCGTGGGACACATTTATAAGCCATGCCCCAACATATAGGGTAGAACCCCCCCCCCCCCTCCCCGACATGAGTGGATTCGACATAATAATGTGTCAAGTCAAGTGGCAGCGACGGGGCTCGAGCCCACGACCTTCTAGACTTTAGATAGGTGAGAGCTGTAACCACTGCACCACCACGACTACTAAAATCAAGGAAATTCAATAGAGATTCCTTGCTAAAACCAACCATCAAACCACCTACTACGAACCTTGTTTATGACAGAGAGACAGCAGATTTATGTTTACATCGCAAATAGTTGGATAAATCACTTACCAAAATATGGATTCCTGAATGTTCCTTCCCCTACGACAGTGGGCCAACGTTACACCAACATCGATTCGACCTCCGCTGGGTGGCTTAAATGGGCCGTAAACAAACTTAGCTACTTCGAATTGCATTTCTAATTGCAGTAATCACATTGCAGTAATCATAAAAAAAATCTGTATTTTAATTTTCGCTTTTTAATATGGCCATATGATGTGAGCATGTCCATAGAGTAGAATTGTGTAAGTTTTTGTGTTGCGCATTTACCAGTGAAGCGAGATATTATTTTGGACATGCATGTCCAAAATAAGAAAAACAGGGATTTTTGGCAGCGACGTAGACAAAAATGAATTGAAATGAATCGGGCTTTATGCCACCTTTGTGCACATATAGGCTAAACTGGGCCAGGAGAACCTCCTGAGGATGGTGAGATGATCGAGATGACACTGTCCTCCAGACACAGGATTCGAAATTCGAGCCCTGGCGGTCTGAGGCCGAGCACGCTACCTCTCGGTCACAGAGGCTCTCCACAATACTGACTTTCACACGTGGATGGGTAAGAAACATTTTTGTTTCTTTCAAACCGCGGAGACCGGGAACCGAACCCCGAACTCTGGCGTGAAAGGCAGTGGTGCTAACCACTACCCTAGGGCCCCCGCCCACCGACGTAGACACAAAATTATAATAAACCCAGCTAATATGATACACAGACCCAATGTTGTTTTTAATATTGGCCCACCGTATTCGACGTTGGCCGAGCATTAAACCAACATAGAATCAACGACTCGTGTTTGGTTGGAAACCAGGACAGATTGGGCGTCTCATCTAGTATTTGCACTGCTATACTATTGATGCCCATATCTACATATCGAAGTACGAAAAATCATGATGCTGAATTACATTAAAAAATTATAAACGTTTTATAATTTCCAGATAGGTAATTATAGCCACCACCGCGAGACGCGGCTAAGTTTATAGTAACGTGTTCAAACTTTATCCACATGTAACCGGTTCTGAATGCAGATTATTTTTTATAACGGAAATCGAAGGGAATGAGTAACAAGCATAGCTTGATAAAATAATATTTGACCATTCCACATTCATGTGGCTGACTGCCTGATCTAAGCATCTACATGTATCATCTAGTGTGATCTCGAGTGCCACTTGTATTTTATCATTGGGAAATCTTTGTGATTTATGTAAAGTACTGATATACACATATATTAATCGATGTATTCTTATCTAGTGTTTTATCATGTTTATGGAGTGTCGCTTCTATTTTTTATTGAACGTGCATTTAGTCATGTATATATCTATATATATACCTTATCAGTCAATGTGTTGTATGTGCTACAAACCTAACCTTTTCGGTGCTGAAACTGACTTTAGACTTCAGGATCTGACGTCTACAGACGTCAGATTATAACGTAGACACATAACATGGGTATTTAAATGAAGCAGAATGAACTAACTAAGACATTTATGATGATTTCAAATTCAAAACACATCCTCGCTGGCCCGAGCTTGAGATAACGCTGGTTTTGGGACACCCGAGAGTGATTTCCCAAGTTCCGAAGTTCCCAAGTTCCGAAGGTCCCAAGTTCCGAAGTTCCGAAGTTACCGGAACTTCAAGTTCCGAAGTTCCCGCTAAGAAAAAAGTTGTTAAAAAAACAAATGAAAAGTTGAGTAGGCTAATTGATCGTCCAAACCCAGTTCTCCACCGTCCGGGGGAGTCCATCGGCGGCCCGTGTCTGGAGTTTCACAAACAAAGTCCACAAACACGATATATTTTTATAATGGATATTTCGAAAACCCTCTCGACCCCCTCACCCCTCGACTTACGACCCTCGACTTAATGTCAGGTCTATGTTGGCTCACCGACTGCGTCTACGTCTGGTACATATATAGGCTTGTAGCAAAAGATACGCATTGCGAGCACTTGCCCACCAAACACTGGGCATTCATTCACCCAATGCTGTTTCGATGTTGGGCCAGCGTCGAAAACGGTGGGCCAACCAACATTGAAACAGCAATGGGTGAATGACTTTCCCACCATACAACTAGCCTGGATGTAGGCCTATGTTAACTTTGTGACGCCCTGGGATATCGTCTGATTTTGATAAATTATTATTTATTATAATATCAAATTTTGATCTGAAATTTATATGACTTACTATGATACACTCTGACGGAAATAAGATTTCAGTCAGTGTGGGACATATCAGTCTTGTGCTTGAGTATTTTATACTTTTTGGCTTCAGTTTTATTGTCAGTTTTGTAACAGTGAGTGACTCGTTTTGTGTGTACTATTATAAACGTTTTATAATTTCCAGATAGGTAATTATAGCCACCACCGCGAGACGCGGCTAAGTTTATAGTAACGTGTTCAAACTTTATCCACATGTAACCGGTTCTGAATGCAGATTATTTTTTATAACGGAAATCGAAGGGAATGAGTAACAAGCATAGCTTGATAAAATAATATTTGACCATTCCACATTCATGTGGCTGACTGCCTGATCTAAGCATCTACATGTATCATCTAGTGTGATCTCGAGTGCCACTTGTATTTTATCATTGGGAAATCTTTGTGATTTATGTAAAGTACTGATATACACATATATTAATCGATGTATTCTTATCTAGTGTTTTATCATGTTTATGGAGTGTCGCTTCTATTTTTTATTGAACGTGCATTTAGTCATGTATATATCTATATATATACCTTATCAGTCAATGTGTTGTATGTGCTACAAACCTAACCTTTTCGGTGCTGAAACTGACTTTAGACTTCAGGATCTGACGTCTACAGACGTCAGATTATAACGTAGACACATAACATGGGTATTTAAATGAAGCAGAATGAACTAACTAAGACATTTATGATGATTTCAAATTCAAAACACATCCTCGCTGGCCCGAGCTTGAGATAACGCTGGTTTTGGGACACCTGAGAGTGATTTCCCAAGTTCCGAAGTTCCCAAGTTCCGAAGGTCCCAAGTTCCGAAGTTCCGAAGTTACCGGAACTTCAAGTTCCGAAGTTCCCGTTAAAAAAAAAGTTGTTAAAAAAACAAATGAGAAGTTGAGTAGGCTAATTGATCGTCCAAACCCAGTTCCCCACCGTCCGGGGGAGTCCATCGGCGGCCCGTGTCTGGAGTTTCACAAACAAAGTCCACAAACACGATATATTTTTATAATGGATATTTCGAAAACCCTCTCGACCCCCTCACCCCTCGACTTACGACCCTCGACTTAATGTCAGGTCTATGTTGGCTCACCGACTGCGTCTACGTCTGGTACATATATAGGCTTGTAGCAAAAGATACGCAATGCGAGCACTTGCCCACCAAACACTGGGCATTCACCCAATGCTGTTTCGATGTTGGGCCAGCGTCGAAAACGGTGGGCCAACCAACATTGAAACAGCAATGGGTGAATGACTTTCCCACCATACTTCACCATGGCTTCAGTTTTATTGTCAGTTTTGTAACAGTGAGTGACTCGTTTTGTGTGTACTATCTAGGTACAGTATCTGCACTATCTATGTCAATATGTCTGGTAATTAGATTGATTTATTTACCTTTAGTCAGGCAGGTTTATTTTCAGACTGTCACACTATTATTTTCAGCAGGTATTGTACTACCATTTTATTATATTTTTCATGTCATATGTCAGGTAATCATACAATAACAAACAGTTATTCACCAGTGGTATAGCAAAACGTATCCTGTTCAGGTTTGGTGCGGGAAACAAAATGATAGACCTCTATGTTATCTTGGCAATGCCTTTTATTTCATTTTTAGTAGTAGTCATTTATATTATCGAAATACCCAGTTTTTATTTTGGCAAAGCCACTTAACATGATTTTAGCTGTGTATGTCATACCATGTATATTATCATATGATTTTAACAAACTAACAATCTTGTATATACATGTACATATATCTCTTTCATTTCTATGACAAATAAGTCTGTAATGACTTTTCTTTTCTGTCAATAAAATATCTGGTAGATTGTGAGTGATATTAGGGGAAGTTACCAGCTATTAATTCTTGCTATGTTTTCCGATATATAAATTACTTTTATTCCTATACTATCATAATGTGGGTATCTTTAAAGTAATTTTGATGGTACCTTTATGCGCTTAACAGTGTTTTAAACTACCCTATAGAGGGCTATAAAATGTGCCGATCTGGATAGCAAAATGGAGTGTTTTGGCCAGGTCTATCTGGGTCAGTCAAAAGTCGGCCCGTTTTCGGAGCTTTTTCGAAGTTTAAACCTCATGTTCTATGTAATCGCCGAGTTTTATGAGACAGTTTTTTATGGCAACAGATTCTATTGTTATTAAGCTTTCGTAATGTTATTTTATAAAAGCGTAATATGTTTCTATTTAAGAGAACTTTGTGGCAATATAAATGTGTCCTAGAGATGAGAAGTGGCCGGAAATAGTCCGCCATCGACTCAATGTTGAAGCACTTAGGTAAAAATGGTAGCTTTGTTTGACAGTAAATTAAAATGTTTTATATTACTTTTCAAGCGGGATTTCATTCACAGATGGAACGAGTATGTATTGTAGCAGGTTATTGTAAGGTTATGATGACTCAAAACTGTACTCTTATTGTAAATATTGATGTTATATTTCATAGAATATACTCCCATTGACAATGCATGTGTATTACTACGCCGATGAGTGAAGATATTGATCATGGTATATCTTTGTTTATAATTATTGTACTGTTTTAGGAGATGCCTAAATGATGATATCAAGTTGTATAAGTACTTATATCAGTAGAAGCAGGGGCTTAGAGAGTTATTTTTATTAGGTATGTTCACCTATAGATGAGAGGTAAATCGGCGGGATAAGGAAAAGTATATAGGGACGTGGGTAGGTAGCAGGGATACACAGAGACACACACACACACACACAGACACACACGCACACGCACAGAGACGGACACACACACACACACAGACAGAGACACTAGATAGTTGAGAGCCAGACATACAAATCCTAGTAGCAGATTAGTCAGTAGACAGACACTAAGCATACACCAATAATCCTATTATAGTTCATCTCAAGCCAGCTCCTAGTTTCACTACAAACCAGAATACTGCCAGCCAGAACCAGTTACAGTATATCTGGTAAGCAAAGCCTATCCTTCCATTTCCTCATCATTTAGTAAGGTTATCTTTAGGCAGCATATATTCAGTCGGGTTGAGTTGCAAGATGGTCTTCTACCATTTGTGATAGCTATAGTAGTTACTACTACTATTAGTTGAGCTCATCTTTGGCTATTAAGGTGAAGTTAGGTTTAGATTAAAGGTTAACTAGTCCGGTTGAGGCAGACAATGGTCTTCTACCATGTCTCCTAGCTATGGTGGTTATTACTACTATTAGTTATTCTCAACTTTGGCTGTTTCAGGTACAGTTAGAATTAGTCCGGTTGAGTGAGAGAGAATGATCTTATATCATGTGCTATAGCTATAGTGGCTATTACTGCTATTAGTTGACTCAATCATGGCTTTGAGGTTATAGTGTTGAGTTATTATTATTTATATGTATAGGACAGGGTGAGGGAGGTTAATATTTTAGGATCTGATGTCAGTGAAAGGGGAGAGACTCTGTAAGTGGTAGATTCAAGAAATCTAGAACAGCAGCTGAAACCAAGACATGCTGTGCGGCCAGGGAATGTAGATTCAGGGAATCAGGGAATCTAGTTAGCAGGGTGATACAGTAGTAGGTATATTTGGGGCAGACCATTATGAGTGCATAAGTGGAGAGCAGGATAATGGGCAGAAGCTGAGGTTGTGTACCTGATATGTGTAAGGGAGTCTAGTGGGGAAATAATGTGCTGCCAGGAAGAGTAGATTCAGTGAATCTAGATAGCAGGGTGATACAGTAGTAGGTATATTCGGGGCGGACCTTTATGAGTGCATAAGTTGAGAGTAGGATAATTGGGCAGAGAGTTGAGGTTAAGTTCCTGGGTTGTGTGAACAGAACTAATCAGAGGAAAGAACCAGGGAGAGATAGATGATCAGACAGAGTGATACAGTAGTAGGTATATTTGGGGCGGACAGCATAATTGCATAAGATGTGAGTAGGTTCGTGGGGTGGTTCTGAGGTTCACTTATTTGGGTGATATTATGTTCATGGGTGTTTTATGTCTACATGCATAGGGTACATGTAAGATTGAATTACTAACTCAGATTAAATGGCAACACTATAAACAATTTAGCATTTCCGGCGTTAGCCGCCGGTGGTGTCAGACTGATCTAAGTATCAAAACCCCCGCTCTATGTCGACGGCGGAGTTGGTGACTCGAGGGCGGGGGCCCTGGGGTAGTGGTTAGCACCGCTGCCCTTCACGCCAGCGTTCGGGGTTCGGTTCCCGGTCTCGGCGGTTTGAAAGAAACAAAAATGTTTCCTCCCCATCCACGTGTGAAAGTCAGTATTGTGGAGAGCCTCCGTGACCGAGAGGTAGCGTGCTCGGCCTCAGACTGCCAGGGCTCGAATTTCGAATCCTGTGTCTGGAGGACAGTGTCATCTCAATCATCTCACCATCCTCAGGAGGTTCTCCTGGCCCAGTTTAGCCTATATGTGCACAAAGGTGGCCTAAAGCCCGATTCATTTCATTAGGTGACTCGGGTGGCCGCTCTTCCGGGGCATCCTGACAAATGCGCGGGGAACCGCTTGGCCGTCACAACGTCAACTTCTTTCTATAACACTCATGTTATTATAATGTTGGTTTAAAGCCGGGACACTACGACGCTGGTCCAGCATTGAATTAACATTGGCGTAACGTCTGGTGTTGGCGTGGGACATGCCCCTATATTTTCTTTGGTCTGTCAGAGGCTGGATGTGAAATCTGTTAGGCATAACCCTTTAAGCGCTAAGCACGATTAGTGTACATTTAATGGCATGCCATGGCCATGTGCAACCTACCACTACGGTTTACGTTGACACGGTGTTGATCTGATGTTTGGCCATCATCGCTAACGGTGGCCAACTTAAAACCAATGTTGAGTCAACTTTCAATGCTGGGTTCACAAGTGATGGGTCAGTTAGGCCTACATGTATGTGGACTATAAATATATAGGCGAGATCCAAAACTAGAGTTGAAAGACCTGTAGGCCTACATTTTTGGATTTATGTTATTGGCTCAAGGCCTATTCAACTGTTCATCAGGTAGATCTATAGGCCTATCTACATAAATTTATTTTCATTCTTAATTTTTTATTCCTGTTAATTAAAGCGACGCAATCAGGCCAAAATCTTCATTTTTAGTTTTGCTCCTCGAAATGGCTACGCCTATAATTATCAGATTATCATATGTCAACATGTCCATAGAACGACGTAAATTTTGTGTTGCGCGTTTACCAGTTAATATTAAACGAAAAACTGCCTAAGGATGAGATTTATTTTTGGAAATAACTCAACGTTCTGGTAATTTTTACTTTAATTTTAAACACAAGAAATTTGGGAACCTGAAGTTCCGGGAACTTGGGAACCTGAAGTTCCGGGAACTTGGGAGCTTCGGAACTTGGGAACTTCTGAACTTGGGAACTTGAAGTTCCGGGAACTTGGGAACTCACTCTCGGGTGTCCCGCTGGTTTTGTTGTTGTTGCCTTTACTTGTGACATAGCGTTTTTTACAGACACCATAAACACTGTCCTGTTTGACATGGTTAAGGGGACTGGAATGATGATGATGGATAAGACAGAAAAAGCGGGGATATCTCACCGTGGCTTATTTTAGTTCATATTGTATTTCATTAACATTTGCCCACCGGATAATCGGCTTAAAATATTAAAAAGCTATATAAAATTGCTAGTTAGTGTCCTTTTTCTATTAAATGCACAAGTGTGTTATTAATAATAAGGTAAATCTCGACATAAATCGAACCATGGTGTCAAATTGAGAATTTAATCGATATTTGTAAAACAAAAGCCCTATACACGAAAACGTCCGAATTGATTGATAAGAGAGAAAAGGTAAAGACATTCATTCACAAAAAAACCTAGAAAAGAGATTAATAAATAATACGAGTGCTTCCCCATCAATTATGGACGTATAGTAAGCAACCCTTGATGTGTTAATTTCTTCAGCATGGCAAAATAAACATCTGGGTTTGTATTTTCAGGTCTGGGTACCATCCTCAAGTCTAGCTCAAGGTCACTCATACTGCCTAGTAGCAGGCCACAACGCTGGACCAATGTTGGGCTAGTATAACATTGCACTATAGCGTTGGTCCAACTGTAGCATTTGCAGACATCGGGTGGCGTACATCTGACGAGGGTAGAGTAACAGTCCTTTGCGCTGGCGCACTAATACCATTTTATTACGTCTGAGACGGGGGGGGGGTCGTTTAAAGCAGCTCCTTGGGATGACATCAATTTTCGTTTTTAGTTTTGTAATGAAGTTTTGTATCCCCCAGATCCTGATTTTATTTTTGCCGAGTTTTTAGATTAAAAAAAAAAAGTTATCAACATTTCTATGAAACCGCTTAAAACCCAAATAAACTTTTTGTATACGTAAAAACTTGCTAAAGGACGGTCAAATGTTCCTACAGCATTGGGCCGCATGTTGATGGCGTCGGCCCAGCGCTGGGCAGACAATCAGTGTTGCAGGTGTATCCCCTCATGTCCTGACTATAAGACACCAATTAGCGGCGATTGCTTTGATCTCTCCGTCCAAGACGTGGGAATATGTGGTGTAAAGTGCTGTACATTGCTGACTTGTTTTGTTTATATGGCAATATACGACCTGGAAATATAGCTATTTCACCCTTTTTCGGTGGTTTAAAATTGTTTTTTGACTTTTTTTCAATTTTTAGTTAAAATAAATTTTCAAAATTGACAAAATTGAAAATGTCTCATCCCAAGGAGCAGCTTTAAGTGATTAAACACTGCTGTCTGTCACGATGGGAGCATCCATGACCGGCCTCTGGAGGCTCTCGTGGCCAAATGTAGCCTGAATGTGCACAGAAGTGGTCCAAATCCCCATTCATTCGATCGTTCACTCGTTCGTTCGTTCATTCATTCATTCATTCATTCATTCATTCATTCATTCAATCAATCAATCAATCAATTAATCAATCAATCAATCAATCAATCAATCAATCAATCAATCAATCAATCAAGCAATCGATCAATCAATCAATCGATCAATCAATCAATCAATCAATCAATCAATCAATCGATCGATCAATCGATCAATCGATCAATCGATCAATCAATCAATCAATCAATCAATCAATCAATCAATCAATCAATCAATCAATCAATTAATCGAACAATAAATCAATCAATCAATCAATCAAGCAATCAATCAATCAATCAATCAATCAATCAGTCATATATCTAATATTTCATTCATCGTCTACATGAGTGGGAGATGTAGATCTTAAACTAGTAAAGCATTCTGCTTCCTCCAATAATATCGCGAAAGATGTAAGCTGGAAGCTAGTACACGATGTCATACTCTTTTAGAATTAGCACCACGGTGATTTAACACCCACATTGTCGCAACCAAAACACTCCGCCTCATTTTTTTCATTACTATTAAAGCGACTCAGTATGATGACATCAATTTTCGTTTTTATTGTTGTAATGAAGTAGTGTATCCCACAGAGCATTCTTTAATTTTTTTCGAGAATTTCAGATTTTTAGAAACATTTTCTAACAATATTTAAAAGAATCCGGACAAAACCCAAACATACAATGAGTTCTTCTAAAATATGGTTGAATGCTAGCACAGCATTGGGCCACAAGTTCATGCCGTCGTCCCAGTGTTGAGCAGACCATCAGTGCAGCAGGTGTGTCCCCCCATGTGCTGACTATAAGACACCAATTAGCGGCGATTGCTTTGATCTTACCGTCCAAGACGTGGGAATATGTGGTGTAAAGTGCTGTATATTGCTGTTTTGTTTACATGGCAATATACGACCCGGAAATATAACTATTTCACTCTTTTTTGGTGCTTAAAAATTGTTTTTTGACTTTTTTGTATTTTCAGTTAAGATCAGTAGGTTATATAGCTTCATATAAATTAAATTTTCAAAATTGACAACATTGAAAATGTCTCATCCCAAGGGGTCCCTTTAAAGATCTGTCATGTGGTGCAAAAAAGATTGAATTTGTTTAAATGAGGTGTAACTGTTAGGCTAGGCCTAGATTTGTTTGGGGGTTTACAATATTGTGTGTTTACCATGTTTCTTTTCATGATAATGAACAGACTTGTTCCCAGAACAGCTAGTATAGCTAGTCTGCCCTGGCACAGTGCATTGATAATCTCTTCTCCAATTTGGTTTAAATCCTGTGTCCTGATTGGGCGCTGAAAACAACATTCTGGTGACCCACACCTGACTCTGAAAACTATGTCAAGTTCGAGGTTGTCATGTGCCAATCACTAGTTTACATAATTATGGTTGTCATTATGGGCTAAGTAATATTGTGCCCAGCCAACACATGGAATCAACCTGTATGTATTGTATTAAATTTGGTCTATGTAATACAATGTCGGCCCAGCATAACAGCAACATCCGAGCTGCGTCTTTTATTTGCGTTATTGCAGGCTTTTTTTTATGTAACCCTAAGGACTATCGTTCTTACATGTCCTACTGTGTGTGCAGTCCTAGGGAAGACGATACATTGGGTTTAAATCTTGTGTTTTGCAGGTTATATTATACAACAATTACTGTACTAATAGGATAATCAATATATCTCACCAGACAATACTGACAGGAGCACAGTTTGGATGTAGATGTATGCAGTGTTTACGGAATGTCAGGCTTAAATATCATGGTTGGATAAGAAACTTCCTAGGGTTAGTGATGTAGTCACAACCCTCTCTAAAGGAGCTGAAATAATGTTTATTTCATCACAATTCCACGTGTTTGGCCATGTATTCCTTGGCCTGACATGTGGTGTAGAATGTCAATGACACCATTTTAGTTAGGCATTTCCATATTGGCCAGATACAAATCAAATCAGTCCCTTAATATTATTGTCCCTAAAATACAATGTAAGCGTATGTGTTCATGTCAAATCAAGCAATGTAGGCGCCATCGCATCTCTAATACTGATGTAAGTATCACAATATCATAGCAACACAAACTGATCCTACGTATTACATTAGCAATTAGCCTATACAACCTTTATGTTCAGTCCATCATCAATGCATCCCTAATTCTAAATATTATACTCACTACAAGATCATTCTAGAACTGGCCAAAAACTGCAGCTCACGCCCCCATCTCGCTATTTGTCGCAGCATCTAGTGGCTTGATCTACACTGTACACGAATGTTAAGGTCACAGCCGCCTATCCCAGTAAACAAGCGACGTTGACCCAATGTTGATTTAATATTGTGCTAGCATCGCAGACGGTGGGCTAACATTAAATGAGCATTGGATCAACGTCTCATTACACTGGGTAATTCCAGCAGCTGCAGACTTGCTGAGACCGTAAAGTTAAACGATGGGACAACATCAAAACAACACTGGTTCACTGTCTCGTGTTCGTTAGGATACATTCTCAGTAAAACTCGTTATTTACGTCATTAATGGCAGCGGTATGTGGCACTGTAAGCTATAGGCCAGCGATGTTCAATTGAAAGTTTCTGTTCTAGATATGGCACAACAGTCGTCCTTAGTGGTGGGTCCAAGATCTGAAGCATGTGGGACGCTGAGTGTTTTGGGGGTTCGGCCCAAAGATTTTTTTTAATTTGGGCCAATCTTAAAGCGACTCAGTATGATGACATCAATTTTCGTTTTTAATGTTGTAATGAAGTAGTGTATCCAACAGAGCATTCTTTAATTATTTTAGGGAATTTCAGATTTTTAGAAACATTTTCTAACAATAATTAAAAGAATCCGGACAAAACCCAAACATACAATGAGTTCTCCTAAAATATGGTTGAATGCTAGCACAGCATTGGGCCACAAGTTGATGCCGTCGGCCCAGCGTTGAGCAGACCATCAGTGATGCAGGTGTGTCCCCCCATGTCCTGACTATAAGACACCAATTAGCGGCGATTGCTTTGATCTTACCGTCCAAGACGTGGGAATATGTGGTGTAAAGTGCTGTATATTGCTGACTTGTTTTGTTTACATGGCAATATACGACCTGGGAATATAACTATTTCACTCTTTTTCGGTGCTTCAAAATTGTTTTTTGACTTTTTTGTATTTTCAGTTAAGATCAGTAGGTTATATAGCTTCATATAAATTATTTTTTCAAAATTGACAACATTGAAAATGTCTCATCCCAAGGGGTCCCTTTAACAACGCTTTTAATTTATTTGCGCAGCCAATGGTATAGCTTTTCATTAGTCTCCCCTAAACGTAAAAACATACTTATTGAATGAGAAAACATCCTTGAATTAGTACATGTGAAAATTTGAAAGTATATTTGCCCACTTAAACTGTTAAATGTATTTTTTTCCCAATTAATCATTTTATAGTGCAGGGCCAAGCGCTGCGCGCTCCTCCATGCGAGGGTTGAGCGATTTGACATTATGGAGCGAAATAGCGAAGTCAAGTTATTATGTAATACATACTATAATTATGTAATTATAATATAATAATAGTAGTCGTCCGGGAATACTGCAGATACGTATTCATCTGTCTGTTGAGTGCTAGAGATACACTTACCCACCTACTTCATACACACCTTTACCTTTCTACTTCGCACTGAAATACAATAAACTTTACCTTTGAGATATAGGCCTACTGCCGTGCAAAGGCAAAATACAGTATCTGCTTACTCTGCAAGTAAGCAGATACTGCCTTTCGGTTTTACAAGGCAATATAGCCTTAACGTGAGTGAAACTGGAGGGTTTCATTTTTATATGTTTACAGTGTGCTGCTCTTGAGCACCCTGACTCGACTTAAGATGGTCGTATGTATAATCAGTGTTAACAGGCTCATGTATTACGTTACTTAGCTCGTTCATTTGCGTAACCTGGAATATAGGCCTAGATTTGTAGCCATAATTTTACATTGATTGCGGTCAAGTGAGCTCCTAATTCAGTTGAGGGGGGGGGGGGGAGGGCCTGAGCCTTGGTACACTAGGTGAAATTGCCTGCTTGGAAAGTCAGAGATCGAGGTTTCTACCCCACTCTGGCCTTCAAGTTTCAAAGAAGCAAAATGTTTCTTCTCCTCACTCGTAAAGATTCAATATTGTGGGGAGTACGGTAGCGTGCTCGGCCTCCGACCGCCAAGGCTCGAATTTGAAATCCTGTGTCTGGGGGACTGTGTCATCACATTCATATCACCATCCTCAGGAGGTTCTCCTGGAGGTGGTAAAATCCCATTCGTTTTATTTCGTATTAATTGAGGTTACAGACACGATTTACAAACTGCTTTGCTGAGCATACTCGACATAAGAATGTGTTTAAATCGGACCTAACAGTTTTGAGCTCAGACGGAGTAATGCAATTCAATGCAATGCAATGCAATGCAATGCAATGCAATGCAATGCAATGCAATGCAATGCAATGCAATGCAATGTAACATCATGTGCTGTGCAGGTTAGTGCAGTACAATGTAGCAGAGCGAAATGCAATGCAATATTATTTATGAGCTGTAGTGTAATGCAATGTAATGTGTATATTCGATGCAATGTTATACGATGCAATACAATTCACTGCACTGCACTGCACTGCAATGCACTGCACTGCAATGCAATGCAATGCAATGCAATGCAATGCAATGCAATGCAATGCAATGCAATGCAATGCAATGCAATGAAATTCAATGCAATGAAATGCAATGAAATGTAGTACAATGCCGTGCAGTGCAATGTATTGCAGTACAATGCAGATCGATGCGTTGTAATGTAATGCAATGAAGCGTACCGCAATATAAGGCAACGAAAAGAAATGCAACGTAATGCAATGCAATGTAATGTAATGCATTACAATGCAATGCAATCCATTATAGTGCGGTGCGATGTTGCAATATATTTCAAAGTAATACAAGCCGATTGGCGTAAGTAACACAACGCAAATATAGTTAATGTCCTGTGGTGTGACCCAGTATTTATTAAAACGCATGAAAACTTTGAAGAGATTCAGAAACAGTTTTAGAAAAGCACAACCACAGGCTTAGTTGTTTTCTTCAATCTTCTTGATATTGCAACTGCACTACCTTTTAATTTGGACAAAGAATTAAATTCAATTTATTATTTTTTACATCATTTATCAGGCTAATAATGGGAACCTTGCATAAAATTATTTAAAATTGTTTTTGTCGACATTCTTTCTATATAGATGTTCATTTATTGAACTGCATAACGCCAATGGTGTGTTTAAATATAGTCCCAATAAACAGTGATAAACACGAGACGTTGACCCAATTCCGATTTAATGTTTGTCTGAAGTCGTGAATATTATGATATGATCATCTTGCCAATATGTACCAAAGGTTGTAGCCGAGGGGGGCTACTTAAATCGTCAAATTTAATAAACATTTTCTATGGACGGTTGATATGATAAACATTATTTTAAAGTTAATTTAAATTTAATATTCAGTACTGAACTATTTCAATATTCAAGAGTCTGTTCAAGAATCTATTAATAATAATGCCTTTATATACCTTTTTAAAATATTTGTCGAAAATGGCAAGTAGATTCACTCTGTTATGTAGAAGAAGTAAAAATAGCAAAATTATACATTCTAGTAACCCATGGCTCATGGCAACCTTGCACAAATGGATAGTTTTAACTTAGCAAAAACTAATGGCCTTCAATCTCGGTCACAAAGGCTTGTACGGCCAATAGATTCGTACGAGTCTTTATTTCTTATTTATTTAGCGTTTGTAGGGCTTCATATAAGTACACAAAACTGTTTTACGAAAATGGAAAAGTCACCGTTTAATTCGTATGAAACCTTACTGTCGCCTCACGACACATTTGGAGGTGTTAAGAGCGTTGCACGACTGTCTACATTCGTACAGCGCTCGCACAAATGGCAACAGAGGCCCGTAATAACAGTAAGACGCAGTACCAACGACTTCTGGAGCATTTCTTGCGGCCCCCTCAATACGGTCGTAAGAAAAGAGTAATAATTCCTATTTTGTTTCTATAAAGCTCGTAGCCAGGTCTTGGATATGTCTAAGAACGCTACCAAAATGCCTCAAGAAGCCCCCCTCAGAGTTAGGTGGATGTACGATCGCCTCAGGTTGCTCTTATAAACGCCGTACTGATTCTCAGTTTCTAAATTTTTTGTCGTTTACAAAATTCGTGTAGCATCCATACGAAAAACGTAAGAGCTCTACAGCCATCGTACAAATAAAATAACATAATATTCGCAAGTGTGTCCCAAGCTTCTCTTTCAATTAAACGGCAAATTCACCAGCTTATTATTAGGTTGTAAGAAATGAAACGAACTTTGTGAAAAAATCTACTAACATCGTACACGAGATTTTGGAATACCCTACGAACTGTGTAGGCGAACGACATTCGCAGATCAAGCTGTTACGGAGCTCTTACAGCGTTCTTAGGTAATTCTAAGCGCGTTCCTAAGGCGATCGTACGGCAACCCCACTACGAGGAATTTCCTTTTGGCCGCTCGTAGAGTCTTAAACATTTTCAAAACATTTCCATACGAACATACAAACGGAATCCGAAAGGTTTTTTTTACGGCTATCTTTCGATGCCCGCAAGAAATTGGCCAACTGTTCCCGAAAATTGTTGGTACGGCGTTCATACGGTTCACTGTGACCGAGGTATTACCACGGGATTTGGTCACATTGTCAAGATAAACAAACGGATTAACACACATCTTCGAGTGTCAACTCCAGCAAAGGAGATAAAGATAAGATAAAACTGCATGTACATAGGTGAGGTGAGGTAAGGTAGGGTCCTAATTCATACTTGTATGTGGTATATACAGTTAATTTACTGGAATTTTTAGTGGCATCATTTTTTTGTAAAATTAGGAAACCCTTTTTGTAAATACCTCTACAAATAGATCAAAAATTTCCAAGCACGTTAACAGTGTGGTCACCGTTCAATATCTGGTCTGTTTTTTTGACCCAGGGTCTAAAGTGTAAGCCTGATAAACATTCACGTTTCACTTGGAGTCAGACGACCAAGAAGACGGGCCTCCAGAGAGATATACAGGTCCTTACTGTTTTATGAGCATTTTAATGTTGAAATACTGCGTTTTTATGTGATTCTACTTCATAAATATATCACGCACATCATGCAATCACTGTCCCGCAAAGGCAAACTGCGATAAATAATTATTTGAAAAGTAAGCAGTTACTGCTGTTGCCTTTGTAGGTCACAGCTCTTCCATAAAGTGAATCCCCACTTTTGCTACCTTTGAGCAGAATCAAACAGACTTTCACGTGAAGGATGTATTTATAACATACACCTAAACTCTTGGTATGGTGAAGTGGACGATAAACCCATTATCATCCGTTTCAATGAGACACGGTGCATTCTCATGTAATCATGGATAATCCTCTACTTCAACGAGCCTCAATGTACCTGAACAAATCGTAGCAGGGGATCATGCAGAATTACTGCAATCCCACAATCTTTTTTAAATTGATTTTATTTCACTTTTCCCTCCTTTCTATTACATAAATTTATGAAAGTTTTAATGTGAGAAAAAGCTACGTTGAGATAAATTTTAACGTTTTTAGTGTCGATATGCCACAGCCGCTCAGTAAGGCTACCATGCTTCATGCAGTCCCTTTACAATCCAGGTGTACATCTCAAGTTTGATCTTCAGTACAACGTTTGACAGTTGGGTAATCCTTACGACTCCAAGACAGTAAATAAATATCTTTAACAATGTTTACCACTAAATATAGCGTATCTCAATATATGAAGGGTTTTGTCCTCCATATATAAACGCCAGGTAGGTGAGGTAGACCATATGATCTACAACAGTTAGAAGCAACATGACATTAAGGGGACTCAATTTTTCCTAAAGGCTATTGGTCTTCGATCAAGTTGATTAGTCGTAATGTATTAGTGTCCCTTCCCCTAACATTGGACGCGTTGAAGCGTGTCTGCTCAAGTATGTTTTAATCCGATGGCGATTTTTTTCTATGTGGGGCTGGTGGAGTTTAAAAAACAAATTTATGTTATGTATGTTTCAGCAACCTTTTCCCAATGTGAAACGTAACAAAATCAATATGTAAATGATATTTATTTTGAGCTACCTGAGATTGTGATCAGTATATTTTGAGTGATGTCCTGTATCTAGCACATCAATATGTTTATCTACTTGTTATCAATCACTTCAGGTTTCTAAATCAACTGTGCTTTTTCGTTTTTTTTAGTGCACTCAAAAAGATTACCATGGTAGAATAAAATTGCAGCCCAGCCTGACATTGCAAAACCTGATTCGGTTCTCGATATTTTATCGGTCAAACATGGACCAGCTTGCATGAATGATTTAGAGATAATTTGAATTCGATATCTGTGACGATGAAATCTAAACCGTTCAGCATCTTTTGAACGCATCTGATTTTCCCCAAAAAACTATAGGCCATGGATTGAAATGTGTCAAATGCTGTTGCAGTAGTAAACACAAGCAGCACTATTTGACTGTTTGCTGTTTGCATTTAACCCTTTAATCGCCGGTGCCGCATTTATTCGGGTTTTCATTTTTTATTAGCACACTAAGTACCTCATTTTAAATATGTTAAAGATAAAATGTGACATCAACCAGCAAGATTTGAAAAGAGTTGACCTACATTATGTCAAATCCGAAAATTCAAATTAAATAATTTGGCGGTCAAAGGGTTAAAAGACATAATTGTAATATGAACAGGTCTAGTTTTAAACAAAAGCGAATTCTTCGTACATTTGAAGCTGTCAGAGTGTCAAAGCTCTTCAAGAGATAATGGATGTTTTGACAGACTACGTGACCACTTTAAGATGTTTTCTGGGTACTCACGGCAGTTACTGTACTTCACCCTGCCACTGCAGAGTAATTAACAACACTGCCCAGTGACAGAGGGATTAACATGACGACACGAGAATCAGAACCATTTTTTCCATTCCTCACCCTTTCTCTTCTGTCGATACTATCAGGTACTGAATATAAAACTATTTTTGTTTGTACACGATCTTCACAAGATAAATAGTTCAAAGGCGCAATATTTGAAGAGACATCCAATGATTCAAAACTATTGGTAAAACTGTAGATTAACCATTTAGATATTTGTAATAGAATATATTTTACTAGATTTAGATCAATTATTGACAAATAGATTTATAACACGCCAATAGTTTGCTGACATTGATGTACAAAAAATAGAAGAAAAAAAAATTATTTTTGATTCTCACTTAAAAAAAAAACGTTTCAACAATTACGACTATTTATCTACGTCTTTTTTTCCCATAACATTCCATGCGATTCTATGTATAATGCTATTAGAGATAAGGTACGCGTGTTTGAACCTAGTATAATCACAATACATCAGTTGTTGTATCACTGTTAGCTCAAAACATCGATAAGATGAATAGGTAGGCCTAACTGTATAATAATATAATGTAGAACATTCCTTAATAGTTTTAACCCCAATAGAGACAGACAGAGTTTATGAAATAGCTTGAACGTTTTATGACTGATCAAATGACCCCCTCTATGTGCTCTATGTGAGAAATTAAGAAGTTAATTGCACACTATTAGGTTACACAAGATGGAATAATGTCAAATCCGTTGTTTATTTATTAAACTCTTTGCTTTGAAAAACAATTATAATATTATTCAAACTATTCAAAATCAAATAAAATATATGCTGGATGGACGTATGCTTCAATCAGCCCTAAACTACAAACACTAAGAATTAAGACAATAATCAATATTTCTTTATTGACATTTCTGGCAGTACCGTTAACAAAAAAATCACAAGATATAGGGTGATCGAGCTGACAATCGCAAGATTAATTTGATCCTAACTTTCTGTGATTTCAATTACAAAAAGTTCAGACTGATCTTAACTCTTAAAGCGCTAAGCGCGGCTAAGGTCGTTTTTAATGTTTTCTTAGCGGTTAAATCACAGTTAATGTGAATGAACTGAGTATTTAAACATCAATATTTGCACATGACTGGTCTCAAATTATAACAAATAACAGTAATTTTCACCTACTTGAAATGTTGGGTCGCAGTGGCGAGACGCAGCTAGAAGTGGGTGAATGAAAATTAAATATTATAATAAAATAGCCTTTCGTTTGATTTCAAAGGATCTTTGCATAAAATTTGCAGCATGTGCTTATCCTGATTTGGTTAACCATGTTTAACACGTGGTGGATGTGTTGAAGAATCTCCAGAGCCAAAGCAACCAGCAGTAACTGCTTATTTGAAACGTGAGCAGCTACAACTGCTTGCTTTTTAATATAGAAGAATAACCTAACATTTGACCCAAGTATGTGTTAATTTCTACTGCTTGCCAA